>JARHVA010002444.1:1070000-1487500 GCA_037957365.1 Torreya grandis | reverse complement strand
TCAATTGGTCAACAAAGTCAAATGCCTTATATTTTATCACAAGATTAGGATTAAGAGGTGGTGGATTAGGTTGGGAAACCTTACCTCTTTGATTAATAATAACATGGAATACATGATCAAATATAAGTTGTGTGTGAATAATGAGTGCAGGATGGTATTTGTCATTTGAATAAGACTTATGTAGAATAAATGGTTGAGATCATGATCATTGGTGTCTAGATATTAGTTATATAATATGATAAAAGGAATTATGTAGAGAGATCAAGTATTATCCCCATTGTAAATATCTCTCATGATGTTTATGAATTTGATTAATATATTTGACAAGGGAGGTTATATAGTAAACTGAAACAACTATTACAAATTGAAACCCAAAATGGGCGATAGATGTGTCCATAGTGCACATATTGATAAAAAATGAAATTTGATTCTTTGAAAATTTTAATTTGAATTTTTGAAAAAAATAGAAATTAGAGTTTTGTTCAAAAAATAAGAAACCCTAAATTGGCTAAGGTTTTGAGATAAAAGATTAGTTTCACAAAATTTTTAACCCTAAAAATATATGTGGGGTATCTAGGGTTAATAATATAAAAATGAATAAGAACAAGGGTGATAAACAATTCTATAATAGGCCAATTAATTATAAAAATTAGATATAATATATTGATTTTATTATGCTAAGAATATGCTAAAAATGGAAAGTACAACTATGCTAGATTTTGTAATGATAATGAAAATAAGGTAATTAGATGATCTTGATGTTAATATAAATTTAGATCTAGAAAAAGCATGAAACATACTAGAAGAATAATTTTGATTAGTCACAAAATTCTAGATTTAGTGCCTATGTAGCCTCATACACTTGCATCAACCTTGGATGATTATGTCAACACTAATATTTGTGTTAGATACAGGTGTCCTATATGGAATAACTTATAGAATAGGATTTAACCACCTAGATGCTTCAATGGTTTTCTTCTCCTTCACTTTGGTGCATTTAAATTTGGGTCATGGACTATCATTCCTAGTCAAATAGTAAAAACCTAGTTCTTCCTCCTCATAGTGGCTATGGGAAAAATGGGGTAGTGGGTGCATGGTGTTGAGTTTCCATAAATACTCACATATAAATGAACACTACTTACATAAATAATACTTTTAAGAGGGCCTTAGACTTATGTAGTTCTTCCCTACGTGTTGGATTGTGTGTGAATCATGCAATATGTAGAAAGCAATTACAATATTAACCTAGCTTTTAACTTGGTAAATTTGGTTCTTGAGTTTCTCCTTTAGTAATTCAAACCTATGTATGTGTTTTTCTTATGAATTATATGATAATAAGAGAAAATAAGAAATATTTGCTTTATCAAGTGCTTAATTGAATGCTTTTGATACATTACTTTGGTCTGTGCTAGGTATAGGTGAGGAATGAATGAGGATTGATATTGTATTTATACCAATTCATTTAGATAAATAACTCAAATTAAAGGAATTAAGACAACCATTAATATATATTTCATATGCAAATTAGATGAATTTAAAGAAGTGTACATTTGCATTTGAGTAGGACACCTATGTCGACATAGGCATTAGTCTAAGATGCAAGTGTCTAAAGAGTACAAAAGTAGGTACAGGCTCAAAACTTGTAAAGGCATAAGATAAGTAGGTTTTTAGAATTTTGGGAAAATTATAAGGCTTAGATCATCAATATAATATTAGCTAAACTATTAGATAGACTAAGGGCACCAGAGAGCAGATGCAAGATTTGCAAAATGGTAAAAAGTCTATAACTGAGAGGTAAAATCAAGGTCTGAGTTTACCAAGTTTACAAGATTGAGGTGATATATAATTTATAAATCATGTCTAAAATTAACATGAAATATAATAAAAACTATTTTAGGTCCCAATTTTACATGTAGGGATATCATTCTAAGTACTTATCTTGAAGAATAATTGAATCCTTTGATAGTTTTAGCTATTTTCTAGATAATATTATTCAACCATAAAGTTAGATATGGGGGTATCTACATTTAATAAATATAGAAGAAATTATAACATAACAAGATGACAAACTAATCTATAATAAGACAATTAATAGAAGACTTAGATAAATAACATTTCAAATTTATACAACTGAGATTGCTAAAAATAGTAAAGTATAACTATTGAAAGATATTATAATAAGTTGAAAAATGGTTCTTAGTTGGTTTACTATGCATAGGAAAATATAGACTAAGAACATGTATAAAACATGTAATATTAATACTCTAGATCAGTCATCAGATTTTATGAATTGTACTTTGATGACCTTGGACACTACTATCAGATTTTGACACTATCATTTATGGTAATGTATGACTATGATGTAGGTGTCTAGTAAAAAATAATCACTAGATCTAGAGGTAATTGAATTCACTATTCTAGGTTTTTATTCAAATTTTTATTGATGTATTCAAATCTAGGATACAAGTTGTTATTCTTCTCTTATTGATCAAACCCTATCTCTTCACACTTATTCACCCTTGGAATGAGCTTTCAAAAAAATGGGATAGTGGGCTCTTGCTATTGAGTTTCCCTAAAGACCCCCTATCAATGGGCACTACCTACATAGCCAATATTTTAAGTAGGGCCTCAAACTTATGTATCTCTCCCCTATGTGTGGGGAAGTGTGCATAAGGGTGAAATATACTACATGAATATGCATGTAGTGATCTATCTTATAATTTGATAAATATCTCTCATGGACTAATATTTGAATGATTAAGACTTATAATATGATTGCTCCTATACTTGATAAGGAAATATGAATAAATAGGGTATAATAGAGTGCTAATGCAATTTATTTATTTACCTTTTGTATGTTTTTTCTTGGTATTTACTAGATGATGAATGACAAGGCTTAGACTTGTTTTTATACCACACCTTTTGAAAATATCTCACTATAGGGTAAAATAAGATAAATAAACCTTACCATGGGTGATAATTTAGTAATTTATATTAATTTTGGCTATTGAACACTAGATAAGGGTTTGGACACTACTATCAGCTATAGTGTCCCTTTGTGGCTAGTAGTGTCTAGAGGGTTAAAAATAAGTATAGATCTAAAACTAACAACGAAGGATGTTTATGAAGTTTTATGATTTCCATGTAGTATAGGAGATCTAGGTCATCTGAATGATATGGATTAGACTAAGAGATAAGTGTCTAGGCATAATGAGATGGAAAATGCGATCCTTTTGATAATAAATAGGTCTATAACTGATGGGTAAATCACTAATTTATATTTTTTATTTATACAAGATTGAGGTGTTATAAATATTCAATTTTAGTATTTATATTTTCCCCACCTTTAATCTAGGAATTCATAAGGATCAAATTACTAGTTTAAAGAAAATAAATGCATACTTAGGTGTATATGACACACCTAGCCTTTGTTTGAGCCCACTTTGAGTGTTTTTCTAGTGTATGACCTGTAACAAGAACATATTACAATATAAATCAATGCATATAATCTAAAATTTGAAATAATGAAATGATTGATAATAAAGAGATCAAGGAGTGTGACAACTATGTATCGATGCAACCATATTGCCTCTTGATGCTTTGACTTGGTAAAGATGCTTACTTATGAAGCATTGGAGCTAGAGAAGGTTCAAACCTAAACCTTAGAGACCTAAAGAGAGATATTGGAAGGTATTATACCCTAATCTCATGTAAGGATGAGTTGTGACATGACCATTAAGATCATTATATTTCAATTGCACAACTTAAGTGTGAATACACACACACACACACACACACACACACACACACACACACACACACACACACACACACACACACACACACACACACACACACACACATCTAGTGAGGGTGAGTGATTTAATCAGCTCATCCTATAAATATGGTTATATTATATGATTTAATCACTATAATATATAAATTTAGTGAGGATGAATGATTTAATCACTTCAAACTATAAAGTGAACCAACTACTATAACAAAAAGGCTAGATAATAGTACATCCTAGTGTAATTAGTACATCATGGTGAGTAGTATAATTGGTAAATTTTACAAAATTTTTGGTAGAATAACATGTCATATGCACATATAATATTTATTATCTAAAGTATATGTGTCATAGATATGAAAAAATCTATTTTGAATCTATGTAGAATTGGTGCAATGTATAGGATTCTGATAAAAAATTATATCTAAGTCATGAAGCTAAATTGGAGATTGTGAAATTTTATAGTTCATGCCTTTATGACATTCCCCCACTAAATTATAGAGATAATAAGTAAGAATAGAAGTTTTAAGGTCATGTTATGATGACATACTCCCATTTTAATCTAAGAATTATGAAAATCCACAAGTGGGGAGGTCATGCCTTTATGACATGCTCCCATCATAATATGGAAACTATGAAAAATGTGGAGGTTATGATTCTATGACATGCCCAAATTTTGAGGTGAGGGAATAGAATATGGTAGGTACCTTACCTAAAAAGGATAAGGTAGTTATATAATCTGGGTATGAATCATGTAGCATATAGGGATAACATATTGAAGTAGATGTATCAATTAGGTTCACATTATGTGATCACATCAAGTCTTAAGATACATGATATATATCATGACAATGTATAGATGTTAAAAGTGTAAGCTCAAAAATAAATTAATCACACACACAAGAATACTAAATGTAATTCAAAAATGAATGGTTCAAAGAGACCTCATATAAGGGGTATGTTCAAATGTCACACAATTGAAAGGGATGACATATTTAAATGTCCAATAAAAATGGAATTACATATTCAAATGTCCAAATGACATACAATGGCACAAGTGTCAATAAGTAAAGAAAATATTTAAATGTTTCCAAAAAAAGATAATAGTAATAAATGTAATACACTCAAAGAAGTGAAAAATAGATGAAGCATAATCAACCAACAAAAGTATATCATACTAGTCACTGCATATATGTGTTAGCAAAAAAAAAATGTAGTATAAGATGTCAATTAGATTGCGAAAGATATGAACATGGATACAAACATGTGTTAGCATATAAAATCAAATGTGATAATGTAGAAATGATCATAAAGGATATGTAACATGCATTAATCATGATCAAAGAAGGTAGATGCCCCTAACGTACTATATGACATGGGTAGAGGAAAGATCCAACATCTATAAGTGCATAATAATATGTTTGGGTATTCTTGTATCACACTCAAATATGTGTGAAACATATGTGTATATAAAAATTAAATAATATACTATCTACTAACATATATAAAACAAAATAGATTCCAAAGAGTTAATAAAATTTGAGAATGCTAAATATTTTTGAATTTTTTAATTTATTCAAATATTTTTATATTTTAAAATCTAAAATGAAAAATGTTATCATATGAACCCATCAAAGGGATGCTCATATGTAGCTCCAAGCTCAGAATATGGTATGTGAAGCTAGTGGTACTACTAAGGAGCATGCATAGGTTTCATAACTAGATCTATAGAATATATGGTATCCTACATATGTGTAAAAATAAATGTGGTCATGAAGAAAAAATAGGAGTAGGGGTTCATGGAACCCATATTTTAGTGTTCTATATATTTTTTACAATAGTTTTAATTGGAACATGTTTTATTGCTCTAGGTAACTAATTATGATGTGTAGGCATAGATGGAGATTTCATGGAATCCAATATGTGCCTTTAGTGTAAAGGCATCTCAAATATGGGATTCCTAGGAAAGGGGATTGAATATTGGTTATACTTCATGTAGGATTAACCTTAGTAGGTTTTATAATTAACTACCTTGGAATAAACTTCACTTGTTCAATTAGATGTTCATATGAAATTCTAGGAACTATGATTACCTTATGGTATGAATGTATTTAATACACCTATGTACTATTGAAGTTACTACATAGAGTTTATGTATCCATAGTCATCCTAATAACATATCAAAGACTCATGTATATTTTATAATTGAGAAAGTGGTAACCACATGTACCAGACCAAACTGTTAAAGTAAATCAATCTCACTAAAAATGTGTTATGATATCCCATCAAATGCGTTACTGGTTTTGGTCTAAGGGTATAAATCATCATATGTATATAATAAATGTGTAATTAGTGTCATGTACATGTATTATCACTATCATCATTATCAATCATAACACTATGCATAGGTTGATGGTCAAGGTATGCTCAAATAAATAATGAATAAAGTTCTGAGTCATCCAATATTTCACTATCATCAAATGTAATAAAAGGTCTCTAAACTATAAGAAGTATTATGTGTATAAGTAATAATAATATCATATAATGGGTGCTAATATAGTGATGGATGAGGATTCACATTATATGCCATTTGCATTTCAATATATTTCTTAGAATCAATCTTGTAAATGATTTTTAAATATTTTATGATTCTAGTGATCACTAGGTTATGAAATTGAACCCTTTGGAGGATCATCAAAGGTAATATTTTGGTATTCAATAAGGTTTTGTATTTTATGCTTCAAGATATAAATTATGTTAGTAGAATGCCCAGGGCCTTCGTGATATTCATAATATGTAATAACATCATATCCTTTGGTAGAGGTTAAATTATATCAATCTTTACAATAGGAGGGAGAGATATGAAATGAGTCTCCATAATCTTATGATGTAAGGGAGATGGAGACTTGAGTAATTGTGTAAATTATCTCTTAGGTGCTTTGTATAAGATGAACTAATTAGGTTATTGTGACACTGTGTTAACCATTGTGGTTGTTTATTTTTTGTTATGTATGTTTCACCTTGTAGCTTGGTTTGATATGAAACTTGGTATTATATGTATTCAATGTGTTTGCTACATAGTTGAGCTTGTTCAAGGAAATAATTTCTATTTTTTAGTCTAAAAAAATATGGCATAAGTCATAAAAATATTTTAACTTCTTGAAAATAATGGAATCATGTAATGGGGCAAGCAAGATTTTCTTGAAGATGTCTTGAAATATTTTTTTTTCATTGGATTTGTCATTTTGGCCAGGTTTTTTTTATGTCTCAACACATATTAATTTATAGGTTCATTGGTTGCTTGTTTTATCTTTGAAATTTGAACATATGACATCTTTTCAATAATGTTGATAGATAAGTGTGCTAAGATCTGATTGGATATAGGTTTGAATGTTTTTATTGATTTGAGTGGTAAATCATAGAACCATCATAAAACATAGTCTCTTAGGATCTTTGGAAATAATATGGCTAAAAATTTATCATTGGAGGCATAATCAAGACATACCCAATAAAAATATCAAATATGCTATTCTGAATTGCCCTTGCCATCATAAACTGTGAACTTGGGTGTAAGAAAACCATTTGGAAAAGAGTGAAAATATATTTTAGGTTAAATAGGATTATGTAACACCTCTTGTGAATAAATAACATAAGGTGATTATTTATTTTTTCTCAATATTAGTAAACTCAAATTATATTTTTTTTAATATTTTGTACAAGATCTTAAACATTTTGAACATTATGGCTTGAAGTTTAGAAGTCACTAAAGGAGGTGTACCAATGGTTTGCATTGATATAGGAATTAAAACTAGTAACTAGGATGAAGTAGTAATGGTTCACATGGAGGATGTAGGAACAGTATGATTTATTTCAAGGAGCAATGGTGTAAACACATAAACCATATAAAAACTATATTTATGAAGCGATGATGTACTCAAGGGGAGAGAAACAAGAATATGGGGATGTCCCATAACTTTGATAACATGATCAATAGATGCACTTGATTATTCATCTATGGTTTTTAATTTTTGAGTTTCTAATATGGTTTTGTGGATATCATCAATATATTTAGAGTTTTGACATATATATTCTTGAAACATAACAATATCTTGTAATTACTCTTGATATATTTGCTCATGATCATTGCTTACATTAGATTCATTATTTTCATGATCAGAATCATCTTTTCATAACCTCTTTAGTATTTTTTTAGTTTCATTATTAACACTTTCATTAGGCATAAGATCTAATACTTCATTGGTTTGGGCCATCTTAGGTGGAAAAAGAAGAATCTCCAATTGTTAAATAGAAACACCACTTAATATAAGGCTATGCCTAAGTTGTATACAAATAATAAAATAAGTCTAAAAAAAGCAAAGAAAAACCTCAGGAGGTTAAATATCTTAGGGAAATCTAGGCTTATCATAAAAAGACATAAAAGTTAGGTTCACCAAATGTTTGACCCTAAATTTAGATGTGGGGTATTTAGGGTTAATAAATCTAGAAGTAGTTCTAACACAAGGGTGATAAACTAATATATAACAAGTCAATTATAGAAGGCTTAGATAAATAATATTCTAAATTTATACAATTAATATTGCTAAAAATATTGAAGTAAAGATATTGAAAGATATTATAGTAAGTAATAAATTAAGGTACTTAGATAATTTACTTCACATAGGTAGATCTAGAGTGGGAACATGTATAAAAAATGCTAGATTATTACTTTAGATCAATTATCAAATTCTTAAATTATACCTCTATGGCCTTAGATACTACTATCATAGCTAAGCTCTACCATCGATGCTAGTGTTTAACTATGGTTCAGGTGTCTGATATAGAATAATGGCTAGATATAGATGTAACCAACTTCATTATCTTAAGTTTCCTATCACCTTTTTTTTTGATGTATTTAGATCTAAGATTTAGGCCATCACTCTTCATTGATTAATCAAACCCTATTTCTTCACCCTTATTCACCCTTAGAATGATATTATTGAAAAATGGATTAGTGGGCTCATGGTGTCGAGTTGTCCCAAAGTGTTTAACCCTAAATTAGATGTGAATCTTACTATGGGTAGATAGGGTTAATAATTTAAAAATGAATAATCATAAGGGTGGTAAACAAATATATAGTTAGCCAATTAATTTAAACACTTAGATAAAACACATACTAAGTTTATTATGGTAAGATATGATAAAAATGGAAACTATAGCTATGTTGGATATTGAAATGACAATGAAAAATTATACTTAGCTAGATATGATGTTAATACATATCTAGATCTAGAATAGGCATGAATCAAACTAGAAGAATATTATGAAATAGTGGCCAAATTGTAGATTAAGTGCCTATATAACCATAAACACTAAAATCAACCTAGGATAATTATATTAATGCTAGTGTCTGGATTAAATGAAAGTGTCTAGTATGGAATAATTAATGAAATAGGATGTGACCACCTGGATGATTCTAGGTTCATCATCACCTTTGCTCTAGTGTATTTAGATTTGGGTCATGGATTATCGATCCTTATCAAATGATCAAACCCTAGTTATTCATCTTCATGGTGGCTTGAAAAAAATGGGTTAGTAGGAACATATTTTTGAGATACTCTAAAGACCCCTCTATTAATAATCACTACCTACATAGACAATACTCTGAATCGAGCCTTAGAATTATGTAGTTCTCCCCTATGTGTTGTCTTGTGTGCAAATCATGAAATGTGTGATAAGTAAGTACAATAGTGACCTAGCTCATAACTTAGAAAATATAGCTCTTGGGTTGATATTTTATTACTTTATACCTATATATGTGTTGTCCCTATGATTTATATGGAAAGAGAAGAAAATATGGAAGCTTTACTCACTTGAGTGCTTAATAGAATGATTTAAGTAAGTTGCCATAGTTTATGATAGGTTAGGAGTGAATAACGGTTGATATTAAATTTATACCAATCATATTGGATAATATATTGCATTAAATAACTTAGTAAAACCATTAGGATACATTTCATTTGCAAATTAGATGACTCTAGTGCACTGAACACTTGTGTTGGGTAAGGACACTTGCATTGACATAGGTGTCTGACTGGGATGCAAGTGTCTTGGAAGAAAAAAAGTAGGTACAAGTATATAAATTTTAGAGGTGGAAGATAAGAAAATTTTAAGCCTTATATAAAATATATAAGGCATGTGTTATTAACATAATACTAGTTAGACTAAGATATAGGTGAATGGGCATAAGAGAGAATAAATTCAAGACTTACAGAAGTGAGAAAGTTATATAAAAAAAAGAACAACCATGATTTGAGTTTGCCAAGTGTACAAGATTAAATTTATATATAGTTCATAAATATCATCTACATTTACTCCCTCCACCCCACCCCTAATCTAGTAATGAAATTACTAGTTTAAAGGAAATGAATGTGTACCTAGGTGTATATAACACACCTTGCCTTTGCTTGAGTCCAGCTTGAGTGCTTTTATAGTGACTGATCTACAACCAAGAGCATACTATAGTATATAATCAATGCATATAATATGAAATTGAAGATATTAAAATAATTTAAATTTAAATAAATCAAGGTTTATGAGTAAACCTATGTATTGGTGCAACCATCTTGCCTTTTGGTAATTTCATTTCAAAGATGTATAATTATGAATAATTGAAATTGAGATTATGATAAATATAAATCTATAAAGTGCATATATATAAGGAGATAGAGAGAGATATGTGAATGCCCATGCCCCCAATCTTGGACGAAAGATGGATTGCCATATAATAGTTAAGATTAGCTCAATCATATAACCAAATAATACTTATAACCTGGTGAGTTTAAGTGAACCAAGTCAACTCACACTATCAAAATAGTGAGGCTAGATGATATAATCAATTCAAACTGCAAAACTTGGCAAGATTGAGTGATTTAATCACCTCAACCATACCAAAAAATGAATCAACTAATTTAGTAGATTGGATCAATATAGTCTATAAAATTCCAATCTGGTGGGTGGTGATAGTCCGTAAAAGTGTTTTGAATTTCAAATTGATTTAATTTTATAATATTAGGCACACACTTCATAACATATATACCTTAGATATTTATTTTTTTGAAACTATGTATAAAAATGGTACAAATGTATATAATTCTACCATAAATGTGTATTTGAATCATATAATTGTGAAAAATTTCTAATTTGAAACTATATAAGTGTGGAGAACATATTTATAAAACATACCTCCATTGAATATAAGAGTGTGAACATGTGGAAGCCATGCTTATATGAAATTACCCCACTAAATTTAAAATTGTGAATGTGTGGAAGCCATGCCTCTATGACATACACCCATTGATGTATCCCACCTTGAGGTGAGGGAAGATAGAAATTGGTAATTAACTCACCTCAAAAGGATAAGATAACCATATAATATGAATGAAACATGTAACATATAGGAGAACATGTTTAGGTAAATGTATCATTGAATCACATAAAATGTAATCACATTAAGACTTAATATTAATGATAAAGATCATGAAAACATATAAATAGTAACAATACAAGTTCAAAAAGCAATCAAACACACATGCAAGGACACTCAAAAGTAAATCAAAAGATAATGGTTCAAGGAAATAGTAAACAAGAGGCATGCTCAAATTCCACATAATCAAATGGACATAACTTAGTGAAATGTCTATAAAAGCAAGAATGACATATTCAAATGTCTATACAACAAACAATGACATATTCATATCTCAAAGAGGTAAATAAAGATAGATAGGTTGTAAACAATGGATCATATTAAAATTATCAAAAAATAAAACAATAGCAAGGTAAGACACTCAATGAAGTGAATAAATGAAAACAAAAATAACCAATATAAATATATAATAGTAGTCCATGGAATAAATGTGTTAGTAAAAAATGTCAGGTACATAGCATATCAAGTACATTGTGAAAGATATAAGCATAAATAAAGGCATGTGTAAGTATATATTATCTCAAACATGATAATTTAAAGTAACCATATAATGATATAACCTAGATGTATCATGATCATAGAGGTAAATGGCCCCAATGTCTTAGTGATGTGAGTAGAGGGAAATCCTAAATCCAAAAGTGCATAGATCATGTATCTGTGTATACTTGTATCACACTTAAATAGAAGCATGAAACACATATATGTATAAGTAATTGATATGCTATCCATCAACATGGAACTAACACATATATGTCAAAGAGCCAATATAATATGTAGATGCCAAAAATATTTTAATATTTTTGTATTTTTTAAATTTTTTTTGGTATATTTGGAATAGGAAAAGACTAATCAAGGAAGTTATCATCATCACAATGTGAAGGACTATCTCAAAAATTTTTAAGCTTTGTTTATATAGATGCAATACCACCTATTTAATATTTATATCTAATGGTTTACCTAAAGCCAATGGTGTAGGAAAATAACCATACCCATCATTTTGTATGCAAATATTCATATCGATATCAAAAAAGGTAATGCACATATTTGTAGTATCTAGCTTGGCATTCCAATCAAAGAATAAGTGTTTTCCAAGTTTTAATTCTAAATGTGGTTTGTGGTTTAATATCAATATACTTTAAGGTACCACATATGGACCATAGGTTATAGGTAATTAAATGTATCATCAAGATTATGGCATTAATAGAGAGTATATTAGTTCATATGTAGTATGTTTTAATTGTTCAAGAAATACAGTGCCGCAAGTTGTATCCCACTTGTTCTTATCAAATTAGAGATGGTGGAAATATACCCCATCAATATTAATAGTAATAGTTAAATATTCATACTTTGGTCACTTTGAAATATGGTTCTCTTTAAAAAGATAGGAAGGATTTTACCTTTTATGCATTTCAAACATAATTTGTATGCATCTTTCATTCTTATATTTCTGAATTATGTTATTCAATGCCTCACATTGATTGGTATTACAACCAATGATATAATGACAATTATAATATGATACTCCCTCTTTAAGTAGATGTCTATTGCTTGATCTATGTCTAGTAGAAGCTAAAGAAATCATTTTATGTCTAAGTAACATAGATAATATGGTATCTATAGTATCATTTAGTGTTGCGATTTATAAAGTTTATTGTGAATCCTTTTGAGAAGACTAAATTTTTATCAATATGTACTTGAATTTGACCCTTGTAAGGTTCAGTCAATTTTTTTAATGAATAAGGATGTATGGAGTAATAAGAATTTACATGCTCATCTATGATTTTTGTTTTTTCCCTTATCTAGATTTAGTTTTGTATCTTTTGTAATTGGATTTTGATTATATGCACTAGGACCTATAAGTTCAAATAGGTTATGTAAAAGGTGATAAATTGGATCAAATTTTATTTTTTACATTTTATCATATGTCATATCATAATTGGTATCATCATCACTATCATAATAATCTAAAATATGGATATATTTTTGCTTAGTATTGACCAATAAAGAAAGGTCAAATTTTGGGGGTTCTTATGGTTTTATTTGATCCTTTGGTAATGGTTATTTTTATTTATGTGCATCTACATGTACCTAAATATTGAGTGCCTTATTTGGATTAGGAGGTGAATTATACACTATGCTTAACTCACATATTTCATACATGTGTATATGCTCAAGAGGAATGCATTGTTTAGGTGGTACCCCTATAAGATTGCCTTTGGTTTCATAAGATATCATTTTAAAAAAATTTCAAGGCTCATAATCGATAGGAATGGTTAATAATGTCCCAATCATGTATGAATTTTACACATCGGTGAAGTGTATATAGGACAACTTCCATTGAAGTATCCAATGTCTACCCAAAATTATATTATAATTTAATAATTGAGACATCACCTAAAAATTAATTTAAACCATTTTTTATCCCAATGTCACATCCAATGTGATTTTAACAACTAGAGGGCTATGAAAATTATCAAACCCTTTTATATGTATAACCATTTTTTGAAGAAGATTGGTGTTAATAACCATGGTGGTTAGGAAGTTTATGCTACAAATATTTAGGCCCATTCCATCATCAAAAAACACCATTTTGATGAATTTTTTTTCATGGTCACTTGCATGAACAAAGGAAAATATTATTCAATAATATCTTTGGATGGAAAATCTATTATATCAAAGGTAATGAGCTTTATATTATTCTCAAAATCTTTCATGATATCTATAAAATAATTTAGTCCAATATCACTTAGAACTTGGGTCTCACACAATGCCTCATTTATGATATCATTTTAAATATCATATTATTTTAGGATCTTTAGGATTTAAATATTAGCATGTGTATTTCTTAATTGGTCAACATGGTCATATCCCATAGATTATATCACAAGCTATTGACAATTTTTGCCACCATTAGTCAAGGTTGTTTACGTATAAATTTTTATAAATACTCCATGCATGTATTTAAGAAAAAAAAAAGTATAAAAAACATCTTATATCCTTAATCAATCAAAAACCATGCTCAAGAACTACTCATAGGTCTAAATTTTAGTAGATGTTTCTTCTATTCCTCTAACTAGCTAGTAAAGGTAAATTTCAAATGTTTATTTAAAGAAAGAGAATAAGAGTTAGTTTTAATGGTATTAAGATAATATATGGAAAATATTACATATTACATAAATAATTTTTATGTTATAGGGGTTTAAATTTATAAACAATTGTTAATAAAAAAAGGTGCCTTACTAAAACCCTAATAACTTAGTTTTAGGAGATGCAATTACATTTTTTTGAGTTATTTTATAAAAATTAAAAGTTGTGTGAGATATTATGGGGAATAAATGACATTAATACACATTAATAAATAAAAAATTTAAGAAAAATAATAGAGAAAGGTAAAATTATAGGTTGCAGGGTTTCAAGTAAGCAAGAAAGATAGTCATAAAATGCATTGTTTTAGAGGTTTAAGAGATTGTTTGAGTGTATATAATGGTTGTAATGATTATATTATATATTAAAATTTATAATTATATATTTTTTATGTCTTTAAACCTCATAAAATTCAATAAAATATCAAAACTCAGACCTACAAGCATTCATAAATGAAATTGTGCAAGCTAGGAAACACCAAAAAGTGCATATATTGAGTTTTACTAAATGAAATATCTTAAAATTTGACATGGAAATATATTTTAATTTAATATGAATTTTTAATTTTTTTTTAATATTTAAAAAATACTTTAGGAGAGATAAAATGGCAAAACACAGGTCTGTTCATGAAGGAAATTAGGGTTTTTGGCTAAATTTACTCACAAACTAAGTTAGAAATGAGTGTTTCAGATCCTTAAAAGGGGAAAAAATGATTTAAAAGGGTGTATAATTGATTTAAAGTTATAAATTAATTATTATAAATTAAAACCAATTCAACATTGACTCAAACCAAAGAACAACATCTCTAAGTCATCTTGTGAGTAACAAACAAACATTTTTTTATGATTTTTGTTTGAGAGTTTGGTGAAGACTTTTCAAGATTTTAATTTTTTTAAATTATAAACCATTTAAAAATATATAATTATTATAATATTAGTTTTTTGTGAGGTATATAAATAATTTTATACCCCCAAATCCACATCAGAGTCTTTTGAGGCTTAAAGAGCATAAAATGACATTTTTTAAAGTTATATGTGGAATTTGGAGCTAAAAATTTGTTTGAAGGTCTGTAACACCATGTTGATGACATTAAAATAATATTTAAACTCATTATATATTTAAATAATGCATATTTATCAATTTTTATGTTCTCACTATACATTCAAGAAGCTTGTCAAACCACAAAAGATGTTCACTTACAAGAACCAATATAAAGAGTAGTCTTGTTCATCACCAAATGAATTTTTAGAAAGGATATTCCATGAAGATATTAAAAATTGAAAAATTCAATAATATTATCTCCTTCTATGCCCCCATTTTATCTAATTTTATAAAATTTATGTCAAACAAGAAGAAGTCTTCAAAGAGCTCTAGAAAGGTAGAGATCAAAACATGCAAAAATGGAGGAGTTGAGTTGAAGTCTTAGTTAAGCCTTGAGGCCCTATTTTCATGGAGGATACTTCTTACAACATCAACATGAAATATATATCCTACTACCCCACCTTGGAGCAACTTGGGGAAATCAAAAAGTCAAACATGAATGCAAGATGTAAGTAAGGTGATTAAAGTCAAACTTTAATATGCAAACAAGATAAGTCAAGTCAAACTCCAAGATGAAAATAAGGTGACTGAAGTCAAAATTAAAGACACAATAAAGATAAATCAAGTCAAAATCTAAGATAAATTAAAGATAAATAAATTCAAACTTTAAGATGCATGAAAGATTAAAAGGAGTTAAGTAAAGATCAAAAGGAGTTAAATGAAAGACCAAGAAGAGTTAACTAAAGATGATCAAGATCTATTCAAGAATGCATACTTGAAACCTTTAAATTTTAAAAGCATTAAATAAGATGATATCTCTCTCTCCTAATCCATATTATAAGAAGATAGGTTAAAATCAAGATATGCTATGTTGGAATTTTGAAGTTGAAGGCTAAGTTGGTAGTTGAGTTAAAGTTTCAATTAAAGGAATAGTGAACTATGACTAGGATGATGACTCATATTTAGTTTAGGGCTGATTTGTCTCCTATCTCTCCTCTTGATTTATATATGCATATTTATTTTTTAGAAGTTTAAAATCATATTTTGCTTTGGCTATATAGAAACTCTACAAATATTTGTACTACATCATCTTTGAATCAATAAAGAGTTGATTTTCTCTCTATTTTCAAGTTATTCACGAAGTGTGTGTCTCATACTCATTTATATAACCTAGTGAATGAGTGATTTTACTATGTTTATTTCTAAATATTTCACTTTTATGAATCAAATGAGAATTATTATAGGTCATATAAAGTGTCTAAGTCTGATTTTTACCTAATATGGAAGTGAATTCAATCAATGTTCATTCCTTCCATGCTAATGTGAGTGTTTGTCAAGACCTGTTAATGAAATGCCGATACAAGAGCCATTGTATGAGATGAAGTGAATATGTGAAATTTATTTAAATTTCAAAGTGTGTCAAGTATAGGCATCATTGACTTTGACATTGGTGAATCACCCCAAATTTTTAGTTTTCATGTCAAATTTTAGCTTGAGCATTGCTCCTTTTACTCTTTTCCTAGTAAAAAAATCACCAAATTAGAGAGTTTATAGATAATTAGATGAGTGTATCAAAGGGAATCAACCATTAATCTAAATATTATCTCCAATACAAGGCCACCCATACCTTGGAGAGTTACCATTGTGTCAATAAGAGTGAGAATAGGCACACATTCTTATAAGAGTGCACTTTTGAGTGATAATATTTTTTAGCATGCCCGGTGGGATAATAGATCAACAAATTACTAAATATTGATGATGGTTTTAGAAATTTGAAGAAAAGACATTACTCAAGTACTCATAATATGATGAATACAAGTTATATATAGTTGGTTTAAACATTCTAAGTGTCTAAAGAACATTAATTGGTATGTATTTTAGTCCTTCATTTTATGAAAATATATCTTTTGTACCTTCACATCCTTCATATCAAGTTGAAGATATTTATGGATTCACCTCAAGTATCCATAAACTAGGAATATATCAATATTTTCTTGATATTTAACCCCTTCCACACCTAAACATGTTTCTAATCAACCTTGAAAAAATCATTTTCTTTTCAATCAAATTGAAAGAAGTGTGCAAGATATAAGATTTGATTTTGAGAGATAATGTATGGAGAATTATAGGGAAGATGAGTATAATAGAAATCAATAAGAACTTGAAAATCAGGCATATATACATAAAAAATAGATATAGTTATTGAAGAGATACAATGAGGATACAAGAGAACCAATACAACAACTACCTATGAGAGTACAAAGAATTGAGTCTAAAATCCCAAGTTGGAAACATGAAGAACCCCTTAAACCTTTAATAGAGTCTAATTGATTTAATATTACAAGTTTTAGAACTCTCAATCTTATAAAAGAGCCTATTATTATGCATAATTCCCCCATTATTACTCAGGTCACTTAAGCTCCTCAATCAAGAAAATTTTCAAGTTTATCATATACTCTTCCTATACCAATCCAAAATCAAGAGAAGGAGAAAGTTGTTGAAGCCAAACCAAGAAATATTACAAGTTTATTGAGCCCCTCATATAATATTAAAATTAAATTTGACCATGAAGATAAAGATAAATCCATAATGACCTATATTCTTATGCCACCAAATGAAATCTCTTACCCTCCCACCATCTCCTTTTTTGAAGGAGGACCTATTGTCTAGAGAGCAATATAAGAACATCTAGATAAAGAGAAGAATTTGTCAAGAAATAATGCTCAAGACTTGTGTTAATAAAATGAGTTTTAATTTAGCATAAAATAAGATCATGTTTCATATTTTTAAGATAAAAATAAAATTATAATTTCAAGTGAGCTGTTATAAGTCTATCATGAAGATGTTTAGGATGACATGGTAGCAACTAGTGAGATTGCAACAATGGTTTCAAAAGGTAACAAACCTATACATGGACTAAGTAAATAAGAAGAATATAAAAGGGAGGATCAATAAGGTTTTGATGAAGAGTGGTATAAATATCTTGAGCTGATTCAAGATATTGAGAATCTTTATAGGCCTTCATCTCTTTGTGAAGATATTGATAAAGTGGTTGTGAATGTTAGAGGACATGATTAAGAAGATGTTGATCAAAGTATATCTCAAATATACCCTAATAAATATAGAGAGAATTATTTTGAGACATTTTAAGAGCTTGATATTTTTTTAGTAGTTGACAATCAATATGACATATCTCAAGATGTTATAGAAGGCCAAGAATGATGTTCTACTGAGCCATTAAAGGCTGAATTTGTAGCTATTCTTATGAATCAAAATGCGGTTACATTAAAAAGATTTATAAATTTTGAAGATGAATATGAGGTTAGTGTTTAACCAAAATATAAATTTTTCTATATTAGATATATGTTTTCTTTAGTTGATTCACTTGAAGATAAGATAAAGAGGTTGACAAGTAGAAAAGGAGCTAATTTATCCAAAATGACACTTAAACAAATTATCCCTCAAATTTGTCAACCACACGGAGAGGACCTAAGAGGTTTTTTATTTGATATAGGTGGATTTTGAGTGTTTTACATAGCATTATTTTTCAATTTCATCTAATTTCTATCTTGCATATTATTTAGTTAGTATTTGTATTGGTTTTCACTTTTTTCCAAGTGTTATCTTGCACATTTTTTTAGTTGGTAGTTGTTTTAGTTTTCAATTCCATAAGTAATTATGCAAAAGTATTATAGTTTATTGAGGATATTTTAAGTTTAATATTTTATTTTTTCATGAATCCGTATCCCAATGGTTAAGGCTACTAGTCTTGAGTGTTTAGCAAACAAACATCCCAACAGGGTTGCCAATAATGTTGATAATTTTTCCCACCATTGGTTAAGGTTACTTATGTATAATTTTTTTATAAAGACTCAATTAATGTATTTAAAAATAAAAAAAGTATTTAAAAAATTATATATAATTCATAGATCCAAATCCATACTCATAAACCACTCACAAGTCCAAAATTTGGCAGAAGTTTTTCTATTCCTCTAACTAGCTAGTTGTAAGCTAGTAAAGACAATTTTAAAATGTTCATTTCATTAAAGAGAAGAAGAGATAGTTATAATGATATTATTGGAAGATAGGATATCATATAAAATTAATAGTACATGCATTTATTTTCACTTTATGAATAATCATTAAGAAAAAAAGGTCCTCTAAAACCCTTATTAAACCTCAATAGCTTAGTTTTTGGAGATGTGATTGTATTTTAAGTTATTAGTTGATTTTTTTTTTAATGATATATTATGGGGGATAAATAACCTTAATATACCTTTATAAATTAAAAAATTTAAGATGAATAATGGAGAAAGGTAAAGGTACAAGTTACAGGGTTTTAAGCAAGTAAGAGAGATAATAAAAAATACATTTTGAGAGGTTTAAGAGATTGTTCAAGTGAAAATAATGGTTATAATGATTATAGGATATATTAAAAGTATTAATTTAAAAAAATAGGTATTTATATTTCATAAAACTCAATAAAATATCAAAACTTAGACCTACAGATATTTAGAAATGAAATTGTGCAAGCTAAGAAAAAACAAAAAATGCATATTTTGAGTTTTACTAAATTAAATCTATTTAAATTTTACATGGAGGTATTTTTTATGTTATTTAATATTTTAATTTTATTTCATTTATGTATTGTACTTGAAGAGAGATAAAATGACAAAACACAAGTCTGTTCATGAAGGAAATCAGGGTTTTTGGCTAAATTTGCTCATAAATAGAGTTAGAAATGAGTGTTTTAGATCATTTCAAGGGAAAATAATGATTTTAGCGAGTTTATAATTAATTTAAATCTTAATAAATTATTATAAAATAAAAAACATTGTAAAATAAGCTCAAACCAAAGAAAAATATCTCGAGGTCACTCTATAAGTAACAAGTAAACACTTTTTTGTGAATTGTTTTTTGATAATTTGGTGAAGATTTTTTAATAGTTTAAATTTTTTATAGGTATTAATAATTAATACATATCCAATTAGGATAAAATTAGTGTCTTTTGAGGTCTATAACTCATTTTATACCCCTAAATCTAAATAAGGGTTTCTTGAGGCCTAAAGAGCACAAAATGACATTTTTTGAAGTTGCATATGAAATTCGGAGTTGAAAATTCATTTGAAGGTATTTTACACAATTTTTATGATGTTAAATCCTATTTTAACTCCTTATATATTAAAATAATTCATATTATTAAAGTTACATATTCTCACTGTGCATTCAAAAAATTTGTTAAACCATAAAAGATGTACACTACCAAGAAGAACCAATATAGAGATTTGTATTGTTATTAGGATTAACCTTTATTTAATATAATTTATTTTATCTTAAGTTTATTTTAAATATGTGACGAGTTTATATTTATGTGAATTTTTAATTCACATAAATCCAAATTTCTTGAAGTGCCAATTTCTCTTTAGTTCTCTCTTAGGATTTGAGAGTTACTTGCATGAGTAACTCCTCTCTCCACTTGGAACTCCCCTCCCTTATATTTTTAAGGGATTAGGACAGAATTGAAAAAAAACTTGAAGGGATTGTAATGTCATAGTGAGGTTTTATATAACTCTCATTTTCTCCTCTACCTTTATAAAAGATCTCTTTCTCTCCTCTTTTCTTCACTAAGAATCATTTGACCTTCTCTATTCTTCTCTTGTGATTTTATCTAATCTTGTAATTTTGGTGATATTTTTTTGAAGAATTCTATAAGATCATGTGATTTTTCTTTTGATACATTCAGTTTCTCACTTTAAATCTCTTATCTCTATGGTTTACTTTTGAGAGGTAACTTAGTCTTTTATGCATTCTTGTTTCTCTCACTTTCATGCATGTCATTAATGATATTTATTAAGTTAAAATATTTTCATGTTATTAGTGATATGATAATTTTAATGACATTTGTTTTATAAGTTTGAATATTTTATAAAGAGAATTCAAGTTTTTTTTCAAGGGTTCTAACCCTTTCTCTAAAAAAAAAAAAATTTCCTTATTTTTTTCATTGTGGCTCCTAACATTTTTGCAAGACCTTTGTAGCTACTTTATTTCAATTTTTTTTTGAAATTTAATTAAAAAATAGAAGGATTTTAAACTTTAACACTCCTTATATTTTCTTCATATATTGTCCTACTATTCCTTTTTACCTCTTTTTTTGTAGAGAGGAAAAGTGCAGGTAGTGATATCTCAAATCTATGTTTGCTCATTATATTTATAATTTTTTTCTCATTCTATTATAAAATAAATACTCATTCATCTTTGTTTTCTATTTTTTATTCTAATTTGTTTAAATTTTATTCTTATCTTTCATTTAACTCTTTTTTTTAGAGAGGGGAAGTCATTTCCAGATCAATGTATGATCATTCTATTTATTAAAAAAACATCCATCTTTATTTTTATTTTTGGATTTATTGTAACTATTAAAAATATAGATCTGATATATTTTTTGCCAAAGCTTATTCAAGGCATATCTCTTTTTTTTTGAACAACTTCATTTATTTATTTTTTATTTTTTTCTCTTTGTTAGGTACCATACTAACCGTACGACCTCTTTGGGCAGTGCTTTTCAAAGTTTTTTAAGAGCCAAACATTTTTTTTCATTGTCTTTGTTGATATTTTCTTCTCCTTTCTTGATCTTTCAAGGCATATACCTTTTATAGGTATTAATAATTAATACCTATCCAATTAGCATAAAATGAGTGTTTGTTGAGGTCTATAACTCATTTTATACCCCCAAATCTAAATCAGGGTTTCTTGAGGCCTAAATAGCACAAAATGACATTTTTTGAAGTTGTATATAAAATTTGGAGTTGAAAATTTGTTTGAAGGTATTTTAAACCATTTTGATGATGTTAAATCCTATTTTAACTCCTTATATATTAAAATAATTCATATTATTAAATTTACATATTCTCACTATGCATTCAAAAAACTTGTTAAACCATAAAAGATGTACACTTCCAAGAAGAACCAATATAGAGATTTGTATTATTTTTAGGATTAAAATTTATTTAATATAATTTATTTTATCATAATCTTATATTAAATATGTGAGGATTTTATATTTATGTGAATTTTTAATTCACATAAATCCATATTTCTTGAAGTGCCACTTTCTCTTTAGTTCTCTCTTAGAATTTGGGAGTTACTTGCATGAGTAACTCCTCTCTCCACTTGGAACTCACCTCCCTTATATTTTTAAGGGATTATGAAAAAATTGAAAAAAAAAACTTGAAGGGATTGTAATGTCATAATGGGGTTTTATGTAGCTCTCATTTTCCTCCTCTACCTTTATAAAAGATCTCTTCCTCTCCTCTTTTCTTCACTAAGAATCATTTGACCTTCTCTATTCTTCTCTTGTGATTTTATCTAATCTTTTAATTTTGGTGATATTTGTTTGAATAATTATATAAGATCATGCGATTTTTTTTCATACATTCAGTTTCTCACTTTAAATATCTTATCTCTATGGTTTACTTTTGAGAGGTAACTTAGTCTTTTATGCATTCTTGTTTCTCTCACTTTCATGCCTGTCATTAATGATATTTATTAAGTTAAAATATTTTCATGTTATTAGTGATATGATAATTTTAATGACATTTTTTTTATAAGTGTGAATATTTTATAAAGAGAATTCAATTTTTTTTTCAAGGGTTCTAACCCTTTCTCTATTAAAAAAAAATTTTCCTTATTTTTTTCATTGTGGCTCCTAACATTTTTTCAAGACCTTTGTAGCTACTTTATTTCAATTTTTTTTTGACATTTAATTAAAAAATAGAAGGATTTTAAACTTTAACACTCCTTATATTTGCTTCATATATTGTCCTACTATTCCTTTTTACCCCTTTTTTTGTAGAGAGGAAAAGTGCAGGTAGTGATATCTCAAATCTATGTTTGCTCATTATATTTATAATTTTTTTCTCATTCTATTATAAAATAAATACTCATTCATCTTTGTTTTATATTTTTTATTCTAATTTGTTTAAATATTATTCTTCTCTTTCATTTAACTCCTTTTTTTCAGAGAGGGAAAGTCATTTCCAGATCAATGTATGATCATTCTATTTATTAAAAAAACATCCATCTTTATTTTTATTTTTGGATTTATTGTAACTATTAAAAATATAGATCTGATATATTTTTTGCCAAAGCTTATTCAAGGCATCTCTCTTTTTTTTTGAACAATTTCATTTATTTATTTTTTATTTTTTTCTCTTTGTTAGGTACCATACTAACCGTACGACCTCTTTGGGCAGTGCTTTTCAAAGTTTTTTAAGAGCCAAACATTTTTTTTTCATTGTCTTTGTTGATATTTTCTTCTCCTTTCTTGATATTTCAAGGCATATACATTTTATAGGTATTAATAATTAATACCTATCCAATTAGCATAAAATTAGTGTTTGTTGAGGTCTATAACTCATTTTATACCCCCAAATCTAAATCAGGGTTTCTTGAGGCCTAAATAACACAAAATGACATTTTTTGAAGTTGTATATAAAATTTGGAGTTGAAAATTTGTTTGAAGGTATTTTACACCATTGTGATGATGTTAAATCCTATTTTAACTCCTTATATATTAAAATAATTCATATTATTAAAGTTACATATTCTCACTATGCATTCAAAAAACTTGTTAAACCATAAAAGATGTACACTTCCAAGAAGAACCAATATAGAGATTTGTATTATTTTTAGGATTAAAATTTATTTAATATAATTTATTTTATCTTAAGTTTATATTAAATATGTGAGGATTTTATATTTATGTGAATTTTTAATTCACATAAATCCATATTTCTTGAAGTGCCACTTTCTCTTTAGTTCTCTCTTAGAATTTGGGAGTTACTTGCATGAGTAACTCCTCTCTCCACTTGGAACTCCCCTCCCTTATATTTTTAAGGGATTAGGACAGAATTGAAAAAAAACTTGAAGGGATTGTAATGTCATAGTGAGGTTTTATATAACTCTCATTTTCTCCTCTACCTTTATAAAAGATCTCTTTCTCTCCTCTTTTCTTCACTAAGAATCATTTGACCTTCTCTATTCTTCTCTTGTGATTTTATCTAATCTTGTAATTTTGGTGATATTTTTTTGAAGAATTCTATAAGATCATGTGATTTTTCTTTTGATACATTCAGTTTCTCACTTTAAATCTCTTATCTCTATGGTTTACTTTTGAGAGGTAACTTAGTCTTTTATGCATTCTTGTTTCTCTCACTTTCATGCATGTCATTAATGATATTTATTAAGTTAAAATATTTTCATGTTATTAGTGATATGATAATTTTAATGACATTTGTTTTATAAGTTTGAATATTTTATAAAGAGAATTCAAGTTTTTTTTCAAGGGTTCTAACCCTTTCTCTAAAAAAAAAAAAATTTCCTTATTTTTTTCATTGTGGCTCCTAACATTTTTGCAAGACCTTTGTAGCTACTTTATTTCAATTTTTTTTTGACATTTAATTAAAAAATAGAAGGATTTTAAACTTTAACACTCCTTATATTTTCTTCATATATTGTCCTACTATTCCTTTTTACCTCTTTTTTTGTAGAGAGGAAAAGTGCAGGTAGTGATATCTCAAATCTATGTTTGCTCATTATATTTATAATTTTTTTCTCATTCTATTATAAAATAAATACTCATTCATCTTTGTTTTATATTTTTTATTCTAATTTGTTTAAATATTATTCTTCTCTTTCATTTAACTCCTTTTTTCCAGAGAGGGAAAGTCATTTCCAGATCAATGTATGATCATTCTATTTATTAAAAAAACATCCATCTTTATTTTTATTTTTGGATTTATTGTAACTATTAAAAATATAGATCTGATATTTTTTTTGCCAAAGATTATTAAAGGCATCTCTCTTTTTTTTTGAACACCTTCATTTATTTATTTTTTTCTCTTTGTTAGGTACCATACTAACCGTACGACCTCTTTGGGCAGTGCTTTTCAAAGTTTTTTAAGAGCCAAACATTTTTTTTTCATTGTCTTTGTTGATATTTTCTTCTCCTTTCTTGATATTTCAAGGCATATACATTTTATAGGTATTAATAATTAATACCTATCCAATTAGCATAAAATTAGTGTTTGTTGAGGTCTATAACTCATTTTATACCCCCAAATCTAAATCAGGGTTTCTTGAGGCCTAAATAACACAAAATGACATTTTTTGAAGTTGTATATAAAATTTGGAGTTGAAAATTTGTTTGAAGGTATTTTACACCATTGTGATGATGTTAAATCCTATTTTAACTCCTTATATATTAAAATAATTCATATTATTAAAGTTAGATATTCTCACTATGCATTCAAAAAACTTGTTAAACCATAAAAGATGTACACTTCCAAGAAGAACCAATATAGAGATTTGTATTATTTTTAGGATTAAAATTTATTTAATATAATTTATTTTATCTTAAGTTTATATTAAATATGTGAGGATTTTATATTTATGTGAATTTTTAATTCACATAAATCCATATTTCTTGAAGTGCCACTTTCTCTTTAGTTCTCTCTTAGAATTTGGGAGTTACTTGCATGAGTAACTCCTCTCTCCACTTGGAACTCACCTCCCTTATATTTTTAAGGGATTATGACAAAATTGAATTTTTTTTTTGAAGGGATTGTAATGTCATAATGGGGTTTTATGTAGCTCTCATTTTCCTCCTCTACCTTTATAAAAGATCTCTTCCTCTCCTCTTTTCTTCACTAAGAATCATTTGACTCTCTCTATTATTCTCTTGTGATTTTATCTAATATTTTAATTTTGGTGATTTTTTTTGAAGCCTTCTATAAGATCATGTGAGTTTTTTTTCGATACGTTTAGTTTCTCACTTTAAATCTCTTATCTCTATGGTTTACTTTTGAGAGGTAACTTAGTCTTTTATGCATTCTTGTTTCTCTCACTTTCAAGCTTGTCATTAATGATATTTATTAAGTTAAAATATTTTAATGTTATTAGTGATATGATCATTTTAATGACATTTTTTTTAGAAGTGTGAAGATTTTATAGAGAGAATTCAAGTTTTTTTTGCAAGGGTTCTAACCCTTTCTCTATTTTAAAAAAAAAAAATTCCTTATTTTTTTCATTGTGGCTCCTAACATTTTTGCAAGACCTTCGTATCCACTTTATTTCAATTTTTTTTGACATTTCATTAAAAAAATAGAAGGATTTTAAGCTTTAACACTCCTTATATTTGCTTCATATGTTGTCCTACTATTCCTTTTTACCCTTTTTTTGTAGAGAGGAAAAGTGTAGGTAGTTATATCTCAAATCTATGTTTGCTCATTATATTTATATTTATTTCTCATTCTATTCTAAAATAAATACTCATTCATCTTTGTTTTCTATTTTTTATTCTAATTTGTTTAAATATTATTCTTCTCTTTCATTTAACTCCTTTTTTGCAGAGAGGGGAAGTCATTTCCAGATCAATGTATGATCATTCTATTTATAAAAAACATCCATATTTTTTTTAATTTTTGGATTTATTCTAACTATTAAAAATATAGATATGCTATTTTTTTTACCAAAGCTTATTCATGGCGTCGCTCTTTTTTTCTGAACACCTTTTTTTTGTTTTTTATTTTTTTCTCTTTGTTAGGTACCATACTAGCCATATGACCTCCTTGGGCAATGCTTTTCAAAGTTTTTTAAGAGCCAAGCATTATTTTTCATTGTTTTTATTGCTATTTTCTTCTCCTTGCTTGATCTTTCAAGGCATCGACCTTTTTTTTTTCTCTTTTAATTTCTTCTGTTGGTATCCTCTATCCATTCAACTCCTTTTCTTGAGGCATTCTAATTTTTTTATGAGTTTTTTATTTACTATTATTATTTTTGGTAAGTAGTTGCCAAGTGGTGCCTTATTTCAACTCATGATAGGTACATTTCAATTTTTTTTGGCTCTCTATTTTTCTCTCACTATTCAAAAAAATTATTAAAATCCACCTATTTTTTTAGTATGGCAAAAATTACTTTATTCAATTTCATTTAATATTAAAAAAAATATCAATCAAATCATCCCATTCACTTAAAGCTCTTTATAATATTTCTTTTTTACTTAAGATCTAAAAGGGTTTTAATAAATTTTATTTAAAAAAAAACAAAAAACTATATATATATCAAATCAAGAAAAAACTTTGTGCCTTTATATTCAATATATGTAAAGGGCATTTTTTTTTAATCTAAGCTTTTATATTCATTATTTAAAAAAAAAAGAAATAAGAGGGACATTGATTTAATTCTAATTCCTTCTCTTGCTTTTAATTAGGAGTTTTATTAATGCTCAGTTTACTTTTTTTGTAAAGAGCAATTTCTCTAATTAAATTTAACTTTAAAAATAAAAATAAAAATAAAAAACTTTTTTATTTAAAAAAAATATAGATGTCTTTCATTTCACTTTAAATCAAATTAGATCTTTTGGGTAAATTTTTAAACCATCTTTTTTGTATCCTCTTTTTGGTTCCAATTTTTTTCATAGTTATTTCTGTTACATTTCGGCAAGTCTTTCTTTGGTTACTTGCCCCTCCTACACATTTCTTATTTGAATGATTTTTTTGCCTATTTATTTTTCGATTATTGGGTGAGCGTTAAAGACACAATAACTCAATTTTTTCCCAAATTTAAACTCATGTCCACCAATTACCATCTATAAAAATTATATATGCAATATATTTTCACTTTCAAATATTTTATAAGCATAGTAGATAACATGGATCCTCAACTAGATACTAAGACTAATTTCACTAAAATTCAAAAGAAATAGGAAGAAATAATGATGAGACTTTAGGATTGATTGGCATGACCATGACCCCTGAATTGCATATCTATATTGAAGGTTGTTCTTTTTCCTTCACTGCTTGGTCTAAACTTAAATCTACTTATGATATTGTGAATGAATCTTGAAAAATTCAAATTTAAGATCAATTGTCTAATTTAAAGTATAATGAATTTAAATCTATGGATGATTTCCTGATTAAAGTTTAATTATCAACTAATTGATTTAGGCATTACATTTTTTGATTTAAATTTGATTCATATTATTATAAAAAATTACTTTCTTGATCTTTTTAGTGTCAGGGAACCTAGAACAATAAACATGCTTCGATCCCTACTAAGTCAGGATCTTGCTCTACCAATTAGAACACATATGATTACTTCTTGTATTAGCAACTAAACACGGAATTATACCAGAATCAATAAGTAACTATAAATATGAAACAACACAGGAATATGAGAGACAATACACAATTGTATTAATAATCACTCAGAAGAATATACAATAAGGAAGATGCCACTTCTTCCTCCACCTCAAAGGTTCGCCACGCCTCAAGACCTTCTTCCCTCTCTCTCTCGGTCCCAACAATCAACTCCAATATAGAATTGATGTTCACCTCTCCAACCAATTAGTAACACGTTGCTAGTTCACCAAGTACACAACCATACTCCAAGTAGATCTCCTGCTCTCTGCTGCTACCTGCAAATCACTAGACCTTACTCACCATGTAGATATCTCTACACCCCTGAAGAACCCTTGTCCTTGCCTCACCAAGTCCTTATGATTCTTCAACCAGTACCCTGGTGGATCAGCTCCTTGACCTTGCAGACCTTGCAACTCTCCCTGATCATACACACTCAGCACCCCTTTGGAACTAGGAGGAGCTACACTAGCTCTCTCTAAAAGATCTATGGCTTTCTAGCACACTTTTACAATACAATCATGAGTCTATATATAGATCTCATGCTTACAATAATTAGACTAACCTAATTACAATAATTAAATCCGCAGCTCTCGGTCTAAGAATAGCTCTAAACATGCAAACACTTGGTTCGTCAACCAACTGCCCGTAATATACTCGTAGCTCGAACCACACAGGTGACTGACGTCGGTCCCTGTTTGCCTGGGGGTGCTGACACCGGCCGATCTAAGACCGACGTTAGTTGCCTTCTGTCTCCTTCCTGCCATCGTCGGTTGTCCTGACTGACGCCGGTGTCTGTGACACTCTGCAACCTCCTCCATGTCTGCATTAGTGAAGCTTTTAGCTCCACAACCTAACAATCTCCCACTTGGAGATAAATAGCTGCATCTATACCTGTATCTATAGCCCATCTAATTTGTTTCCTAGTTTGTATCCCTCTTCAAGCTCAATCCTGAAGACCAACCACCACACAACCTGTGATGCTATACCTATCATTCAAGTAACCTACCACATCCGAACCTACACGTCCATGTAGTGAAGAACTTGACCCTGCATAACAAGAATCCCTACTACTAGTCCCACTGAACTACCCTCCAATACTCCTTCCCCGAATTGGCTCCATACTTTCTGACAACCCCCACTGATTGGGAAAATTCAGGCCTACAATAGACCTCATGTGATTTCGAACCCTGTTTCAAGCTAAGCTTGAACTATCCAGCCATTGGTGTGCTTTTTGATTCTGCATCCTACGTAATGAACCTTGCTAACACCATCTTCACATCAGCTCCCACTGGAGATAAAATCTCCATGTCTCTTATGCCAAAGAATTTTACTGCTCCAAATTCTCCATGACATGCCTCTAAACTAATCCTTACCTTTTAGCTCAGCAAATCCCTGTATGTACAAAACCTGCTAGCAAACCATCCACATACAGTAATTGGATAATGTCGCGACTCATCATCCACTTGGTAAGAACAAAAAACACAATAGTTACACTGACATTGACTAAAGCCATGCTTAGTCATCCACCTGTCAAAACCTGTACCACTGTCCTGCAGCTTCTTCAAGACCATATGCCTTGGCCTTCCATCTCATGTATCCATCCACTCTCTTCTTTAAAATGGGAATCCATCTCTCAGTGCTTCCTTCCAGCTGACAACCCTACCAATAAATACCTATTTGGTTCTTCTCCAAGGACTCACACTCCTCATCCATGCCAAGCTCCCACTGTATCTGGACTCTACCTGCATTGCCTCTTCACATCTTCCTAGTTCTCGACCATCAGTAAGCAATATAAATAAGGTGAATAATGAATATGAGGTTCACTTACCCTTTCTGACCTTCACATGAGCGTTTGAGACTTGTTGACAGCTAACTGTCTGCCCAATATCCATTCTAGTGACCGATCTCGACCATCTCCCAGTCTGCTACCGACCAATGTCAGTTTTTTGCACTGACCCTGATTGCCGACGTCGTTTCCCTGGCTGATACCGGTATCCTTTCTATCGATGTCAGTTCCTTCATGATCGATGTCGGTCTTCCTATTGCCGATGTCGATTACTATTTGACCGATGCCGGTACCTGTGTTCATCTGTGAATGATAACTTTTTACCCGCGAGCTCTCCATGGATCAAAATCCTAATCAAATCAACCCTGCTCTGCTCAGAATAAATTAGTTCCCTCACCTGATCTCTGTTCGTCATCTCCTCCATGAACACCAAAGCTTTCCAGTTCTTTAGCTTGTCAAAAACATCTATCTTCCACTTCAGAACCTACATTCTCCTTCTACATATGTGACTAAGCCTATGAAGCCACATCTCTGCAACAGAAGGTGAATCAGTAATATATGTAGATAGATAAAGGATACCTACTTTCTTACCACCATCTAATTCAAGTGTATCCACTGTGAGAGTTACAGTACATCTCTCATCACCCAAATTTCTTGAAGAAATTAGACTCGTCTCCAAGACTGGTACCTGCATGACTTACTTCAACCACTGTGTGTCATCCATTTGCAATTTTAGCTTCACTTTCCCTTCGTCAATAATTTGACAAGGCTCTCCAACTCCTAAATAAATCTCTCTAAAGTCTCTAAAGACATACCCATGAAAAGATGCTCTATTTCAAACTGCATGGAAAGAGGCAAAAGAATCTGTGAACCAAGATTCCACTTTATCCAGAACATCCTGTGCAACATCACCTGCAACATCCGCTCCTCCCTGTTGATCTGCAACCAACCAACAATCTTTATTTACCTACTCTTTCTTTCCATCAATCAGACCATTCGTGCTATTCAGTTTCTCCATTCGTAGCTTACTTCCTTCTGCCATTGCTATACTCCCACTCAATCAAAAACCCCTGTGAGTAACCTGTAATCAACAAACACTACCAGATCTAAAACCACCTATTAGTAACCCAACCAAAAGCTCTGATACCACGTGTCAGGGAACCTAGAACAATTAACATGCTCCGATCCCTACTAAGTCAGGATCTTGCTCTACCAATTAGAACACATATTTCTAGTTACTTATTTATTCTGGTATAATTCTGTGTTTAGTTGCTAATACAAGAAGTAATCATATGTGTTCTAATTGGTCGAGCAAGATCCTGACTCAGTAGGGATCAGAGCATGTTTATTGTTTTAGGTTCCCTGACATTTAGTAGTTTATTACTAACATTCATTATCAACTAGCTTTTCTTACTCTATCTGCTATGTTGACTTTTGAATTATTTTGTACTTTGTTATGTCAAGAAGAATAAAAGTTGATTTAATTTAGTAGTCTTAAGACTAATGAACATATTTTTGTTTCTAAACATCAACATAAGAATGACAAAGAACATGCTAAGTCTAATAATACACATGATAAGAAAGATAACAAATTTAACTTTAAACTTAAGAAAAAGTTAGAGTGTAATTATTATGAAAAAAAACTCATGATGAAGATCTTCAAAAATAAAAATGACATAAAAAATGAAAAGCTTAAAGTCAAAGACACTGATAGCATTAGTAACAATAAGACTCAAGTGAAATAGAAGTCTAATATTAAAGCTACTTTTACTTATTCTTTGCATGCTTCCCCTGTTGATTAAATTATTGACTTTGGTGCTACTCAACATACGACATATTATGCTCAATTTTTTACTTATTTAGAACTAGATATTTCTAATAATCATTTAAGTCTAGACAATCATGCTTCTTGTAATGTTGAAGCCATAGAAAATGTTAAATTTTTTAATAGTGAATTGCATGATATCTTGCTTGTTCTTGATTTGAAATTGAATTTAATTTTTGTACCTCAATTATAAAAACATGACTATAAGGTAGAATTTATTAATGATACTTGTTATGTTAAATATAATAATCAAAATTTTCAAGTGGTTGTTACTGATTTTTTAGACAATCATAATTTGTTCAAATTTACTATATTCTCTTCTCTCTCATATTCTCACGCTTTGATTATTTATAATGATACTAACTTATGGAATGAAAGATAAGATCATATTAATTACCAAATTATTTCACTAATGGAAAAACTCAATATGATGTAAGATTTTCCTAATATTTCTCTCACTACTACTATTTTTAATAGTTGTATGGCTGGTAAAATCTATAAAAAATCTTTTCTTAAAAATCAATCTTGGTGTGCTACTAAAAAGCTTTATTAGTTCATAGTGATATTTTAGTCCCTATGAAAATTCCATTTATTAATAGTGATAAGTATGCTTTAACTTTTGTTGATGATTGCACCAAATGAGTTTGGATTTTTTTTGAAAATAAAAGATCAAGTTTTAGACACTTTTATTGACTTTCATGCCTTTGTTGAAAAACAATTTCATTATTCCTTACGTTTATTATGCACTGATAATGGCACTAAATATGTTAATAATTATTTTATTTCCTATTGTAGTCAACATGAAATTAATCATGAGAAAACTATTTCCTACACACCTAAGCAAAATGGTGTTACTAAACGTAAACATAGGACTATCACTGAAATGACTAGGTGTATGTTACATGCTAAAAATATGCATTATAAATTTTAGGCTAAATCCATGTATTGTACTATTTATCTCATTAATAGGACTCTCACTAAATATATTTTAAATATTACATTTGAATAAGCTTGGAGTGGTAGAAAACTTAATTTAATATATTTATGTATTTTTGGTTGTGATGTTTTTATTTATATTCTAATTTAAAAGCATCAAAAGTTAGATTCTAAAGCATACACTTTTATATTTTTTGGCTATGATGAATCATCTAAATCTTATAGGGTTTATGATCCTGAAACTAAAAAAATCAAGATTAAAAGGGATGTTAATATTCTTAAAAATGGTATGTTTGATTGTGCTTCTAATTTAAATTCTCTTGATATTGTTTTTGCTTCTTTTCCTTTTGATTTTAGTGATGATCATAATGATGTTATTCCTCAAATTCCTTCTCTTTTTTCTAGTATTTCTCCACCTAAAGCTATGCCTAAATAGGCCAAGACTACTATAGAAGATTCAAAAATTAATTTTGATCTTAATGATACTCATATAACTAGGCAACAATTTTGTAACTATGTTTTGATGTCTAAAATTATGCGTAATAATGATCCTCAAACTTAAAAAAAATCTCAAGGTCACCCTCATTGGGAAAAATATATGCATGATGAATATAACTCTTTGATTTTTAATAACATTTGGGACTTAGTTCCTCTATCTAAAGGACATAATTTGGTAAGTTATAAATAGTTGTTTACAACTAAGTTCAATTTTGACAATCAAATTGAAAAATATAAAGCTAAATTAGTTGCTAAAAGTTTTTCTCAAATTGAAAGAATTGATTATAATGAGACTTTTACCACTATTGATAAAATGACCACTACTAAAATTATTTTAAATTTAGCTGCTTACATGCATTGACCTATTTATCAAATGGATGTTAAGAGTGCTTTATTAAATAGTGATTTGCATGAATAAATTTACATGTCTTAACCTCCTAATTTTATAAATAAAGGTAATAAACATCTTGTATACAAGTTAAATTAAGCTATTTATAATTTAAAACAATCTCCTAGATAATGGTACTCTAAAATTTATCAATTCTTTCTATCTCAATGCTTTACTCATAGTTCTAATGATCTTAATCTTTTTGTCATAACCAAATGACATAGTTATCATTGTTTTGTACGTTGATGACTTAATCATAACTGGTAGTAATAGTTCAATGGTTTCTTGCACTAAAAATTCTTTGAATACTTTTGAAATGATTGATTTGTGTCTCTGACATTACATTTTATGCATTCAAGTTTGACAAGAAAAGGATAACATCTCTATTTTTAAATCTAAATATGTATATGATTTATTATTTATATTTAATATGTTAGATTGCAAACCAATTACTACTCATTGTGAACTTGGTGTTAAATTAATTAATGACATGGAAATAAAAAATGTTGATCCAACTTTATATAGATAATTAGTTGGTAGTTTGAATTATCTTACTCATACTCATCTTGATATTGCCTTTTCTATTGGATTGATCTCTCATTTTATGTTTAAACCTTAAGATACTTATTTTAAAACTACTAAAAGAATTCTTTATTATATTAAATGTACTCTAACCTATGGAATTGAGTATAAATCAAATAATAATTTCTCTTTGGAAAGTTATTTAGATTTTTATTGGGATGGTAATCCAAATGATCATAGATCCAATAGTGGTTATTGCTTCTCTTTGGGTTCCAACACTGTTTCATGGAATAATAAAAAATAACCAACTGTATCTCTATCTTTCATAGAAGTTGAATATAAATATTGTAATCATATTATAAGGGAAGTTATTTGTCTTAGAAGACTTTTTTCATATTTAGGTCACCCATAACATTCAACTAATCCAATTTTTAGTGATAATCAAAGTGCAAATTGGCTTAGCAAAAAATTCAATTTTTCATACAAGGTCTAAGCACATTGAGATTCAACATCAATTTACATAGGAAAATTTTAAAGATAATCATATTCTTCTCTCTTTCGATCCTACTATAAAATAAATGGCTGATATCTTCACTAAGTCTCTATATAAAGATAAGTTTTTTTTCTTTTGTAACAAGTTAGGATTGAAGAAAGTTCTCATCAAGGGGGAGAGTTAGTGTTGTTTCCTCCCTTTTTATTTATTTTTAAAACCTCTAAATAAAGTTTAAGGGGGAGTGTTAGGATTACCCTTTATTTAGGATAATTTGTTTTATCCTATTTCTTTTTTATATATGAGGAATTTATATTTATGTGAATTTTTAATTCACATAAATTCAGATTCTTTAAGGTGTCACTCTTTCTTTAGTTATTTCTTAGGATTTGGGAGTTAATTGCATGAGTAACTCCTCTTTCCACTTGGAACTAACCTCCATTCTCTTTTTAAGTGATTAAGATACAAGTGACCCACACTTGGAGGGCTTATAAGGACATAATGAGGTTTTATGTAACTCCTATTTTCCTCTTCTAGCTCTATAAAAGAGCTCTTCCTCTCTCTTTTTCTTCACTAAGAATCATTTATCTCTCTATATTATTCTATTTTGTGTTTTTATCCAATCTTATACTTGTGGTGATATTTATTGTAAGCCTTCTATAAGATCACGTGGATTTTTCTATGATACATTCGGTTTCTCACTTTAAATCTCTTGTCTCTATGGTTTGATTTTTAGAGATAACTTAGTCTTTTATGTATTCTTGTTTCTCTTAATTTAATTCTTGTCATTAATGATATTTATTGGGTTAAAATCCTTTTAATTATTCATCATCAAATACATTTTTATCAAAGATATTTTATGAAGAATTAAAAATTTGAAAAATTCAATAATATTCTCTTCTTTAATGCTTCATTTTGAGTTACTTTTAGGAAGTTCAAGTGAAACAAGAAGAAGTATTCAAGGAGCTCTAGAAAAGTGGAGATAAAAACATGTAAGAATAGAAGATTTTAGTTGAAGTATTGGTCAATATTTGAGGCCTTATTTTCATGGAAGAGAATTATTATAACATCAACATGAAATATATATCCTACTATGCCACTTTAAATAAAATTGGAAAAGTCAAGAAGTAAAACATGCATGCAAAATGTAAGAAAGGTAACTAAATTCAAACTCCAAGATGTAAGAAAGATAAGTCAAGTCAAACTCCAAGATGAAAGAAAGATAAGTCAAGTCAAACTTTAAGATGAAAGTAAGGTAACTAAAGTCAAACTTTAAGATAAAATCAAGATAACTCAAGTCAAATTCCAAGATAAAATGGATATAACTAAATTCAAAATTCAAGATGCATGTAAGATCAAAAGGATTTAAGTGAAGATCAAAATGAGTTCAATGTAATATCAAGAGGAGTTAATTGAAGATGATCAAGATATCTTAAAGAATGCATGCATGAGCCCTTTGAATTTTCAAAGTATTCAAAAAGATGATCTCTCTCTTTCCTATGCCATATTAAAAGAAGAGAGATTAAACTCAAGATATATTATGTTAGTATTTATAAGTTCAAGGTTAAGTTGGTGGTTGAGTTAAATTTTTAGTTGAAGAAAAAGTGACCTATTACTAAGATGATGACTCATCCCTAGTTTAGAGATGCTTTGTATCCTCTCTCTCTTCTTAATTTACATATGTATATTAATTTTTTATAAGTTTAAGATTAGATTGTGATTTGGATATATATAAACTCTTCCAAAATTTGTACTACATCACCTCTAATGTAATAAATAATTATTTTTTCCTCCATTTTTTAGTTATTCATGAAGTGTGTGTCTCACACTCATTGATGTAACGTAGTGAATGACTAATTTTATTATGTTTATATTTAAATATTTCATATTTATATAGTAAAATATAATCATTTAATGTCATATAAAGTGTTTTATTCTAATTTTTACCTAATCTAGAAGCGAATTCAACTAATGTTCATTCCTTTCATGTTAGTGTGAGTGTTTATCAAGACCTGTGTATAAAATACTAATATAAGAGCCATTGTATGAAGATGAAGTGAATGTGTGAAAGTTATTTAGCTTTAAAAGTATGTAAATTATAAGCATGATTGACCTTTACATTGTTTCATCTCTTCAAATTTTCAATTTTTATGTCAAATTTTAGCTTGAGCATTGCTCCTTTTACACTTTTTCTAGTCAAAAAATTACTAAATTAGAGAGTTTAGAGATAATTAGGCAAGTTTACCAAAATGAAATAGACCTTAATATAGAAATTTTCTCCAATACAAGGCCACCCATAACTTAGAGAGTTTCCATTATTTTAATAAGAGTGATAACATGCACACATTCTTGCAATGATGCACTTCTAAGTGATAACACAAGCTTAGGCTTAAGAGGTACCTATTGTATATTAATAGGTATAAAATTAGGTTGAGAAACATTATCTTTTAAAATATTAATAACATGGACCACATAATCTAATATAATATGTGCAAAAATAATGGTTGAGGGATGGTCACTATCATTTGAATAAGACTTAGGTAGAACAAATGGTTGAGAACATGCATGTTGGAATCTAGATACTAGGTCTATAATATTAAAACAATTATGATGAGAGATCAAGTGTCATCTTAATTTTAAAATCCTCTCATGATGTTTATGAATTTTATTAATAGATTTGACAAGGTAGATGATGTAGCAAACTACAAAAACTATTATAAATTAGAACCCAAAATGGGTAGTAGATGCATCCATATTACACATATTTGATAGAAAAGATAAAAAAAATCTAATCAACCTAGGGTTTAGATCTCAAAGATTAGATTAACCAAATATTTAAACCAAAATTAATGTGGATATTATTATGGGTAGATAGGGTTAATAATATATAAATAAATAAACATAAGGGTTATAAACAAATCTATAGCAATCCAATTAATTATAAAATTCAAATTGTACATATATTAAATTTATTATGATGAGAAATGATAAAAATGAAAATTAAAATTATGATAGATATTGTAATGATAATGGAAACAAAAAACTCAGCTAATTTTGATGCTGATATAGATCTAGATATAGAATAAGCAAGAAGCAAAATGGAAGAATATTCTCAAATAGTTGCCAAATTTTAGATTAAGTGCCTTTGTAGCCATAAACACTAGAATCAACCTAGGATGATTACATCGATGATAGTTTTTGAATCCAATGCATGTTTTAATTAATGAATAAACATTAAAACATGATGTAAACACATGGATTCTTATAGGTTTATCATTACCTTCACTATGGTGCATTCAAAGATGGGTCATAGATTGTTGCTCCTTGTCAAATGATCAAACCCTAGTTATTCATCTTCAATCTAGTTGTAAAAAAAATAGTTTAGTGAGTAGACAATGTAGAGTTACCCCAAATATCCCTCTATCAATTAATATTACATACATACCCAATATTCTGAAGAGGGCCTCAAACTTATGTAATTCTCCCCTATGTGTTGGATTGTGTATGAATCATGCAATGTGTGATAAACAATTAAAACAATGACCTATCTTATAACTTAGAAAATATAGCTATTGGGTTTCTCCTTTAGTACCTTAGACCTATAGATATTTTATCCCTATGACTAATATGTAAATAGGATAAAATAGGAAATATTTTCTCACTTGAGTGCTTGATATAATGTTTTTGATAAGTTACCTTAATTTTTACTAGGTTAAGAATGAATGAGGGTTGATCTTATATTTATATCAATCCTCTTAGAAAATATATTATATTAAATCACTTAGGCTGAACATTAAGATATGTTTAATTTGTAAATTAGATGAATTTAGATCACTAGACACTTGTGTCAGGTAAGGACACTTGCGTTGATGTAGGAATTTTATTGGGACATGTGTCTATGAAGTAAAAAAGTAGGTACAGGTCCAAAACTTTTAGAGGTGGAAGATAAACAAGATTGAATAATTATGGGTAAGATAGAAGGCTTTGGTCATAAACACAAGTCTTATTCAACTAAGAGATATGCCAAGGGGAACAAGAGAGATAAAATGTGAGACTTATAGAAGTATGAAAGGTATAGAACTGAGAGGAACAACTAAGGTCTAAGTTTACCAAGTGTATGATACTGAGGTGCTATATAGTTCCTAGATATCATCTACACAAAGACACCTCTATCAATAGGTACTCCCTACATAGATAATACTCTAAGGAGGACCTCAAACTTATGTAGTTATCCCATATATGTGGGAAAGTATGTGTATAAGGGTGTAATACACTACATGAAGATGTATGTAATGGTCTATCTTATAATTTGATAAATATCTTTCACAGGCTACTATTTGAATGCTTATAACCTATAATATGACTGATCTTATGCTTGATATAGAAATAAGTATGGATAGGGAAGAATAAAGTGCTCATTTAGGTGATTGATTTAGTTTTTATAGGTGTTTTCTTGGTATTTACTAGATGATGAATGAGAAGTCTTAGATTTGTATTTATACCACACTTTTTGAAAATATTTCAATTTAGTGTTTAATAAGACAAATAGGTTGACCCATGGGTTTTAATAATTTTGTAATTTGGATGAATTTTATCTACTATACACTAAATAAGGATCTACACACTGCCATCGATGAGAGTGTCCTTCTGTGGTTGGTAATGTCCAAAGGGATAGAAAATAGGTATGGATACAAAACTGATAATGAAGGATGTTTATCAAGTTTTAAGATTTTTATGTAATAAAAGAGAATTGGGTCATCATAATGATATGGATCATACTAAGATATAAAGATTTAGGCATAATGATATTGAAAATGCAAGATTTTTGAAAATAATGAGGTCTATAATTGAAGGGTAGAGTTTTGAATGATATTTGTCAAATGCACAAGATTGAAATGCTATAAATATTTAGTTCTAGTATCTAAAACTATCAATTTTGACACCCAATTTTTTTTTAAAATGATTATTGTAAATGTCCCCTCCAAACCTATCATTACTTGATATTTGATTGATTCCTTTATTTTGTATTATAACTTGAATAAAGAGTGGGATATTTTTTGTGATTACATATTGTGTTGATAATTATTTATCTTCAAAAGTAATAATATTCTTAGCATCCTTAAAGTTTCTCATGAAGGAAGCAAAGGTGATAGGGTGTGTATCACTAGGAATAGTATTATTCCACAATATAACATATAAAATATATTTATAAACTAATGACCTCTTTAACAACTCAAAAATTAATTTTTTTGCATGGATATTTTTTATTTGATCCATGATATCATACCCTCTAAATTTATTTGATTTCCTTGATGGAGGTGTATGGAATTAATGAGGAACATGTTGAATTACTTTATCATTTAGTGGCCTATCTCATTGATTATTAACAACATAGACAATATAATTTGATATAAGTGATGGGTGAATAATGGGAGTCAAATGGTAGTTGTCATAAATTTGAGAGCTAGGAGGAGTAATGAAAGGAGTCATACATGATATTTGTCATCTAGTAGTAATTGGTAAAAGTTGAAATTTAATATTCAAGCAATAATAATTGAATTACACTTGATGATGTTCATGAGAAAGGGTTGTATCATTTTGAATGTATAATTACTCTTGTTCCCATGTCACACTTGACTTTACAAAGATTTGCATTAATGGTGATTACGTATTAATATGTGATTCATTTCACTTGATAACATGATTGTTAATGACTTACCTTGTTAAGGGAAGACAACATGTAATGGAAAATATAAAATATTGAAACAAAAAATGCTCATCTCATATATCCATAAATTCTTTACAAATTGAAAAAAAAAATAGAAATTTATATCCTAAAATAAAAGGTTTTTTTTTGGGTATGGATATTATTAAACTCCATTGAAATCCAAGATCAAAATAAAATTATTTCAATGTTAAATATTAGATCTAAGGTTAAAATAAAGTGATTTCAATGTCAATGATTAAATCTAAGGTCAAAAGCAAGTTATTTTAGTGTCAAATATTAGGTCCAAGGTCTAAAGAGAATTATTTTAGCATTAGATTCTCAAAAGTTTATCTAAACCATAAGATAATTTTTTAAAAGCAATGATCAAATAAAAAGTGGGTTCACCAATATGTTTTATTAGAATTTGGAATTTGTAAGTGTATTAAACCTAATTAAGAAAAAAAATTTCAAAGAAGCTAAATGTTTTAAAATAACTTGTGACAAGTAGAATGAAAGCAAAGTACCTTACCCTATAGATAGACGATCAAGGTTACTCGACTAACATAAATATAGATGGTTGACAAAGCACAATCGAATGAAAGAAAAATAACTATGAAAAAATAAAAAGAGTTAGTTGTTTATTATCTTTTATTTGACTATGCATTAATAACAAATGGTTGAAACTAATTAGTAGATATGGATTCTATAAGTGCCATAGGAACTTTGATTAAAACTGGTAAGGAGTAGGAATGTCCAAAAGGGGATAAAATCAATTGGCACTATTTTCCTCTGCTAGTTGATTTTATGCTCTACTAAAAAATAGGGAAAGTAGGGCATGATCATCTATGGTTACTTAAAACATGCATGTGTACAAAAAATTAACCTTTATATGCATATAAAAGACATGGAAATAACTTATTAAAAGTTGAAACCCTAAAATGGCTTGTAATAGCTAGAATAACTCTAAATACAAAAAGGGAGTGTAATGGGCTGAGCTAACCTCAATCATCCTCATGATGATTTATTATTTCCTATGTATCTAATACTTTAAAGAGGGAAATCAAGGTCATGTAGTTCTCCCACTTAGACTGATTTTTGTAATTATGCTCCTTTTCTATATGTATTTAGCTAAAGATGAATTGAATAGTTGATAACAATTTACTTTGGCTTTGATAAAATAAGTTCTTAACTTGGATAAAGATTAATTCAAATTATTTGAATCAAATTTATAAATAATAACGAATCTTTGCTCAATGTGTAATGGTGTGTTTAAACCTTTTTGGAAATAAGGATTAATAGGAAAGGAGACTAGCTTAATCAAATGAGTAAGTTACTATTAAATTAGACCAATAAGTGAATTTATATTCTAATGTGATATACTAAATCTAAGAATATGCCAAATATGAAAAATATAACAATCAATATTTTAATAATAACAATATAAAATAGAAATTTTACTTAGCTTATATAATGATGTGCATGAAAATATGAGTAGTGCAGGTGAATAAGTGTACTGTATGAAGGTCTAGATCCCATCATCAGATCTTGAATGTTTTCTTTCTATTAACTTGGACACTAGCATCAACATTATTATCTTAATTTTAATGATTATGTCTAGATCATGGTATAGACTCTTTTTTTATAAATTAAACCTTCACTTATTAGATTAATTATCACCTTGGATATTATCTATCCAAATTATGTATATAGGTTCTCGATATCAATATTTTAATTAAAATCTTAGATCTTCAAATTAATACATGCCATATTGTAGAATGTGGGTTAGTGGGTTCAAGTAAAGTCAAACTAGCCTCAAATACCTCCCTATCATTGAGAACTACCTACATATCCATATAATTCAAAGAGGGCCTCAAACTGATGTATTTCTCCCCCTTATGTGGGCTTAAATGTGAACACATATGTAATATGCTATATGTGAGTACAAGGAATAATCTAGCTTGTAAATTGGAAAATACTACTCATGAGATGTTTTTTTGATGCTTCAAACCTGTAATATGCTCCTATGATTGATTTGGATATAAGAAAGAATATGGTAGAATAACTTAGTTTTGTGATTGATTTTCAATAGTGTAGTATAAGCTTGAGAGGTCCTTACTATATAATTAACAAGTGGGATTTAACTTGTATTCATACCACCCCTTTTGAAATAGTTCTCATAGATAGGATAATGAAAAAAATATACTGACCCATACATATCAAAATATTTACAAATTTGAGTGTTTGTAAGGTATAGCCACATGCATTGGAGAAGGGACACTAACGTCAACACTAGTGTCCAAGTCTAAATGTAAGTGTCTAGGAAAATAAAAAGTTTTTCAAGTTATATACCTAATAGTGAATGATATATATCAAGTTTGAGAATATTATGGGCTAGAAGTGATCTGGGTAATTAGAATATTAGAATTAGACTATAAGATAAGCATTTATACATAATGAGATGGTGAACATGAGATTTTTGACTAAAAGGTAAGTAAAGTAATAAAGGGTAGAGCCATGAATGAAAATTTCTAAGTGTACAAGACTAGTTTAACATATAAATATAGATTTGAGTATCTACATTTCCCTCCTTTAATCTAGTAATGCATAAGGATAAAATTACCAGGTTAAAGGAAAGAAATTCACACCATAATGTGTACTACACACCTTACTTTGACTTGAGCCTTATTTACATTTACTATATCTGTATGAACTACAACCAAGAACATGATACAGGTGTAATTAGTGAATATAATATAAAATTGAATAATTGAAAATGCTTGAAATAAAAAAGAGCAAGGAAGGAGTACACTTATGTGTCAATGCAACCATGTTTCCCCTTAATAGTTTTATTTGGTAGAAATTTTTCTTATCTAAAGAGTTGAGGATAGATTCATAAATAAACCTTGCATATGTGAAGATGGAAATTGGAGGTTGATCGTACCCCCAATCTAGTATAAGGGTGAGTTGTGCCAAGTCTATTGAGAGCACTCAATCTTAATCACACAACTCAAATGTAAACATAGTATAACCAATCTCACCTAAGTCAAATGGTGCAATAATATCAACCCATAATAATAAAATTAGTTCCAAGTACATTGAATGTGTAAAATCATAATCAAATTAATTAAAGAAGCCAACTAATACAACAAATAAAATCTCAAATGATGCATCTTGGTAGGTTGGTACATGAATAGTAGTATGATTTTCATAATGTATATATATTTTAGTGTATTAACATGGCATCTTCACCTCAAATATGTCTCAAGCTAAAGTATAGATAAAAATGTAACCTATAATTTGTAAAATGTGTATAATATGTATCATAAATCTAATAAAATATGTCTCAAATCTATGCCAAATGTTTAATATCCTATTTTAAATGTATATCTGAATCATGTAAATTGTATCAAATTCTACCAATTCTGCCAACTTTATATATGTGGATCTATGAATTTATGACATGCACCTATTGATATAACCTCATTTTGAGATGAGGGGAATGAAATATGATAGTCACCTTATTTCAAAAGGATAAGATACCCATGATATATCTATATCGATCATGTAATAAGGAAACATATAGTAGTATTATGTTGAAGTAGATGTATCAATGAAGCTCATAACATCAGACAACAACAAACCATAAGATGTGTATACACCTAAATTTAGTCAAGAAAACATCAGTACTATGTATTTTGTATCCATTATATCTAAAATCTCTTAATGTTGAATCAAACTCTTGTTTGTGTGTGTTGACTTGGTATTTTATCTTTTTTTGTCACTTTTTCATGCTTATATCTCTCTCTTCTCATAGTCTCAATTCTTCCATGCCATCCTTTGATAGATTCATAAGGTTACCTAACCATTATTATTATGTGTCATTATTATATTTTATTTATTTTTGATATGAGCACTCTATTGGATAAGAGAGCACTACTTTAGTGTCCTTCCCAATGCTGTTGTCCAATGCATGTTTTAGAGAGTTTTTAGAGTCCCTTTTCTTTTGGATATTTTCTTAAGATAATTTTAACCTTATTTGAATTGGTCAACATGAGAATAAGTTTTTAAAATTCAAAATTATGAGTCTTATATTTAAGGAATTTTACCAAGGCTTTTACATCTATCTCTTGTCTTTTGGCACTAGCTAATAAAATAATATGATACACATCAATCTCAATCTCTTTAAATTTTATGAAAGATTTACATACCACACCTAGATTTCATGATTGGACCAAGAAGAGGGCATAGGTGAAGATAATTTTAGGTATGCATCATGTTTAGTTAATTATGAACATCACCTAAGGGATAAATACATCAATATGAGGTCCCTAACATTAGGGATATGTAGGAAACACTTGGGATAAAAAAGGTTCGGAGGATTGCTCAGCTATATCCCACTCTCCCCATTTTTTTCCATTGTATATTTGATCTTCATGTTATTCTTGTGCACATGACTTTATGATGGTTTTGAGGATAAGGAAGTGAAATATAGGTATAATCTCACAAACATGGGTCTATGACAAAAGATACCATAACTATAGAAGGTTCTATCAAATTTATAGGTCTTAGTTCAAGCTCAAAACATCATTAGACAAGAGTGCCAAGAAGGACAAGAACACATTGCTCTAATGTCTGTGTCACATCCCAATTTCTCACTAAGTTAAATAACATATTTAATATGTGGATTATTATGGTTGTTTAACTAATATTTAATTAATCTTTATGACATATGCTAGTTATGTGTTACTTAATTTATATGATTAGGTTGCTATGAGTTAGCAGTACTTTTATGTTTTGTACATTGTGATCATGTTTGATTATTATAATACATTATTTTATGGATATATTAATGTTTTAAGATAAGTACCTTCATTTTATTAAGGTGGGTGTAGGACAAATTCATCCCTTAGAGTGTGATGGAGGGAGAACATTATCAAAGAGGGTGGTTTAGATGGAGACGTTGGGGGATGATAAAGAACAAATCCATAAACCTTTGCACACACCACTTAGTATAATATGTTTCATAATTATTTATTTGATATAGATAACGTAGCATATTTTTTGTAATTTTACTTTAGGTGATTGTTAATATAATCTATAGTATGATCTTGGTTGCTGATGATGATCGTGTTGATTTAATTGAGTGATTTCACTAATTTTATGATTGTACGTAGCTTATCTGATATAATGTAATTGTTTGGTTGAATGAGTTAATTCATTTATGTTTTACTTCCTTACTAACTTATTAAGTATGGATTTATAGTATAAAAATATGATGTTATGATAGATTCCATTGTTGTTATTGATCTATAAGATTTAGGTAATAATAGTTAAACATTATTATTATAATATATATGCTAAATCCAAATGTTGAAAGATATAAATAACATTGTTTTTAAATATATTTATATTCAATTACATGTTTGACCAAAGGTTTGATATTCATAATATATTTTAGATAATGAATATATTGATTTTAATTGTTAAATGATTTAAGGAAATCATTGTATTTGTAAAGTGTGTTTGTGGATAGCATTTTAACATTAAACAATAGTCTTGTATTATCTAATTGTATTGCCATGCTTTATAGTCATTATTATATTTAGTCAATAGTTGAATTTTCATGGAAATACAATGGTTATTGACTAAGTTGATAGTCGTTGTATGGAATAAACATTAGGGTTATATGACTTGTGGTTTAGTTAGTCAATTTTATGAAGTTGAAGATATAATTTTTTAAGTCAATATCATGAAAATTTTATAAAGAATATAAAATGGTTATTTTGGAATCCTTGATATTATTATGAATTATAATAACCTATTGAATTTGACTTAGCCATCATTTGGTGAAAAACATATAGTTTGGTTGGGCTCCATGGTAGTGGACTATAGAGTTCTATTGAGCAATTTTTGCATGCATTTTATCAGTCAATTTTCCTTGACAATAATGGATGATAAATTAGAGGAAAGTAAGGTGAGGGGATGAAATAAAAAAAAAAAAAGGAATTTTTTTGAGATATGGCACAAACATATAGGAAGTTATATAAAAAAGAGAAAGATAAAAGGGATTTGGAGCCAAGAAGGATGCAACTTCCTTATCAGAATATACAGGTTGGTTTTGTACTTGAATTTCTGTGTTAATGTTTGATGGTATTGTGAAAAAAATTGATTGAATAATGGGTTTTTAATTTATTATATATTAATTTAAAAATAAGAGGCTATATGTAGGGCATTTTGGAAGGCTTGACCTTCATAAAACTCTACATCTAACCTTGTAATCCCAAAGGGTACGGGGTAGGGCCATATGTGTTTGCCTTGTTTGAATACACCATTATGAAATATCTACCTTTAACCCTCTATGAATTCAAAAATGTTAAAAGATTTATTTAATTGTTTATTAAATTTTATGACGTTTTGAATAAGTTATATACAATCAATTTTATTATGAGGGTAGATTGGATATTAAATTGGTTCGATTGTGTAAAATGGAAATGGGGCTATGTCCTTTATTCACTTAAAAAGTATATATACATATATATTAATATATGTAAGGGTGTGTATATATACCATAGAGGACCTTGGTATCCTAGAGTATATATACACATTGATGTATATAATAATATATATAAATTTATATAATAGAATATATGTATGACTAGCATTAATGTCTATAATAACAAGGAGTAAATTAAGGTTGTTTTGATATGAGAATGACTGGTTATTATGAGGGAATGTTTTATGTAGTAAATTTAATAAATGAATGTATGAGTTCAGAGTGTGTGTGTATATATATATATAGTGACTATATTCATAGGGTTTATGATTACATATTATATTTAAAAAAAATAAAGATAAGAATCAAGTTTGACTAAGATATAATATTGGTCTGTGTCAAACTAATAATTGAGTTTGATTTATATCTTAAATGGAATATTTCAAACTATTAAATGAGTTTGAAATATTATATAATAATCAATTTTGTTGATTTTTTGACTGACAGGGTATTCTAAATTGGATTTGACATTGTTGAACTATTGAATGATTATATTTTTATATGAATTCAACTATGTCAAATGTTTGATTATTTGAAATATATTTATATGAATTCAATTGTGTTGAATGTCTGATTGTTTGGGTTATTTTTATAAGCATTCTACTATGTCAAATGTTTATTTGATTGGGATATACATTTTGATATGTAAACAAAGTTAACCTTTAGGTTTTAACATAGAAGCCTTGAGTCATGGTTATGTTTGTTTACTAAACACGAATCAAGGAGATAAACATATAAATCTACCATGTATTTTTATTTTAAAAGAATGAGTAAATATTTGATTGGTTGTATTTGGTTTGATAAGTTCATATAAATGACAGTCTATGCATATGTTTCAGTAGAACTACTAAAGTATGAAATGGCTAGTTATAAAAATTTAGTTGAAAAATGCATATTATATGATTTTTTTTAGGTGATTTAGTAATTATTATAGTAAATCTAAAACACTACTCCATACTGAGATGTGTATTCACTATGTATTATTGTGTGCAGTATTCAATCATAACAAAGAAATATTGGGTACTTATTATGTGTTGAATGTTTGGTTGAAATTCTAAGTTTAAATAATTTAAATGCTAAATTATAGACATTTTATAATTAATAAAATATATATTTTTTTAAATATTTAGGAAATATGAACAATAATTGAACTAGGTTTAAATAAATAAAAGTTGAGGAAATAACTTTTATAGTTAGATAGTGATATTACGTAATTGATAGTCTAGATAATTCTTACCTGGATGACAAGATTCTATTAAGGATTTTATTTTGATTCTATTTATTATTTAGAATAAATTAGAGGATCATATATTCACTACATTTTATTTGATGGACTAAATCAATGAAAATGATATTTCTATACTTAGCATATTTTATCTGCTAATAGGGAATGTTCTATTAGAATCTATTAGTTTTTATATTATTATATTTTAACAGAATCTCACATTCATGACATTAAATAATTAGTGGATAGATTCCACTAAATTAATTAGTGCCATTAATGCAAGATGAAAATTAATCTGATTGAGTGGTATGTATGAAATTGATCATTCTTAGAGATCATTAATTATTGAAAACTTTGGCCAAAGTAACATTTTAATTAGATATTATCATTTTATATGTTGATATTATTTTAATATTTATGTGATATCATGTTAGAACATATTTATTTATGATACACATTATGTATTAGATATCATCAACACATAGGTTCTAGTTTATCACTCTAGATTTCCACACCATTATTATATACCCATACGTGAAGGGAGGTCCATACCCTTTTTTAGGAGATAGTGCGATGGATATATGGTCCATGTTTGGTGTGAAAAAACACTTAGATGATGCTCTCCCTCTAGCTGGAGTACCACACTAGAGACTACATTTGAGATTACAGATTGATACTTGAGTTGTGGAGACTTTGCTCTATGGAGCTTTATATCATGTTTTAAAATTTCATATATTATTATGTATTGCTAAAAACTATAATATTTATACATTATAATTCTACAACAATGGCTATAATGTTGTATTAGTCGTGACTAAATTTATATTATTTTATTTATGATTAGATGCAATATTTATGGTTATTCAATATTATTCATGATTATCATATCTGTTCATGGTGATTATTATATAAGTGGATTATCTATGAACCTTTGGGTTATATAAATTAATATAGTTAGTTAAATATCACTAATTATATTTCTCATGATGAATACATGTAATTAATTAATTTATTTTTCTATATTCTAGTAAAACCCATTAGGTTTATTACAGTCTAATCCCACTCTAGTGTCCAAATATAAAATGATAAATAAATAGTCAAATATAATAGTGGGATAATCATCTTACAAGTCAAACATAGCTCCTAGGATCTAGAAAATATAAGTTTCTCATTTTTTACATGTTTTCCTCTCAACCCTAGTTTATAATATCAATTTGTATGTAAGTGAAATGCATAGTTAGATATTGATTTAATTATCCATTTTGATTTTCTCATCTATTTATTTGATTAGGGTTAATTCCATTTAATCACAAAATCAATAAAACATATTAGTGAACCTCTTTTATTTTTCAAATATTACTTCAAACCCTAACTTTCCCTTAGGGTTCCTTTCTATTTTTTGTGCTTCAATTAGGGTTTAAAATTTATTATTTTTCTAATTTTTCTCTCACATAAGGCTACATAATAGCATAAGTTTAGTTTATTATTTCATCTTGGATTATTTATTACCATTCATTTTTAATTATTTTATACTTCTAGATTTTGGAAAGTTTAAAATGAACACTAAGGAAACTCTTCCACTTCATCTGATTGATCAATTCATAGGCATTCCTTATAATGATAATAAATGATGGAAAAATTACCAAGACTATGAATTAGAAAATAATTATGAACATGATTTTATAAACAATGATGATGATGATTATTATTTACATGATGGCTATGATGGATATTATGAATGTGATTATCAAAGTCATATTGAAGGTAGTGTAGACGCATATTCTTCTCCTACTCCTCTCTCCATAAAAGAAAATAAACTTAACAAGATAAGTCTAAAATAACCTCTCAGTGGTGTTGTATTGTTTGATATTACTCCTAACTTGTCAAAATAATTTACATCTATATTCAAAATTACACAAAATAAAGTAAATAAAGTAAAATTTCTATTGCATAATATTTTGATCATTTGAATTCAATAATGGAGGTTAGTATAGTGTTATTTCAAGTAACAAAATCTCAAATAAACACACTAACACTTACACTTATAAAATAGATACTAGGGAGAGATTAGTAACAAAAAATAAATGAAAGTAAAACTAAAACATAAAAGAATCAAATCCTTTTCCTTCCTTGGGAGCTCTAAACACTTTGTTGAGTGGCTTGCTTATCCTGTGCATCAAGAAGTCTTTAAAAAATCAAGCTTGTTATCTCCTTCTCTCCTCAGAACCATGGGATTTTATGTGGCTTATTACTACTTGGTCTTAAATTTTGGCATTATAACACTATTATAAAGAGTCTCATGGAACAAATCCTGCATAATAACTCTACAATGTCTAAGCTTAGAAATGAAGAGGCATGGCCTTATATTTATAGTCTTTATAATTAACTCTCATCCAAGGTGAGTCAAGGTGGAGCTAAGGCTTGGGATGGGTCCAAACTAAACCTAGGTGAGTTAAATATAACCCCAATAGAGTTAATAGTTGTCAAGTAATTATGATTTGCAATTACTAGGCATGGCTCTCAAAATTAGATATTTTCAAAGAGCTTAATAACTCATAAAGGAAATGATGAAAGGATAAGATATTTTAAATTTTTGATTTTTTTAGATATTCATTAATTTCAAATGGATAATTCAACTAGGCATTTAATTTAGTTTAACTTGTTAATTAATTTTGATTAGCCTTTTAACTATATAAAGATTTGCTTTAAGTATGCAAGTTCCCCACTTAATAGATCCATAGGCCAAATTGATAGTTGTGATGTCTTAATATGATTAGAGATGGATCTATGAATGAGTGTAATCTAATCTAGATAATTATTGCATGCATTTATTTAAAAGTAATGATTTACCCAAATGTGGTTATAATAAGTGAAACAGGCACATGACCCAATTAGGGCTGATGAGTCAAAATAATTATTTGCACATAGATGGTTATAATCATTAAGATGGTAGAGATTGAAAAATGATTGTTGATTTTTATCTAGTAGGGAATATTGGAAATTATGACTTGAGGATATAACCTATTATATAGATTAAATATGAGTGGGCACAAATGTAGATGTGATGGTCTAATAATTGAAGAAGCCACAAATAACTAGGCATATGAGGATGCACAAAGTGATGAAAAATATGATTGAAATAATAATAATTGATCAATGTTAATGATTCAATTTTACCTACCAGTGTAGAGATGCTTGTCCTTATTAGCATTGATATAACTAGAATTGTCAAGTGATTGATTTGATCAAGGTGGGTGGGAGGATTTGTCAAGGTTACCAAGGAGAAGTTTCTATGGCTCCATTGCTTAAAATAATTCTTGAGTTAAGTTTTACTATAGTACATGATAGTATGCATCATGATATAAAATACCATAATAACATAGCCTAAAAGTGCATAAGGACCAACTCTAAATCTAATAAATAATTGAAAATAATGCACCAATGATAAAAACCATGATGATAATGTTGATGTATGAATATGGATAGACTCAAGAATAATGCACATGGAATCACCCAATGACCAAATATAGATTGAATCAAGGCACTAAAACAAAATCAAATAAAAAGGCAAACAAACAAACAAATAACCAATCAAACAAACACATAGAAAGTAAACAAACACACATAGAAGACCTAAAAAAAAAGAAACAAAAAGCATCTTAATGTCAACCAAGTCAATACCTACATGTGAATGCTCAATGGAATGATAAATGGGTGGTGCCCCCAAGAAATGATACATGTAAAGGGAAAGGTCACACCCCTAATGAAAATGGAATGGATTAGAATAAATAATGGATTTGCCCCTAGTAGGGTGAATCAAGGATGATGGATTAGGTTGAAACATGACACATGTTTTTGGTTTTTGAAAATTTTGAATGTTTTTAAATTTTGAGGTACTTAACTCGTTAGAGATTAACAAGATACCACTAATAAAATTATGAGAGCATTGGCTTAGGTTACTCTCAAAATAGTGAGAGCATATAGAAAATAAGGACTAAGTTGACCTCAATGTGAATCAAACACTGTCTATATAATCCTATTAGGACATAAAGTAATAGTAGTTATACCAATACAAAAGGTAGGGAGATCCAACTAGGTAATAATTTTTTTTCAAATTGACGTATATGGCCAAGAAAATGAGAATAGTAAGAGAAAGGTGATATGATAATGCATGGTAAAGGTGTTGTTCCTAATTTTTTCATAGGTAGTTATAATTAGGAAATAATGACATAGGTATGTGCTACTAATTTGACCATATGTGGTTATAATTAGTAACAAAAGGTGGAATATAGATTTTCCCATAGGTAGTTATAATCAGTGGCACCAATAAAAGGTGAATGAAAGATAACTTTCCAAATCCACTACCATACTACTTTCATAGATTGTCATTTAAACACAAAATTATGAAATTAGATTAGAATCCCCTCATGGAAGGGTGTAAAGAACTAGAGGAAAAAAGATAAAAAATGGGTAGGTAGGGTAGGTCAAAACAATATTTGGTCAGTATCAAAGGCATGGTAGGATGGTATAGGGTATGACATTATTCAAGGATGGTAATGTTATGACAATTGGCTATAGTCAGAATAGGGATACCCCCAGTGATAAGGTAAGGTAAATGGTAGGGTATGAAACAACAAAAAGAGTAATGGAAAATGAAAATGACAAGGTAAATGGTAAATGGAAATGATAAGGTATATGGTTATGGCTAGGTAAATGTTTTTGTTGTTCTTGATGATGTGGAGATGCATGTCCTGATCAACATATGGTACAACCAAAATAACAAATCATGTGAATTACTAACCCAAACCCCTTATAAATATATTATTTATCAAGAACCTACTATAGATTTTGACTCCAAAAATATTATTGTGGTCTTCTTTGGTCATTGATTATGTTTCCTTAAAATGTCAATATAAGATATCTTTATAGCATTTACAAAGTAAAGCATAGTTAGGGTTGATAAATATAAATAAATAATGGATAATAAGTCTATTTTGGAAATGGAAATGTGGATGATAATGAAATATATAATAATTTAAAAAAAAATGAAGATCGGTATTTTTAGGCACACTCAATGTTGTTGATTCTAGATTCAACATAACTTTAGATATGGCAAGACTAAAGACTTATGAATATGTTCTTAATAAGACCACCATATTATTTTTTTATTTAGGATTGAAGTACCTACCATATGATTATGATTTATATTGGAAGCTATATTGATTTCTTCTTTGATAATGTTTTCATCAAGCAGTGAAGAATTGTTGTGCTCAATTATTGTCACCTCGATGAGGTTCTTACCAATAAATTTGTATTAAGTGTCCCATAGCACCTCTAAGAATTTTTCACTAAGGAGCATTGACTATTGAATTTTATTGTCTTATAGCACCTCTAAAAAGGTTTCACTAGAAGATGTTAAGTTTGGACTTTGATTCTCCCCTAACACCTCCAAAAAGGTTTTACTAGGAGATTTTTCTTCTTCTATTAGAATGTGTTCTTGCCCCCCATAATATTATACAACTAATATGTTTACATGGATGAAGTTAAAAAAGTTGTGATTTTTTTGGTCCATATCAACACTTATGAGAGGTGGAATGTCAATATAATGGCTAGGTTGGTTGGTGGTAATGGCATGTGGAATGGTAATGGAATGGGAAAAGGCAACACACTCTTCATAGAAGATAATAGGAGAAATTGTGTCAAAGATAAATTATTAATCCTCAAAAAATATGGAAGGATCATAAATATATTTAAATCGATCTACAAGGCATGCATAACAAGTGTTATAACAACCATGAATGTATTCTTATTCTAAAGCTGAGTCTGACTAAAAGGACTCCAAATCTAATGCTGATAATGATCTTAATTCTGATTTTGATGCTAAATCTAATATCAGTTCAAGAATATAACATAACTTCAATGTTTATTCTTTATCTAGTGTGGATGTTTCTATAATGATGTTTTTATGAATATTTGATATAGGACAAGTAACAACCTATAATGACATAATGGGCTCCACAAAGACTAGTTTGTCAAAGTGTGACTCCTCAACAAAGGAAAAAAGGTCAAGAGATAACTCCATAGAGACTAGCTTATCATGGGGAGGCTCTTTAAAAATAACTCAATGGTTAAGATAATGATTTACCCAAAGGTATTTATAATCATTAAGAAGTGACTCAATAAAGACTTACTTGTCAAAGTGAGATTCCTCGATAACCAGTATAGGATCAAAAGGTGATTCATCATAGGTTGACTCATCACAAATAGGTGTTTCAAAAAAAACATCTTAGATTGGTTTATTCTCTTGGCCTTAGTTTACAATTAGTTGTAAAATACTAGTTTTGAACATATCTTGGTCTTCAAATGATTAGCTCTGTTAGAGAGGTACTAATTAGCTTGGTTGTGGCTCAAAAATTGGCATGGGTTTTTTAAAGTGTGTAATTATTGGTAATGGATGAGGGATGGCTAATAGTTGTATAATGATAGGCATATCTATGATGGGCTTAATAAAGGCTAGTTTGTAGCCTAGGATAGTAACTATGACCCATCTAGTCATGTTAGCATAACTTTGTTGAGATAACAAACTACCATATTTGGAAGGGCCTAGAATGGAAATGGTGGGGCATTGTGAAGCTTGGTTACTATCATGAGCCAAAGGATAAGGTCTGATAATGGTAATGGTAGGGTGTTACAGATCTTTGTTTCTCATACAAGACAAAGGATGAGGTCATAGAATGGTAATGTAGGGCATTGTGAGGCTTGGTTACTCACATAAGCCAAAAGATGAGGTCCTGATATAGTAATCCTTAGATGATGTGGAGCTTGGTGACTTGCACAATATGAAGGAGGGTTAATGTTATAGGTGGGGGATTGGGTACCCCAAGTGGTGAGATGGTGAACATCATATATTAACCAACCCATAAAAGGTATCATTGCATGATCCTCTTGAGGATCTTGACATTATTCCCTAAATTGAGTATTTTAAGGAGGATATGGACATGTCTCACAAAGTCATCTCATCATACACAAACATTTTATCATAACCATAATTATACATGGATCCACTATGAGTGTAATAATACATATCCAAGTCAATGACAAATAATTTGGAAAAAGGCATAGAGTTCTATAAACTCTAAAAAACAAGGTCTAAAGGAAAAATGGTCTAAATTGGTCTAGGGATGGAGTTGTATCTCTAAAGTTGTTTATGCTAAAACTTGGTATAAAATAGGCTAACTTCAAATGTCTAACATCAAATGTTTTACATAAAAGGGTCAAGTAGATGAAGAAAAATATAAATGCCAAACTCTAATTACAATGTGTTCCAAACAAGTCTAATCTAAGAAAATAAAATTTGCTAGGTATTTTGGCAAAATAAGGCACATAATCTAGGCTCAAAATAGGCATATGCTAGGTCTTTTGGAAAATTCACAAAATATAGACTTTAAACAAAACAAGGTATGAGATTTAATTTAACAAATCTAAAACACTTTGGCATAAACTAGGCATTTGAATTTAAACATGAATAGGTCAATTGGTATAAGGCATGAAATAAAAATCATATTGAAAATAGGCTATTTCTCTGAAGGCTAGCTATAAACAAATAGTTTTATAATTTAATAAATAATTAACCTAATCTACATAACCCAAAAGAGAAATATCTAAGTCCAGGCCAAAATTACACAAGGTGTAGACAAAAATAAATCAATGTTTAAATTTGAACTTTTCAAGGTTAATTAAAAACTCAATTTAGTAACTAGGCTTCTTTAATAAACAACAAGCTAGATAAAATTAAATGACATAATGACACTAGGCATAGATCCAAAAGGCATACGTGGCTTTGGTTTGAAATTGAAATTTGACACATGGAAAAAAAGTATTTTGAAACAATTTGAGTAGCGTAATGATGTTATCACACTCTAAAGATATTATTAATGGTTTGTTTCAAAGGCATAAAGTTTGAAATTAATTAGGTAGCATAACATTACCCTTTTCAATTAAGTAACACACATAGAAAATATTTGACAAAAGATTAAGGAAAATGCATGATGTTAAATGGATGACATAACACCTCCTTGAATAAAAGAGTAATGCATACATAAGACTCATTTTGACATGGAAAGACAAACAAATAGTTTAGACTCAAAACCATGAAATAAAGGATAAAAATGACATAAACACCTAAGTGTAACATCCTAAATCTTAAAACTGACAAGGTTGCATAATAATATCCAATTCCATCAATATAATCACTCTTAAGAGGATTTTAAGTGTTCATCTAAAAATAAAAGTGCATGAAAAGTAAGTTTTTTAGGTCCTCTCTTGTCATTGGCATGGATCTAATTGACATGATTGCATCTCTTATGTTAGATGACTATCTATCAATTTTTGTGAATTTATAGATGGTCATCTAACATAAGAGATGCAATCATGTCAATTAGATCCATGCCAATGATCTTGTTATGAAAATGTCTTGTCCTTTTCACAACCACTACATTCATCTCTTACTCAGTGTAGTATAAGGTCTGAGTTGTCCCTATGGTCTGAGTTGGAGTACCAATAATAGAGCTTATTTTAACCACTCAAAATAAGCATCCCAATGGGTCACCCTAAATTTATATACCGCACCATGGAGTGGGGTTGAAATTATGCTAGGAATCTAGGTTAATGCTTCCCTAAAGAACTCATGAGGAGGTGATGAACTCCTACTCACAAGCCAAAATGCATGAAAAATAAAATACAAATGTAAAGACTTTATGGTCACATTTGGATCACTCAAACCATATTAATTTTAGGAGGGCCTTAATGATGTTATTTTCATGATTTTAAACTAAAGTGACTAAAGCAAATAATTAGCACTTTTATTCACCTGAGTTACCTAAAGGGGATGGGGCGAGAGCATACACACATCAATCATTTAGCTAAAACAAATAACATAAAAAAATAAGTAATAAAAATGAAACTCTTAAGAGAATTTATCAAGTGTGAGAGTTCTGTGTAATCACCAAAAATAAGATGTGTTGTGAAATTTTGTCCCCTTGGAATTAGTTGAAAAACTTAAGAAAACTTTAAAAACATCTAAGGCATGAAAAGAAATGGGTTCATTTTAAACACCAAAGACAAAGTGTGCACGATTAAAACATGTTCAAACTAGGCTTTTTTTCCTTAGGACCTAGAACTTTTAGAGGGTTTTTTCCTACTTAGAAGCCCAAAAGTGAATGAGAAAACAATGTTTTGGATTTTTCTCTCAGGTTTCTCTATTATCTAGTCTCAGAGATTGATGTTGATCGATACAAGGATCAATGCTGGTTTTAAAGGGATTGACATAAATCAATCAAAAGTGATCAACATTGATCGATGTTAATTTCTTATAAAACACATAAGAACATAATACCTATTTCATAAAAAAGACTATTAGTGAAATGAGCTCAAAATCAACATTTAACACAAGATCCTACAAGCAAATGGTTAAATAGACAACATTCAAGATCTTAGACATAAAAAAAAAACTAGAAAACTCAAGAAAAAATCATTTTTCATGTTTTTTCCATGTTTTATTATGCACACAAGGGTCGATTTTGATTTTGGTAGGATCAACATCGGTCTTAGTAGAATTGACGTTAGTCTCCATGTAAACTGTCATGAAAAAATAGAATACGTGAAAAAAAAAAGTTAAAAATCAAAATTTGAAGATTGCATAGAATTCATTAGAAAAAATAAGAGTTACATATTAATCCCCTTTCTTATATGGGATAATTGACATCCCACTAGGTTACCATTTTGTGATCATATGAATCTAAGAAGGGATGTTAGTATAGTGTTAGTTCGAGTAACAAAATATCAAATAAACACACTAACACTTACACTCATAACTTAGATACTAGTGAGAGCTTAGAAATAAAGACTAAATGAAATCATAATTAAAACATAAAAGACACACATCCTTTAAATTACTTGGGAGATCCAAATGCTTTGTTGAGTGACTTGTTTGGCTTGTACATCAATAAGTCTTTGGCAAATGAAACTTGTTATCTCCTTCTATCCTTGGCACCATAGAATTTGATGTGGCTTGTGATTTATTGGCTTAAAAGTTTGGAATTATAACACTATTAAAAAGAGTCTCATAGAACAAATATTACATAATAACTCTACAATGTTCGATCTTATAAATGAAGAGGTATGGCCTTGTATTCATAGCCTTTAGAATTAACTCTCACCCAAGGTGAGTCAAGGTGGAGTTAAGGCTTGAATGGGTTCAAACTCAACCTAGGTGAGTTAAATATAACCATATTAGATTTAATAGTTTTCAAGTAATTATTATTTGCAATTACTAGGCATGGCTTTCAAAATTAGATATTTTATGATTTTTTCAAAGAGCTTAACAACTCATAAAGGAAATGATGAAAGGCTAGAATATTTTGAATTTTTGAATTTCCTTTTTCAGATATTCATTAATTTAAAATGGATAGTTAAAATAGGAATTTAATTTTTTTTAGGTTATTAATTAATTTTGATTATCCTTTTATCTCTTTCAATATTTAATTTAAGTGTGCAAGCACCCCACTTAATAGGTCCATAAGCCAAATTGACAATTGTGATGCAACAAGGTGATTAGGGATGAATCTATGAGAGGTTATTATTGAATATGATAGAATACCCTAATTAGGGATATCTTAACATGATTTAAGCTTTGATGAATGATGCACAAGTAAATTTGGGATGTTTAGTTATTTTTAGGCTTAATTTGAAATGGTTGGTAAGAATTAGTTTGAAGTCCAGTTGAAGCCCAGTTGTGGCCAATGAGGTGTCTACAAATATTACATCTCAAAAAGTGCATCCTAGTTATAATAATGTTTCTTTCTCATATGATCATGTTGTTTCTAAAGTATAAAATGACAATACATCTTCTATACCCTTTTCACATGAATTTAAAAAATAAAGTTAACATGGCATTCTTCCTTAATTTGATAATGTTTTAAACAAAGTACAAGATATTTCTCTTTGTCCTTTCTCCACCTTTTCAGCTCAAAAACATGTAATAATTTCAAATGACCATAATGTAACTAAATCTTGCATTCCTATCTCATGTGATGATATGTCAAATAAGAGTGAAAATGTAATCTCTACTCTTTCTTCTATTACTCCAATTATAGATAATGCAATAAAATCTTGCATTTCTCATACATGTTATGATACTTTGCATAATAATGAAAACTTAAAATCATCTCTTATGACACCCTCTAGTGAACATGAAAGTGTGCTTACTTAAAATGTTGATTCTACAAGTGAATAAGATTATGATTGTGATGAAATATGGAATGATGATGATTATTGTGCATATAGAAAAGAGGAAAATATTTCTACTACACCTAGTATTATTTTTTATATACCAAACTCTCATATAAGTGAAGATCTCATGTTACATGATAAATCAAATGATGATGTGCTTAGTGATAATATTATTACACAACATGTTGATGTTCCTAGTTTTATTTTAAAATGTAAAATAGGTGCACATGTTAATTCCAAATATAAACATAGTAGTGTTACTCCTTCTATTTCAATAGAATTTAATATGCCTTTGCAAATTAATACTACACTAAATACCAATGAATCTCCCAAGCCCACCCTTACTAAATTATAATCTATTCCTCATCCTACCCTTCCATAGGGTGATATTTACTTTACCTCTAACCAGGTTCATGCTATCACTTCTCCAAGGGGTAATATGAACTGAATCACAATGCCTAATGAAGTTAAGAAAAATAGTGTACCAATGACTACAATTAATTAAAAAATTCAACCCTTAAATGGGCCCCTCAATGATTTAAAAATGATTTCACAAAAAAAAAAATTATTTGATATATTTTTTTGGTGATTTACAACATAAATTACATCAAATTACTTTAGAAATTAAGGATTATTACTCTCGAAATGATTCAAATGCTATATATGGCAACCCTATCCTTCATAAGATCTTCCATGCACCATTACCAAAAAATTTTTAGATACCAATTTTTTCCTAAGTTTAGTGGACATGTAGATCCTTACTTACATATCAAAGATTATAGGAAATCTATGAATGGTTGTGGTATTAGTGTGATACTATTACAATTATTTTCTAGGAGACTAGAGGATGACATAGTAACTTGGTTTCATCATTCACTCCCTAGTGGCTCAATACATGCATAGAGTAAGTTGGAATAGGTATTTATTACAAATTTTATTTAGAAAAATAGACCTAGAGTCACATATGAGATATTAACTTTATTGCACCAAGGCTAGTCAGAGTTAATTAGTGATTATACACTATGGTTTAAGTCATGTATGTAATAAATAATATGTCAACTAGTATATTTTGAGATACAATATATATTATATCGAGGCCTAATATTATTTCTCGAGGAAAAGTTTCTATATAAAAAATAGGTCATTTAAACATATTTTTCAATACAACTATTACATTAGAGAAGTATTTAGGACAAGTTAAGATAAATACAAAGGAAAATTTTGATCTAGAGATATTACCATCAAAGTAATCTAATTTAGTTCAATAACGTAATAATCCTATTTAAAATGAAAAAATGGATTAATAATAATAAGTAAAAGTAATCTAAAAAGGGAAATAATCTATTTACAACAAACTCCTATAGTGAATAAGGAACACTATACCCAAAGATAGCCTATATAGTTTAATTCACTCAGAGATAGGCCTAATGATGTTTTATTAAAACTATTGGATAGGAGGATGATAACACTTCCTCCTAATCATTATCATCCATCTCACCATCTATATAGAGCCAAGAATAAAGCATATTGAAACTATCATTATATAAATGGTCATTGGGATAATGGTTATTAACACTTAGAGATCGAATCAAGTATTATGTCGATAAAGGCATTATCACATTTATGAAGGGGATATCTAGGTACCATTAATTTCATTCTTCTAGATCCCATTCATTCATCACTAAATTATCCTAGGATTTTTTTTCTAAGGAACTGATGGTTACTCATCATGGGATTAGTGAGGTTCCTAGAGCACCCATTAATGTGAACTATACTACACCATAAAGTTAGTAGAAATGGTAACCAATATAAAAAGTTAGACCAACTTAAAATAATGCTATAACATAATAAAATTAAACTCAACCAACAATCATAGTGAGAAATCCAATCAAGTTTTTTTGAACTGATCATACATAGATTCCTACTATAGTTATACCTAGAACAGTGTCACCACTAGGGTACAATCACTAGTTACACAATATGAGCAATATGGTTCATAGTTTATTCTTCCTTTAGGATGGAAAAATGATTTTCCATGTTTAGTTAGTTCATACATCATTTGAAGATAATACATTATATATTTATATTACTAACTTTCTAACCTAAATAATTGACAACATCAAATCACATATCATTTCAAACATTTACAATGCTATAATCAAATAAAATCATTAAGATGCAAGTATGGATAAAATATATCATATATATATCAAAAATTTTATACATAATGCTATAAAAATTACATCACTCTATAATAAGAGTAAGGTCCCTAGGACATCCCTCCTCACTATCCTTTATGTCACTATCTACATAGGACCTAAAACTCAAAGCCCTATAATCACCTCAAAATCTAGAGTGTGACCTATGTCTCCTATCTTAATCCTCCTAAATTGCTAACCATTAATTCATACTGACATGATCTCTATGAAATCATATATACTCATCTAATAGACTAAGAATTAGTGTGCCTATAAGATTATGTTGGGGCATATCTCACCTACCTAGCTTAGATCTTAGCTCATCTATCTTTATGGCTATCCACACATATACTATGATAGTAATAACTATTGTATTAAATAAGAAAACATGCAAACTAACAATCACTTTAGCATACTCAATCAATCCAACATCCAAAATATCATTAAGAACATGTCAGGTTAAATCATGTAGTTTTGACTCAATCATCACCATCCAATATTACTCATCACCTACACCAACACAACATAAACAAGCATTAATAACTAGTTGCTAAATATCATTCAACTAATGAAAAGTGTACATATGTCAAAGATAAACTAATATGATTCATACCTATAATTTACATAAGAGGCTTAGGCTCTAATCCATCATCACCTATCACCCTCCAAATGGGAATGTGGATCCCATCTATGGCATCTCTACCATGTTATGTATGCATATATATAACCTACATCATCTACATCTAGGATATCTATCTCTAGATCCCTATCTTATACTAGAATCATCACTAGATCCATGATCAATGGACTCTCTCTATTTCCTAGTCTAACTAGAGCCTATGCACTCCTTATACACACCCATGGAGCTAGGGGCACATCCTAAAGCACCCTACATTATTTATTCACTCTTACTAGAAGCACCTATAGATGTTAATCTATTGAGAATGTAGCTAGTAACTCACATGAATTTGATGTAATTGTACATCCAACAAAGCCTCTATATGGTCTTAGATAATATCCCTAGGAATCACCCAATCTAATATCTATCAACACTATATGGTGATACGATCTCATATCTATGTTGTACTAGTTTTTGTTCATTCTAAGATATCATTCCAAAATACTCATGAGATTGATTATTTTCAAAGAGAATGATGTGGAACACTTATGAACTTTCATCCTCCATTTTAACACTGATTTAAAATTAGCACAGGGCATGACTACAAATATTTGGCTTCATAATAGAGCCTGCATATAATAATCTCTAAGAGATGCAACATCATCGTCAATGGTTTAGTAATAATGGCCAAAAGTAAATGAGTGAATTATTTTAATCTATTATTAGTATTCAAACACTTTGATCCAACACTTCCTAAATAAAAAGGAAAGAATAGTTCAATTTATAAAACAAACACAAAAGGAGGGAAAGGTAAGGTAGTAAAGGAAGTTTCCATATCCAAGTGAAATAAATGCTTTACAAATTGAGCTAAGCAGATCTGCCATTATTATAACACTATGTGATGAGTCTCACCAAATTATTTAACTCCAATGCCATAATGGGAAGAGTTTGGGGAAGTAGCTAAGAACTCTTAATTTAGTATTCCTCACTAAATATCAATATTATAAGTCTATAGTAAATCACAGATAAAAATCAATAATAACTTGTAGAGTATCACACTATTTATCAATAATATGAAGAAAATGAAAGGGATTCATAAAGAGTTTATGACAAGCAAGAAAATTATAATCATTACATTCATAAAGTAATAGAGTATTAAAATAATTATCTGGGCACTAATATTCAATTAAAACTAAAATGAAAGATGCTTTGATAAACAAAACACGTGTCACTTAAAAGAGTTGAAATTTCATTCATTAATATACTTCGTTATATTAAAAATATCAATCTTGTCTAACTCTTTAAAATTCAAAAAGGGGTGAAGTAAATTGTAAGTGAAATCTTGGCTTGATTTTAACAACACTTTTGAGATAAAAATTACCAACCCTCAAATTAAAATGTAGTTTCAATTTTTATAGATAAAGATATGATTCACCCCCAATTAGAATGAAATTCCCATCTTGGGCCATGATGGCCACTCGTAATGGTTATAATTTTATAATTCCAAAAATAGGTAAAATACTCTGATCCCACCCCCAAAAGATTCATGGGGGACCACTCAACTAATACATAGAGGTGGCATAGAAGAGCTAGATCCAAACTACTTTTACTTCACCTTTGTGGTTTCCAGAGTGGATACCATAAGGTCAAACTCCCAATCCATCTTGATGAAGTTTATTAGAGGCTCTCTAAAGATCATCTCAACTTGGGCTGCTAGCCTTTAGTACACTTAGACATGAGCCTCAATTGACACCTAGACTTCAGATACTTGGTTGATGTTCACTATAGATTGAGTTAAAATATTGAGACCTACTTGATATTCCTCTTTGTTCACCTTGGCCACCTTTTCCCTCATGACCTAGTCAAAATGACTTAGGTGGACTCCAAATTTACCCTTGTTCATTAGCGTGCCATTAAAGTGGAATATCACTAAGATATTGACTTATTTTAAGTAATCTAATATCTTTATTTTTTCATCTTTTAGGGGTCTCATCACTGTTTGGGATAAGGCCAGTCACTCCTCTATTATAAGATTCATGGTCCTAGTGTAGGTCTAATAAAAACCCAAATTTAAAGTGGGCATCAATTTTAACTTTGGGAACATGCCTTTATTAATCACAATAGTCAACTTCTATCACTTCCCATAAATTATAGTGACCATCTCTAGATAGTTTTGGGTTTGTTGGATGAGCACCTGGGTCTCTACCATAATCCCTACCACCTTTTCTAGAGTTGATAAAATTTATAAAAGGGTGTAATTGACATGCCCAATTAGTCCAAGAGGTAATGAGATCTTGACTTACACCTAATTTTTTTTGGCTTGGCTCTACATGTCCTCAAGAAGCTTTTCTAACATATCATGTGTCTCTCATAGAACTAAGAGTGGGCCTTCTACCATTTTATCTTCTCCTTTGGAAATCCTCACTTTGGTGAGAGAGAATAAGTCCTGGTGGGTCTACCAGACCACAAGGTTTACCTATTATATGAATTTATAGGCAATGATTTCTTGCATGCTCTTTATGTTGTGGTTAAAATCCCATTATACTTCTAGGGTACATTACATCATCATTTCTAGCACCTACAATACTGAGATCATTTCTTGGGTCTTAGGAGGTGTTGGCGAGGTGGAAGAGATGGTAATGATAGGTAGAGGATGATGTGGACGAAGAATGGAAGAAGTGGAGGGAGTGAATCATGAAAGAAATAAAGGAGGAGGCATGGGGATGAAAAGGGGAAAACTAATGGTGAGACCCAAGGGAACATCTACACCCACCACTAATTCTAGGTCATGCCACTTGAGGGGTGATGACTCTCAAGAGGGGGTATTTAGGAGAAGGGATGATATTAGATTATTAAATACAAATCCATAAGTGGTAAAGGGGATAGAAAAATGGGGCCAAAGAGATATGAGAAAATCCAATAGGGTTGGTGTTAGAAGAATAAAAGAGAATAGCAAGGGAGGCAAAATTAGAGAATTTGGTACCTATATCATGGGCCGAGTGTAATATAAGTTTCACTTATTCCTTATCCTTTTACTTGGTCAACTCTAGTTGATGCTATGAAAGGAGCCAATATAGCTAAGGCCACAAGGGTCGATTATGGGAGCTAATACATATTAGAGGATTATTGGTATGGTCCTAGTCATTAGAGACATGTACATGGGTGTACTTACTCTTGGAATAGATAAGGTGGATAGAAGATATGTAACACTCAAAGGCATGTAAATTTTAAGAATGGCTGATGGGGGCATCGATAAAATTCCAATTTTGGGAATGGAAGTGGTGAATGGAAATGAAGAAGGTAGGATTCCATAGATGGTGAAAACCATGGATGTTTGGGCAAAGAGAGAAGGTCATGGAATTATGAAAAGGGGTGGTAATACATGAGGAAATTAGAAAGTGAATTGAGTGAGGGGAGGAACTTATACTAGTACCTATTATTGATCTTGATTTGGGCTTATTGTTGGGATGTTGTTGATGTCATACCTCAGAGCCTAGGTGGCCTAAGGTCAATGTTCCTATTATGGAGTTACCTATGTTGGGGACACTTTTCACTGAGCCACATAAGATTGAATTAGCTAGGGATGAGGTATTTGAGCTACTAGAGGTGGAAGAGGTGGATCCATGACAAGAGGATGTATTGGTCATGGGGAAGAAGGTGGTGGGATCCCTTGTAAGATTCTTATGGAAATTATGGGGGGAGTTGTTGAGGTCAACATACCCCCATTTCTAAAAAATGAGTTCCCTTGTTCAATTTTTCAAGTTGTGCTATAAATTAGGAATTCAACTTGATCAAAGTACATTATTGAATATCATGTTTTGATCTAGCTTATATTGACATGTTAGTACATAAGCTTTATTTTATTTTATCTAATGTTTCTAACATTTGGCTCATATGTTTCCATCTTATAGGATCAATGGATCTTCATTAAAAGAACAAATGTTCATAGCTTTATGCTTTAATGATTAATTTGACCCTTAATTGGTTAACTAATATGGTCCCATTTGAATCCAAATTTAACTAATGTTCAAAACCTTAGTCTAAATTAATTTATCCCAAGTTCCTATTAAAATGGGTTCATATTTTTGAAAGGTCACTTTATTACATTTTAATCTTAGTTTAACCTTAGCCTAAGTTTTGATTGATTTTATTAATTCATTAAAAAATTATTCTAAGATTTATGCTAAGTCTTTATATATCCTGAAACCTTATCCTTTTATTTTAATAATCAAAAGTAAAAATTAAATGCATAGCTACTAAGTGTTAAAGCCTCATGTGATCAGATCAAATATCAATGGCATGTAGGTGATCACTTGAGTTAACAAGTCAGAGTCTCTTGGATTAAAGATCAACAGTGTATATTCAAATGTACAAATTTCAATTGATGATCCATATTAAAGGCTGGGGTCAAAAAGTCAAGATCAACAATCAATGGTACATGTTCAATCATGTAGTTGAAGATCTAATGGTGAACACAAATTTAATATGTTAAAGGATCCTAAGATTGAATAAAATGGTGACATGTGTCACACTTGTACAATGGACCGTGTTTGATCATATATTTAGTAAATCAATGACATGCATTTGATTAGATAGATCAAATATTAATAGCACACATTCAACCAAGTAGATAGGGATTAATGATGCAAAGTGAGTCAAGGATTTTGTTGGGGCTAACATATCCCTAATTTTGAGAATTAAGGCCCTTAAAATGTTTGAAACCTTGTTTTTACCAATATTACCTTACTCTTGGGTTTTGGTAGAATTTGAAGATCAATTTTGATAAGGTGGCTTTTTTATTTGAACCCCAGTGTGCTTAATGCTTCTAAAATTTTACCTGGTTTTGCAAGCAATGTAGGTTTCATAGAACATACTAGTATTTACCAAGACATGATTCACCAGAGTCTTATTAGTAGTGGTTTTATAAATCTTAACCTTGGTCCCTTCCTAAGAAATCCTGAGTTAAAAACCCTAGGTATAGAACCCTCAAAATTTGAATATAAATTTTAGAGGGAATCATTTGGTAGGAATATTCAAAAGAATATTTTAGACCTAAACTAAATTTTATATCAAGGCTCAGTCTCATTTGTCAGGTACCCCTAAAACAACAAACATGCTTTGGTACCAATTGATGGGGAATCCAAGAACAAACACAACTATTCTGATCCCACTTGTTAGGATCTTGCTCCTCAAAAAGAGCACAATATGATTACCAAACTTAAGCAATTAAACATGTGGAAATATACCAGAAATACAAGTAACTAGAATTCACCAATAACACAAAATATGAGAGACAATATACACTCTTATATATTAATACTTGTACAAAAAAGAATACAATAAAGAGCTGCCACACTCTTCCACCTTACAGAGGCTTCCCACACCTCAAGTGTATAGTAATTCTTCTTCAAAAACACTCTCCTATCAAAAAATGGTCCCAAAAACCAACTCACACACAGAATTGGTGTTCACCTCTCCAACCAGTCAGTAATAACCCTGCTAGTACACCAAGCACTCTATAGTACTTCAAGTTGATCTCCCATGAACCTGAAACCTGAAATTCAATAGACCATACTCACTATGGAAGGATCTTCCTTGCCTTCCTTTCTAGCTCATAATGGAACTAGGAGGAACACACACTTTGTTCTCTTCACTAACACACTTTACAATACATGCCAATGGGTCTATAAATAGATCCCAAACTTAAACAATAACTTAAAATTCTATTTTACTAATAATAGACATGCAGATCAAGACTCGCAATAGCCTTTAACATGTAAATAATCCATTCACTAAACTAACTATTCATGCAATGAACAGTTCTGGAACATACAGGTGACCGACGCCAGTCCCTGCTTGCCTAGTTTTGCTAACATCGGCAGACTTCCTACCATGGCTGGTTGTGTTCTGCACTGATCATGACCGATGTCGGTCATGGTACCAACACTAGTGCTTCTATGTCTTCAACAACCTCCTTTTCTTTGTCTGCAACAAGTTGAAGCTTTTAGCTCCACAACCTAACAATCTCCCACTTGGAGATAAACAGCTGCAACTATACCTGTACTTGTACACCATCTAGTTTGTTCCCTTGGCTCCGTATCCCTCTTCAAGATCACCCCTGAAGACTACCCACCACAAAGCCTATAGTGCAAAACCTGTCATCCAAATTACCTGCCACATCCACATCTACAAACCCATGTAGAAAATAACTTGAACCTGCATAACATGTGCACCTGCTGCTGGTCCCTCTAAGAATCCACTGAACTGCTCTGCAATGCTTCTTTCCTAGATTGGCTCCAACTTTCTGACAACTCCCACTGCTTGGGAAAACTGAGGCTAGTACATACCATGTACTTAACCTCATTATGTGAATCAAGACATTGTTTTGTGAAATGTCCAACCATCGGCGTGCTAACTGGTCTCACACAATCATCCTGAAACAAAGTCAACATATGACCTTCCATGTCCCTAGAACACACTCATGCCAAAGAATCTTGCTACTCCTAGATTCTCCATGACACACCCCTGAACTAGCTTTACCTTTAGTTCAGCAATACCTATATATATAACCCTGCAATAAGCACATCATACAGTAATAGGATAATGTAGCTAATATTATCCAACTTGGTAAAGAGAAACACAATGATCAAACCTCCATTGCCCTGTAGCTTACTCAAGACCATATACCTTGATCTTTCATCTCACGTATCCATTCTTGCTCTTCTTCATCCTGAACATCCATTCGTCTCTCAGTGCTTACTTCCAGCTAGCAACTCTACCAAAAAATCTCTATTTGGTTTTGCTCCAAAGAATCACATCCTCATCCATGCCAAGCTCCCACTATTTCCTGGATCTACCTATTCTACTTCTTTAATAACTTCTTGGTTCTTTACCATCAGTGAGTAACAAGTAGTGTAAAGAAGGGAAATGATGAATTTGAGGCTTACCTACCCTTTAAGTCCTTCATATGGGTGCTTGAGACTCCTTGACAGCTAGCTGTCCACCCAAAATCTGTCTCAGTGACCGATGCTAGTCACATTCCATTCTGCTCCCGACCGATGTCGATTCCCTGTGACTACCTCATCGCCGAAATCGATTCTTCCCTGACCAACACCGATGTTTATCTGCCCTGAGTCACCGACGTTGGGCTACACATAGCCGATGTCGGTCCCTGTCTAGATGTCGACGCTAGTTTTCCTACCGACATCGGTCTCTATGTTTTGCTTGTGAGAATTGATTTCTTCCCGTGAGCTCCTTTTGGATCAAACCCTTGTCCAAATCACCTTTGCTATGCTCAAAATTATTCTGCCCCTCGTGCTGAACTCTATCCATCACCTTCTCCTTGAAAACCAAGGCTTTCTTGCTCTTGTCACGAACATCAAATTCCTCAAGAAACATTACATTCTTCTTCTGCATACAGAAATCTTGATCTATACCCTTTGGCTCAAGAACATGCATCTCCTTCTTACTCATGTGACCAAGCCTACAAAGCCACATCTTCACAATAGAAGAAGAATCAGTAATATAAGCAAGTAGATAAAGAGTACCTACTTTTTTACCACCTGCTAATTCAAGTGCATCCGCTATGAGAGTTCTTGTGCATCTCTCATCACCCAACTTTCCTAAAACAATTAGCCACATCTCTAAGACTAGGACCTGCATGACCTCCTTTAACACCCATGTGTTACATGTCTACAATTTTAGCTTCACTTTCCCTTTGCCAACCATCTGACAAGGCTTTCCATCCCCTAAACAAATTTCTCCAAAGTCTCCCTAGACATACTCATGAAAAAATACCCTATTTGGGGATGCATGAAAAGAGGCACCAGAATCTAAAACCCAAGATTCTACTTTATCTAAAGAACATACCAGAGCATCCTGTGCAATGAACTCTGCAACATCTGCTTCTTCTTCATGTCCTTCATGTTGATCTGCTACCAAACAAAAATCTTCTTTTCTCTACTCTTTCTTTCCATATCTCCAGCAGGTTATTCTGCCATACCTAAACTTGGACCTCCTGCTATTAAACTTCTCCATTCTTAGCTTACTGTCTTCTGCCATTGCTCTACTCCCACTCAAACAAAAATCCCTGTGAGTAACCTGTAATTAAAACACACTAACCAGATCTAATCCAACATGTTAGTATCCCAACCAAAAGCTCTGATACCACTTGTCAGGTACCCTTAGAACAACAAACATGCTCTGGTACCAATTGATGGGGAATCCAAGAACAAACACAACTATTTTGATCCCACTTGTTAGGATCTTGCTCCTCAGAAAGAGCACAATATGATTACCAAACTTAAGTAATTAAACATGCAAAAATATACCAAAAATACAAGTAACTAGAATTCACCAATAGCATAGAATATGAGAGACAATATACACTCTTATATATTAATACTTGTACAGAAAAGAATACAATAAAGAGCTGCCACACTCTTCCACCTTATAGAGGCTTCCCACACCTCAAGTGTATATTAATTCTTCTTCAAAAGCACTCTCCTATCAAAAAATGGTCCCAACAACCAACTCACACACAGAATTGGTGTTCACCTCTCCAACCAATCAGTAATAACCCTACTAGTACACCAAGCACTCTATAGTACTTCAAGTTGATCTCCCATTGCAACCTACAATTCAATAGACCATACTCACCATGGAAGGATCTTCCTTGCCTTCCTTTCTAGCTCATAATGGAACTAGGAGGAACACACACTTTGTTCTCTTCACTAGCACACTTTATAATACATGCCAATGGGTCTATAAATAGATCCCAGACTTAAACAATAACTTAGACTTCTATTTTACTAATAATAGACACACATCTCAAGACTCGCAATAGCCTTTAACATGCAAATAATCTATTTACTAAACTAACTATTCGTGCAATGAACAGTTTTGGAACACACAGGTGATCGATGGTCCCTACTTGCCTGGTTCTGCCGACGTCAGCTGACTTCCTGTCATGGCCAGTTGCCTTCTACACTGATCATGACCGACGTTGGTCATGCTACCAATGCTGATGCTTCTGGGTCTTCAACAACCTCCTTTTCTTTGTCTGCAACAAGTTGAAGCTTTTAGCTCCACAACCTAACATCATTTATTGATGTTACTAAACTTTAATGTAAAATTAATAATGAGTCTTTCAATACTCTTTTAAATATCTCTACCTTATCCTAACCACCACATAGAACCCTTGGCAAGGCCCCCTTTTGACCTCCTTAGCTGAAACCCCTTTTATTTAAACAAGTTAGCCTAAGTTTTTATCCTAAGACCCCATTTGTATTTATTAATATGAATGGGGCCTTACAATAAAAACTTAGCCTAAGATTATTAACTAACAATCCTAACTTAAACATCATGCATCTTACAGGATCTAACCGCTCATGCTCGATCATGCATTTTGAGCCAACGATGCATGATTAAGGTAAATCCAATAATCAATGCTTGATCATAAGGTCTAATCTAATGGTGTAAGCCAAGGTTTGAAGGTCAAATCTCTATAAAGTTTCCAAGTGGAAAATAATCACACCTAATTATGTCATCAAGGGTCTCACATATTTAACATGGCCAATCACATGTAAAGCCTTAGATTTTGATCCAATGGTTATATCTCTTTCAATTCGACAAAGTGAATTGAGTCCATGACCCTAGGAAGCTCCATGAAGATGCCATGTGGCACTGTCACATTTGACTATAAGGACTTTACAAACTTAAATTTTATGTTTGCACTTACATCATTTGGCCTCCACAAGGATGCCTTTGACATGAGTGAGACCATCAAATTTAAGTTAAAAAATATTTTTGCCTAGGCAAGGGGGGCATTTTTTGAGTTTTAATGGGTCTTGTATTTAGTTTTTAAATAAAATTAGGCTAATTTGTTTAACCTAAGTCTTTAATGGACCTTTGAACTAACATAAGCATCATGCATCTTACAGGATTAAATGACCTCCATTTACTCATACCAATTAGATCAAATAGTGTGATATCTTAAGAAAAACAAGGAAGACCCAAAGGCTTGACATGTAGAGAAATATTGGAGATAGGGGATCAACATTGTGATAATATGCTAGGTGGCATAATTATAGGAGTAGAATCTCATAGTGACCAATAAGATAAAAGGCCCAAGATTGAAATCAATGGTTTGAATTAAAGCTGTGGATCATGATGCAATGGTGCAAAATAAAATGAATAATTCAAATGCCAACAACTAGTTCCCACTTGGACAAATATGAAAATTTCCATGAAATGAAACTAATGGAGGCTAGATAAGACCACGCAGGAAAAATATGGAAGAACTCAAACTTTTTCCACCTAGAAATGCAAAGGTATAAAAGCTAGTCTTAATTAGATCTTGAGACATGAGTGAGCCTCAATCCCAGTCACCTCCACCATTAAAGCTCCCAAAAGACTTAGAACTTACATAAAAAGAGAAACTATAAGTGGTCAAATTACAATTGGAGCTTATTGATCAATTCTAAGTGTAAAGGAGAGTAATCCAGAGGTTTCTATCAAATCAATGGTAGGATTTTTAAGGGGTTAAGAAGTCATGGCAATAAGAAGGCAACAATGGTGGGAAGAGGTCAAACTCTACCTTTCCATAGACCATTTAGGTAGAGTCTTCATGGATATAGAGTTAGATACCAAGGCATTGAATAATGGGTACAATAACTAGTCCAAGCTCTTCTTCACCATCAATGAAATGCAACCTCTTATAAATAATGAGAGGAGAATTAAAGAAATGAACATTAGATATAAGTACCTAATAGAATTTTAATTGGCTGATCTCCACCATGTACCTACCAAACCAAAGGTACTTCATTGTATAGATGTGCTTGCTTCTCTTTTTATTTATTACGGAGTAGATGAGGACTAGATTGTTAGGGATAAAACTTCTAAGAGAGTAGCTTATATTGACCCTATGGTTAGCTAGTCTCCACCATGCTGCTACCAAACCAAAGTTACTTCATTGTATAGATTTGTTTGCTCTTCTTTTTTTATTGATTTCATAGTCGATGAGGATTGGATTATTAGGGATGGCACTTCCAAGAAAATAGATTATATTTCCCTTATGGTCTTTGAGGGTTACTATAAGCTCCCTCAGTCCTATGTGGAGTTACCCATATTTAAGGATTGGACCACCAAAAATGACCTAGATACCATCCTTAGACCTTAGCTCAATTAAGGAAACTTTATTTTTAGAGACTGCCAAGGTAGAATTTTAATTTCCCAATTTAGGGAAGGGATTAGGGTAATTATGACATTACTAAATATAATCTATAGAGATACCACAACTACCTATGTCAAAACTACCTAGGTTTCATATGTAGGCTTCTTAATTGAACAAAAACTTACCCCTCCCATTGGGGAAATGATAAGTATCCACCTTAGTAGGCAATTAAAAACCATCAAGAGAAAAACTAGTAAATAATTTTTCATGATGTCCTACTTACTTGGTGCCTTGCTAGCCTCCACTAAGTTTCCCCATATCAGGAATTAGTCTCCCAACAATAAAATATCAGTTTCTCACCATTACTTCAAGATCCATATCTTAAAATATAGAAACCAAATGCAATTCATTTGTGATGGCATCTAGCCCTCCTTGGTTGAGGCTATCACTAGATATCCCATGCCTAGGATTCACCCCTTAATCAAGAGATATCTAGAGATGATAGGGGATGTATGGTACTATCCAGACTACATAGTGATAAGGATTGAAGTAACCATGTCCTCAAAATTTAGATTACCTATCTATGTGCTACCCAAACTTGCTGAGAAAGAAATCACCTTCTAGCTCATTAATGGCATTGATGGGGTTTGAAAAGAAAAGAAGAAGGGCTTCTTCCATCCCTTCTTTATTATAATTAGAAGAACCACCCTACAAGTTTGGAAATAAATAGACATCATACCTAAGTAAAGAGGATCCTTTATCTTCCAAATAGATGAACTTAGAACATGGGACCCTAGAGGAACAATAAATAATCATTTGCAAGAAAATAAGATGTTCAAATAGGTATATGAGTATCAACTTGGGGTCTTTGACCACATTTACACTAGGGCAAGTGGTTTTGTAGAGGTTTTTCCAAGGTTAAAAGAATGAAATACCAAACTAGAGCATATGTTGGCACATGAATAGAAAGTGATAGAGGACATTTGGAAAATACACCCTCTTTAATATCATTTACTACCTTCTACCTCAAGACCACCTCAAGGATATTCCCAAGGAAAGGTTTCACCATCACAAGCACCCACTCAAATTTTTATACCACCTCCTTATGACCCTATTAAGAATAAATTAGAAGAAATACCAAGAGAGGGAGCTTCATCTTTAGGTCCTCCCCAACAACCTCCACCCCTAGTGGAACATGTAGACATGGTGGATCTTGAGCCATATGAGATAGTGGAATAAAAATTCAAGGCTATTGAAGACATTTATGGGTCAGATAAGGAAGAAATAGAGGAAGATCATACTACCCAAGCAAGTTAACTTGTAGAGGCCCTTGCATAATTGGGAGAGACTAAAAAAGAGAAAGGGAAGGAGCATGAACTAGATTTAGTCACAACACCCAATCAAAGGAAGAGGAAGGATGAGTTGGCTCTGGTCTCTACCAATTTCAAAAGGCCAAATCTCCTATTTATACATCTAGCCTAGGAAATAAATTTATTTAGTGATAAACTCCCCATTCATGGACCAATCATTCTTTATTGGTTCATATATGGGAAGTTAGAAAAGATTCGTGCTATGGCCCATTCATGGTCATTAACTAAAAGTATCAACATTGATGAGGATCTCTAGCGCTGGATTGTGGAAATGATGAATGAGTAAGAAGAGAGAAGAATAGTGGAAGCAAAAAAGAGCTAGTGGCAAGATAATGGATGCTCCTAGAAAATCTAGTGGAGCCGAATTAGAAATCCCATAGGCCACCCAACTAACTAAGCCTACCACTAACATTTTCCTTAATCTAGATACCACAATCTTGGAGAAGATCACCTTAAGGAAAGCTATGGTGGGTACTAAATAGTTCACCTTTCAAAAGGTAGAACCTTTCATAGGCCTAACTCCAATTGGAGGGCAAGTAGTGGGAGAACATACCATCCATCAGGAGGATGTGGAGATCCACCTTGGGGCCCAATTAACATAGGCAATGACTGAAATCAGAGGATTGAAGCAATAGATTTCCAACTTGAGGATGGAAAAGCAAAACCTTGAGACCCAAACCATCCTTTTTGTTCTTGATGTAATGATAAAGATGCTTGATGAGTCCTTATTTGATATGTTTGAGGCCTTAAAGGCCATGAAGCTTAGAGATAATGCCTTAATTTAATAAGCTCAAGTAGCTAAGGCTTAGTCATCTAGTGGCAAGCTTCAATGGACCAAATTACTGAGCTCATTAATATAAAAGTAAAGAGATAGATCCCAAACTTTAAGACCATTAGTTTGGGACACTTAAGTGCAATCCTAGGAATTATTTTTGATAAGGTGTAGGAATTGAGCACATGACACAATGATGTCAATGAGATCATAAGGGAGGATGGAGCTTTGATCAATAGGATTGAGAAACTTCTAGGAACAATGTTGATAAAACCTTTACAACCCACTACTATGGGGTTGATTGATGATGAAGAGTTCAAGGAAAGAGCCACTACCAACATACATGAGATAAAAGAGAGAAGCCATGACCAATATAGTAGTGATAACCATAGAATAATGGATCTCATCTTTAATTCTAGAGAAAGGATAATAGAAGCTTGAAGCATCAAAGAGGCCATTCTAAGGAATGAAAAAGAGTTTGAAAAACTAGCAGATCAAGAAAATGGATTTTTGATGAAGCCTACAATAGATCTTGAGATGATAAATGAATAACATACTAAGGCTAAGGACAACACTTTAATAATGATAGCTAGGAGGGCCTACCAACAACCCAATAGAATATTATATATGTTGTAATTTTGTATACATTTTATAAAAATGGAGTATTCTATTGTATAATTATATGCTATGTTGTTAGAATATATTTTTTTAGGAAAATCCAACATATAAGGTCATGTGTATAATATAATTGTCATACAAGGATAACTATCCTTAATGTAAACATATGTATCTCGAGAACTGGTTGGTACACCACCTACATTTTCTATAAGTAGGCATTGTTACCATTTTGGTAAAGGGAGAGATATATTCAAGCAAAATTGTATACTCACATTAATTAATACAACTAAAGGAATTTTACAAAGATTGTATATCTAGTTGTAACTTTTCTCTCAATTGTTTATATGGATCTTAGATTTGAATGGTTACATTAACTCATTTATAGGGTTGGTAATCTATGCTTTGCTAGGTTGGTTGGAAAGATAATGAGTTAATTCACTTTAATTTGTCCTATATCATAGATGTACATCAAATATTTAGATATAGAAACAAAATATTAAAAGTAAACTTGGTTCTTACTTGTAATTTCAATTTATCCTTAGAAATTGGCATGATTTATAATGGAAAATGAACTCTAGCCATTTTACATTATAGATTAGTTTATATGTATGTTTAAGAAACTAAAACTTTGTCATAATGTTTAAGGCAAATAATTACAATCACATTTGTTTCCTTTCTATCTTACCCTCTCCTCTTTTCTCTTTTTTTAAAAATATCTTCACTATAGCTTAAATTTCACTATAAATATCCATTTAGTTTAGTATAACATCAACCTTTGACTAGAAAGCTATCAACAAAGCCAAACTAATGTGGATCCCAACCATAAAATAATATAAATTTGTGGAATAGTCTACTTTGCTCTACTGCTATTTCACCATAGAGATCATACTTTACAAATACCCACAACTCATGCCCTAAATTCTTAGAATTCTAAAATGAGTAGTGTTTTTTGAAGACTAAAAGCACCTATGGTACATTTAGAAGCATTAATAGATTCATAGAGCCTAGATTTAATGAAAGGACACCACATGGCATCAAAGTGTTAACTAGATAGAGATTGATAGTAGGGTATATAAAAAGCATGCAAAGATGCCAAGTGTCACAATCTCAGAACCTTGGATCAAAGATCAATGGTAGTGGTGAAAGTCAAGGCCAAGAGAATCCTATGGAGATCGATGAAGAAAAATCAATCAAATTTATAGGGGGAATGAGATGATGACACATGTCCAAAGTAATAATGATCACATTTTAAATATAAATAAGCAACATGGTAAGGGGATGCTACATAGGCAGACATGTCAGATCAAAATATTGTGTGGACATAAGCATGTGAAAGTATAAATACAAGATCCAAATATTACCTAAGTTACCAAATCACATCTTTAAAACTCACTTTCCACCATTAAATCTCAATTAAACCTTCAAAAAACCCTAAGATGTATGAAAAAACCTTAAATTGTTCCTGAATTAACTATTTTGAGCTAAGAGAGTTGAATTATCATTTACAAGAGAATAATTTAATTAGTATTATAGAAATGGAAAAATATGGAGATACTTTGAATAAAGTGATTAAATTATATTTGCCATCAAATTCAAAGGGTCGAGTATTCAAAGACACAAAATTTGTGGCTTCTTCATTAAACACTAGAGACAATAATTGCTTAAGCTTGTTTTAGACTATTGAGAACCAGATAATTTTGACCAAGGAAGAGGAGAATATTATCCCAATGAATAGACTCTATGATGATATCATGTAAATTTATATGACAATATTCCATTATGCTACCACTAAACTAGAGGTATTGTACTATATCAATATCTTGAGTCCTATTTTCAAAGATGCAAAAATTGACAAGGGTATTCTCATTCATCAACCTAGTTTGAGGAAAATTTCATACATCTCCCCTATTAATTTTGAGTCTTATTATAAATTAAATAGGCCAAAAATAGACCTAGCCTCGATTATATGGGCTTAAAAGCATACCATAATGAAGAGGACTAAATTATCCTTGTAAAATTGTTAAAAGTTGGTGATAAGGTCATTGTGGATCCCAATAAAAAAAATCCTTTTGAGCCAATTTTAGACTCAAAGCTATAGATTTAATTATTGTAATTAGGTGTCTAATTATTGTTTGCATGAGATCTATGACTCATAGGCTGTATTGTAAAGTTGTTCTAGTTTGAGTTGAGCAAAGTTAGCTCCTTCTGTGTGTGAAGTGATAAGGGTGTTCCTCCTAGTTCCACAATAGTGCCAAGTGTGGGTGCTAAGAATCAGAAGGGTTCTTTAGGTGTGTAGGATCTTGGTCAACAAGTGTTGCAAGGCCAATTTTGTAGATCTACATGGGTAAGTAAGATCATTGATCTACAGGTGTATGTGGGTGTATTTCATTATTAAAGAATTGGTGGTTCCTCCTTTAGGTTAAATCATTAGTATTTCCTTGAGTAGGTAGATCCATGAGATTAAAATAAAAAAGAAGACTAAATTCTTCATGATGTATTATTTATTAGATGCCCTATATGCTATCACTAAAATCCTTCACTAAATAAAGTGGTATCCTAATGGTACCCAAATTATGTCCTAATATTATTCCAAATTACATATTTATAAATAAAGGGACCATATTCAATTTATTTGTGACTTTGTATATCCTACAATGAACAAAGCCATCAATGGTCTCCCCATGATGAGAGTAAGTCCTTTAATCAATAAATCCATTGAGACAATGGGAGACATATGGCTATATCCTGGTTGTATTATTATTAGAATAGAGGGAATCCAAAGTGCCCCCCTCAAACTTCCCATACATGTGCTAGATAAATTATTAGAACAAGAAGTTGCATACCATATCTTCAATGGAATAGATGGGATTTGTGAGACAAAGAAGAAGGGATTTCTCCTTAGTTTTCACATGATAATTGGAAAAACCATTTTTAGGTAATAGGACCAAATAGAATTTGCTTAAAAATACAAGCTTTCCTTCAATCTACAGATAGATGACCATAGATAATGGGATCCCTATGGTAGAGTAAAAGAATATTTGAAGATCAATGGTGTTATATCTATGCCTTATGAGCATGAATATGGTACATTTGACTTTGTATACACTAAGGCAACCACCTACTATGAGGTCACTAGAAAGATAAAAGAGCACAATATAAAACCTAAATTTAGACTACAAAGATATCAAAAAATAGAAGATAAATGGAAGCTTGGTTCAAGATAATATAATATAATAGATGTTGATTCTTCTAGGCTTTCACCAATAGATATACAAATAGATCATAGACTTGAAGAAAGGAGAACAAGTGAATTTTATTCAATCTCCTTAGTCCATGAATCTTCTAAAATAACATACTAGGATTTGCCTCAATAGGAGGTTCACATGATAGCTTTCGATTCTCAAGAATCTATTGAAGATTCATTAATAATTCTATACCTGACATATGAGTTAGACACAAATACAGATGAGGAGAAGGTTGAGGAGGCCAAGTAGGAAAAGGGAAAAGAAAAGTCATTTTACTTGGTAGTGATTGATCCTCCCAAAAGGAAGGCTAAGACTACAATTATCTAAAAGGAAAAGAAAGATAAAGTGGAAATCACATAAATTTTTAAGGATATCAAAATTTTTAGTGAGAAAAATACAATAATGGACCATATATACTTGAATGGTTCATATATGAACCAATAATGGATAATCTACCTACTACTTATCATCCATGGGCTATAATAAAGACTATAGACATCTCTATGCAATAGGATTTGAAGCCTTAAATATTAGCATTGAAAGATGAAGAAGAAAGGAGACTTACTAATCTAAGTCAATTAGTAGATTAGTCACAAGAAGAGGTCCCAATAAAACATATGGTCCAATATTTAGTTGGGGTTATATATGATCTAATTACTATAGGCTTACAAAGAGTTACTGAGATAGTGGTCATAGAAGGAGGTCAAGAAGTTTTACACCAAAGGGTTGAGCCTTTAGTCCATCTAACCCAAAAGAGAGATAGAGACTAGTGGAGGACATATTTGAATAAGATTTTCTATATCTAGCATAATCCTAAGAAGAGAGGTTATAAGTTGCAATCAAAGGGTTAAAAAAAAGAAGAATCTATAAAAATAATCCATTCTATCAGTTTTAGTATTAATTATCAATAATTTTGAGATAATTATCTATGATACATTCATTTATTTGAAAGTAATAAGGTCCAAAGTGGACATAGTGAGCAAATAATATACCTTGGCTATGATCCAAGTTAACCAATGGCAAGCCTCAAATAATAAATTAAAGGAATTAATCAAGATAATAATGGAAGGATAGATTCCTAAATTCAAAATAGTTATCCTATCACACTTGAATATGGATATGATAATCTTGATGGTGAAATTTAGGGACATAAATAAGTGGTCTAAAATCATGGAAGGTATCTCAAGATATTTCAAACAATTATAGAAGAAGATGATGTAGATATTAGGATGTTTGATTAAGGATCCGACCATCCCTAGTCAAATAGGCCTAATAAGTGATGGCAAATTCTAACAGAGAGCCACTGAGTTCATCAAACAGGTCAAGGAGAGAAGCAAGGGCACCACAGGGGCTAATAATAAGCATATCTTAGATATGATCTTATCAGTAAATGAAAAGATTAGCAATTCTAGGAGTATCAAGGAAGTCATGGGTAGAATAGTTGAAAGCTTCAAAGATATGAAAAGGTAAACATAAGAGATATTCATGGAACCAATCATCAATCTCAGATTGATTGATGAATAATATGATAAGTCTATAAATATTTTGACACAAAAGCAAAAGGATGCAGCTTTTAGGTCAACTCAAAGTTGACTGAATTGACTTAGAATATTATTTTGTATAAAAACATGTACAACATTTAAGTAAGAATATACTATTTATTAAAAACATATGCAACTTGTAACACATATGACTTATAGGTTAGTTATATTTGAAAAGTGTCATTGGTTATAGAATATTTGTAAAAGGACACCTATCCTTGACATTTTTATAATTATTATTTGATAATGGCTAACTGACATACCTCATAGGTTACCATAAAAGGGGGTATTGTCATTGTAATGAGGAGGAAGTTTTTAGAGCAAAACTTTTGTGTGAATTTTAGAGCAAGTAATACAAGTAAGATAATTATGCAAAGATTGTCTCATTTTTATTTATTTGTTTGTTATCATGGCTGCTTCCTCAAATATCTATTTTTATGTTTATATTTGTATTGATTTTATGAATTATAAATGTGCATATATTAATGTAGAGTTGTTAATTTGAGCTTTACACTAGGTTGACTAAAGATTTTTAGATTTCTTTCAATATCATTACTTTTCATGAAGATGTGCAAATGCAATTTTCTTGTTTAGGTAATTCTTTAAAGTGAATTTGATTTCTAATTTACATGTGTCAAATATCCTTAGACATTTGCCTAGTATATGATAGGATCTATATTTTTTGGTAATTTCATGTCATATGATGGTTTGAAAATGCATGTCTTTGATGAAATAAAATATTTGTTAAGATGGCTGGACTGAAAGATAGAAACATCTCTTTCTACCCTATCCTAGTTATTTTCTCTTTTTTTGATCAAATCACTATAGTTTACTTTTCATTGTAAATATTGATGCTATATTAGAGTTTTAGGCTTTAGATTCTAATCATTATTCACTAGATTCAATTAAAGCAACTTTCATCTTTCACAATACTTTAGGACCATAGTTGCTCCCAATAACCACTTGCATAATCATTTGTGAAATAGTCAAATAGATTAGCCCTTACTCCACCATAGATCTTAGGAATATCACAACCAATAAATCATGAAAAATATTATTTTAATCTTGAAATGAGAAGTGTTTTTAATACTATGAGAATCCTATGATACACTTACACACATCAATAGGAAATTCAAATTGGAACAAGAAGAAGGGCATCAAGATAAAACATTTATGAATTTGAAGTATCTTGAGCTGATTTGAATGAATTTTATTCAAAGATCAGTTGATCCTTTGTATATTTGTGTTTTTCTTAGCTTAAATTTGTAAAGATAATTGTAATTCATGATTTAGACCAATCTTTTGGCTTATTTAGCTAAAAATTATTATTCTTTGAAGATTTATGTGAAATTATTTCAAAGTTTACTTAAGCTTTGTGAATCTAATGTGTTTGAGGTTAGTAATAGTAATTATGTTCAAATATCACTGATATTCATAAGTTTGGATGTATCTTTAAGCTGATATAGTTAAAAATAGTCATTCTTTATAAGACTTGAACCATTATTTACAAAGTTTACTTGAAGATCATTTGTTATTTGAAAATATAAGGTTTCTACATCATATTTTGAACAAGATTTGGATTTTACAAGATGCAAATGACACAAATAAGAACTAGGTCAAGGTCTGAGATAAGAATACCTCTTCTTTCCTTGGAAATTCATAAGAAGACAAGAACAGATAAAGGTAAATGCAAAGTTTCTAAATCTCAACCTACTTCACCTATTTTTACTACTGTATTCAATCCTTATCAAGGTATGGATTGGATAGCTAGATATTCTATCAATGTGCCTGATCGGGTACATGACTTACCAATAAATATTGTAAAATGTTTAACTTCATTTATTCCTATAGGCATTGTTACTACTGAATAGCATATCAAGTCTTTTAAAGCTACCTTAAGATTGTTAAATGTTGTACATGAAGATGTTGACTACAAGTTGTTTCCTTTTACCTTTAGAGATGAAACATATGATTAGTTTCTTAATATTATTGAAAATTAAATTTTTAATTGGAATGATTTAAATGATTATTTCATTGATTAGTTTGGAAAGATCATCAGTCCATGTGTTCTATTTCAATAGTTCACTACGATGAAGAGAAATTCAAATGAAATCATTATATATTTCAATGCTATATATCAAAATGTGTTTAGCATAAATATAAATCCCTACAATATTAATGAAGATTTATCTTTAGAGATTTATAAGGATGATTTAGATCTAATGACTTCTATATTTTTGAAAAGAGTTATTGGGGTCATAAATACATTAGCCTTGGCCTATGATGAAGTTATGAAAATTAATGATCAAATGAAACCACAAGTTCAATTATAATATGTTATTCCTAACATAAATACTAATTTTAATACATTAAATATCACCCCAAATACTAATTAGAACATGCCTGCTTTAAATCAAATTCTAGTTTTAAACCAATTACCTTTGAGTCATGCTCATCCTAGTTAAAACCTAAGATTGATAAATAAATCTAAAAGTGGATCCCATCCAAAATATAAATGAGCTATGGTGCCAATAGTTAGTAATAGTATTCAAATCCAAAATTTAGAGTCACTTAAGAATGAAAATGACTCCATATTGAAAATGGTTCAAAAACTAAGCACTGATTTTCTTTAGTTACAAAAACAAGTAGGTAACACTGCAGAGAATTCTAACATAAACTATTATTATTAGAAGTTAAATAAAACAATGAATAGGTTTCACAATAACAATAAAAATAATAATAATGAGTGATATGCAACTAAGAACATACCTAAAATAAATAGTTATGATGTAGTTTTAGCTAATTTTTACAGGGTTCATAACACTACAAAACATGGTGAATTGGATTGTATATAATTTTGTAATGACTTTGAAGAATTTAAAAATAAATTGGATACATTTAAATTTTTTCCTAACAAAGATAATGTTTTAGGATCATCTGGCCCTTTAGAGACATCTAAATTTTTTGAAACAACTTTTATGGTGAAAACCTTTGATTTTCCATTTCAAGATGAGAATAAACCTAAAGATAGTCCATAAGAGGGATATAATATACCAACCATGGAGAAAGATCCTATCCTTTCTAAATAAATTTAAGAAGTTGTAGTTGAGATGAGTGAAGTTATAGAAGGTGTGAAAAGGGTTTCAATTGAAAATCAACAAAACATCATCATTAAAACATTTATAGGTAAAGAAGATGAGTTGTAAGATATTTATAAAGAACTTGTAGTAATTAATATAGATCAAGTACAGGATAATTTTTATTTAGGAGGTATCCATGAGGAAAAATCACATAGATTCATCACTAAAATAGAGAATATTCCTAAAGAAGATGATAATTGGCAATAACTATACCATGTTTTCTTGAATGAAATTGAAGAACTTAAGATGGTAGATAATGAGATAGAACAACAAATTTATGCTTCATCTAAGGATTCCACCATTGATTTTGATCTTTAAGAAGGCAATGCTATTCTAGAGATCCCAAATCAAGATGAAATGGAACTTAATTGGATATATGAGATGCCATTCTTTACAAAATATGAAGATGAAGCAAGTGCAATAGATCAAGAACTTTCATATTAATCCATTAATAGGTTAGAAATATGTGATAAACATGTTTCAAATGGTAAGATTGCAAATGAATTTCATGTCCTTTCAATTGATCATGATAAATAAGCCTTTTGGGATGACTTGGAGAGTTTTTGTGTAAATATTGTTAGTCAATCCCCACCTCATGTGGAAATTAAGGAATGTTTTATGAAAATTACTCTTGTAGATATTCATCAAGAAGAAATTAATGATGTGATGTAGCCAAGTTTGGATACCTAACAAGAAGCTAAAGACTTTAGAGGACTACCTCAAATAGAACCTAATCAAGACATCAATCCAAGAATACTAATTGAGTTTCCAATACAATCATTAAATGAGAATGATACATGTCATGATTAGTCTATGAATAAAGCAAGGTTAGCATTATTGATGCAAGAAAGAAGAATTTGTGAAGAGTATGATGAGATCTTGGATCTATATCTTCAATCCATGTACTTGAGAATGGAGATAGGAAGCCAAGATGCATCATCCAAAATATATAAACATACAAGTGCTCATATCTACATGAAGATGCCATCAAAAGGAAGTAATCATGTTTCAAGGTTCTATGGTAGACTAAATAGCTTTCCATTTGATCCTGGAGGAAAGATTGTTGTTTTAGTCTTATGTCAAAGTTGTTATGCTTTAGTTTTCCATTACCAAGCAATATTTGGTGAGTTATTTATAGAGTAATCTATAATATTAATTAGAATTAGTGTAGGTAAGTTTATATTAGTTTCAATCTTATCCTTTTTTTATAAATAGTGTTTGTGAATATTTGTTTATTTGTTGTGTGTTTGCTTTCTTTGCTTTGTTATCTAGATTCAAATAAGTCTTTTCCATGATAGATCTTTAAGCTCCAAATCCATCAAATTCTCAAAAGAACTTATAAACCAATAATGTGGATATGACTCCTAAACATTAGTTGATCATGGATCTTGGGAATTCTAAGCTTAATGTTATAATTCTAAGAAATTAATGAAGATTAATAAGTAGATTAGTTATTCCTTAAAAATCTTAAACCTTATTTTGATCTAATATTGCTTTTAATAAGGATTACATGTGTTTGAGTGAAATTTTGAATTATTATAACAAAGTCATGTTATCACTTAAAGAACATTATTACCTGAGATGAAGTCTATGACTAAGGATGATTATCTAAAAATCAAACATTTGAAAAAAATACTAAACACCTAGCTAATTATGGTTCTAAACCTTTTTTGGAAAGATAAATACATTCAAAAATACAAAATAGAAGCCTTATTGAAAATCTAAAAGTTTTTTGAGCAAAGGTGATTCTGATAACCTCCACTGGGGCTATAGATGCTTGGATGGTAGTGGAGCAAGGGCTAAAGTGGAACCAAAGGTATCTTTATCAGGGATATAGATTCCTAGATTATAGTAGAGAAATACCCAAGCCTTTTCCTTTCATAAATCATGATTCATAATGAATAATAAATATGATGCAAGTTTATGTTAATGATTAAGGTCATGAAATCTAGAAGTTGTTCTCTAAATTCCAATAGTAATCATTAAATGAATCAAAACACACACATAACATGACTAAGTTTTGATATTTGATCTTAATTCTACATTTTTAAGACTTATTTCAATAATGAATTGATCTTAATAATGGTACTTGATCATGTGGAATGATTAATCTATTTATTACTTTGAACCCAAAGTATATGAATTATATCATTTTTTAATGTTTCCCTAATAAGTTACCATTTTTTGAGGTCAACATACCCCCATTACTTAAAAATGAGGACCCTTATTCAATTTTGAAAATTGTCTTATAAATTAGGCATTCAACTTGATCAAAGTGCATTATTGAATATCATGTTTTGATATAGCTTACATTAACATGCTAGTACATGATATTTATTTTATTTTATTTAATGTTGCTAATATTTGGCTCATATGTTTCCATGTTGTAGGATCAATGGATCTTCATTATAATGAACAAATGTTCATGGCTTTATGCTTCAATGACTAATTTGACCCTTAATTGGTTAACTAATATGGTTCCATTTGAATCCAAGTTTAACTAACATTCAAAACCTTAGTATAAATTAATTTATCCTAAGTTCTTATTAAAATGGGTTCATATTTTTGAAAGATAACTTTATTGCATTTTAATCCTATTTTAACCTTAGCTTAAGTTTTGATCAATTTTATTAATTCATTAAAACTTTAGTCTAAGATTTATGCTAAGTATTTATATATATCAAACCCTTATCCTTTGATTTTAATATTTGTAGGTATGAATTAAATTCATGGCTACCAAGTGTCAAAGCCTCACTCGATTAGATCAAAGAACAATGACACATGGGTGATCACCCAAGTCAATAATTCAAAGTTCTCTAGATCAAAGATTGATGGTGCCTTTTTGAATGTACAAATTCCAATTTATGATCCATGTTAAAGGCTGGAGTCAAAAAGTCAAGATCAAAGATTGATGGTGTGTATTAAATCATGCAGATGAAGATATAATGGTGATCACAAAGTCAATATGTCAAAGGATATCAATATTGAATTCAATGGTGACATGTATCACACTCATGATGAATTATATAAAAATAAATGACCCATGTTTGATCATATATTTAGTAGATTAACGACATACATTTGATTAGACAAATCAAAGATCGATGATATACATTTAACCAAGTAGATAAGGATCAATGGTGTGAAGTGAGTCAAAGAGTAAAAGAGCCTATATTTCATGAAAGGTCACCATGTGGCATCAAAGCATTAACCAAATAGAGATTGATAATAGGGTACATAGAAATCATGCATAGTGCCAAGTGTCACAATCTTGGAACCCTAGATCAAAGATCAACAACCACGATGAAATTCCATGCCAAGAGACTCCTATGGAGATCAATGGAGCAAATCTAATTAAATTTATAGTGGGTAAAATATTATGACATATATCCAAAGCAAAAATGGTCACATTTTAAAAATATATAATTAGCATGGAAAGGGGATGCCACATAGGCAGACATGTCAGATCGAAAGATTGTGTGGACCCAATTATGTAAAGGTATAAATATGAGATCTAAATACAATCTAAGTCACCAAAGAAAATTTTTCAAACTCACTTTCTACCATTAAAGCTTAGTAAACATTCAAAAATCCCTAAGACATATGGAAAATCCTTAATTATTTTTAGATTCACTGTTTTGATCTGAGAGAGTTGAATTATCATTTGTAAGAGGACAATTTAATCCTGATTATAACAATGGAAAAATACAAAGATACTTTGAAGAAAGTGATTGAATTATAGTTATCATCAGATGTAAATGTATGATTATTTAAAGATATAAAATTCATGGTTTCTTCATTAAACACTGGAGATAATAATTTCTCAAGCTTGTTCTAAACTATTGAGAATTAGAGAATTTTGACCAAGGAAGAGGAGATGCTACTTCTGGTGAATAGACTCTATGATGACATCATGGAAATTTAGATGAGAAGACTCCATTATGTGGCTACTAAACTAGAGGTTTTGTAATGTATCGATATATTTAGTCCTATTTTCAAAGATGCTAAAATTGACAAGGGTATGCTCATTCATGAACTTAGTTTGAGGAAAATTGCATACATCACCCCTATTAATTTTAAGTCTTATTATAAATTACTTAGGCCATAAATAAACCTAACCTCCATCAATACATGGGTCTAGAATCATATCATGATGGATATCCTAGTAAAATGGTTAGAAGTTGGTGATAAGATCATCATAGATCCCAACAAGAAAATATATGTGAGCCAATTCAGACCTGAAGTTCGAACAGTCATGACCATGTTAAACAAGCTATATGGATTTGCACATATAACACATGTAGAACCTATATGGGTGCCTATGGTATATTTAATTATTGAATAAGTGGTGGTTCCTCCTTTAGGTGAAATCATTAGTATTTTCTTGAGTAGGTAGATCTATAAGATTAAAACAATGAAGAGGATTGAGTACTTCATGATATCCAATTTATTATATTCCCTATGTGCCACCACCAAAATACCTAACTAGAGAGAGTGGTCTATATTCCCTATCAAATAGGTCAATGATAGAAGCAAGGGAACCATAAGGGATGATAATAAGTGTATCTTGGATATGATCTTATTATTAAATGAAAATATTAGGAATGATAGGAGTATCAAGGAAGCCATGGTCATAATAGATTAAAAGCTTTAAAGATCTAATAGGGCAGATAGAAGAGATATTCATCTAACTAATCATCAACCTCAAATTGATTGATGAACAATATGACAAGTCTATGAAGATTTTAGTATAAAAGCAAAAAGATAAAACTATAGGGGCATCTCAAATTCAATTGAATTAACTTAGAATATTATTTTGTATAAAAACATGTACATCATTTAAGAAAGAATATACTATTTTATAAAAACATATGCAACTTGTAATGCATATGAATTATAGGTTAGTTACATTTCAAAAGTGTCATAGGTTCTAAAATGTTTGTAAAAGGACACCTGTCCTTGAAACTTGTATAATTATTATTTGAAAATGGCTAACTAACATACCTCATAGGTTTCTTATAAAAGGGGGTATTGTCATTGTAACGAGGAGATAGGTTTTAGAGAAATTTTTTTATGTAAATTTTGGAGTAAGTAATACAAGCAAGAGAATTTTGCAAAGATTGTCTCATTTTTCTTTATTTGTTTATTATTATGGCTACTTCTTGAAACCTCTATTCTAATGTTTAGTTTTGAATTTATTTTATGAATTCTAGATGTGCATATATTAATGTAGAGTTGTTAATTTGATATTTATGCTAAGTTGATTGAAGGTTGTTAGATTCATTTCAATATCATTGATTTTATTGAAGATGTGCAAATGCAATTTTCTTATTTAAGTAAATATTTAAAATGAATTTGATTTATAATTTGAATGTTTCAAATATCCTTAGACATTTTCTTGGTATATGATAATATTTATACTATTTGGTAATTTCATGTCATATGCTAGTTTGATAATGCATGTCTTTAATGAAATAAAAGATTTGTCAATATGTCTAGAGTGAAGGACAAAAACATATCTCTTTCTACCATACCCTACTTATTTTCTCATTTGTTTGATCAAATCATTGTAGTTTACTTTTCATTGTAAATATTGATACTAGATTAGAGTTTTAGGATTTAGATTCTGATCATTATTCACTAGATTCAGCTAAATCAACTTTCATCTTTCAAAATACTTTAAGACCATGATTATTCCCAATAACCACTTACATAATCATTTTTTGAAATAGTCAGATAGTTTGGCTACTACTCCACCATAGATATCAAGAAGATCACAACCAAAAATTCATGCACAATATTCTTTGAATATTGAGATGAGAAGGTGTTTTCAACACTATGAGAATCCTATTATACACTTACACACATCAATAGGAGTCAGCCTGATATCCCATAAAAATTGAGTATATGCAAAAGGGGTCCAGGAGGGTCTAGTCTAGACCTTCTTACCCTTATCTTTCCTATGATCTTTGATCCTCATGAGTACCTCCTAGTCATCTATGATGTTTAAATATAAATCAACATCATCCCTTATCTAATGGTCATAATTGAGGTTAAAATGAGCTGGGTACCTTTCCAAATGGGCTTGGATTATTCCATTTGGGTCATAGTCCCATGTTTTGAATCTAACCAAGGATAAAGAATCCCAGTTAGCTACCATATTTTGTAAGGGAGGGAAAAAGTGGTACACGTGGTGCCTAATGATGATCAGAAGAGGTAGAATATATTCTACTAGTAGCTGATACATTGTTTAAAAATTCCTTCCACCAATTGATAAGTGATTTTTACCTTATCAAGATGATTTGGGACATGATAGGGTAATAAAATAGGCTCCTTAAGAATGAATACAACCTATATGACTATGTCTTCTTAGAGATACTAGTAGTCTCTGATGGGATCTAGTAAATCTATAATTTCTTATGATAGATAAGGTGTAGGGGCCTTGTTGATCACACTATATAACATTAGGTAGAAACACTCACAAATTTACCAGATGTTATTTCTATACTATTGGCCATATATATTTTAGAAAACTAAATTGATCATAGGGCCTACAAAACCCATACAAAAAAGGTAGAGGGCTTGAAACTAAGTGTCCTACAGGGTGTGTCTATGAGATATCTCATCATGTAAAAGTACCCCCATGCGTATACATATTATATGGCTGTAAACATGTTGAAAGTAACCATTCCTCCTAGGTCAGGGAATTGAGAATCATCTAGGATCATGTAAATTAGGGGTACCCACTATTTGTTGATGTGAGGTAAATTTAGTGCCCTAGACAATAGGTTCAGTAGGATCATACCAATTTAGATCCCCTCCTTTAAGGTGAAGAATGTATATGAATTGGCATACTCCTTGTTTATCCATTTCACATCCAAATTCTCCACTTAGTCCTTAAGGATGTCTTATATTTGTAATGTGTTGATCTAGGTCTTCACCAACATTGAGTCATATGAAAATGTGGTGTTTGAGAGATTTTTTTAGATTTTATAGGCCATGATAGAGATGTATATAATTTGCTGTTAGGAGGTGGCTATGAAGACCCAGTCATGAACACCATCTTACACATCTCTAGTAGTGAGGAATAACCTACTAAATAAGTTAGTGTAGGGGAGGAATTTAGAATTTATCATGGATCAATGCATGCCACACTTTTGGTATGCTCATAGGGAGTCTTCAAACTCAACTTCATCATCATCATTTATAATTGACTCTTTGGGAACCATGATATGGAATTTAATATTTTGTTATAATGCTTTAATTGAGCCAAACCATATAGGAATAAAGTGTCCCTATAATTAGGCTCAACTTTGGGGTTTGAAGATGAAACAACCATTATAGTGAGATGAAATTTGGCAAAAAATCTCTAGTTGAAAGAGAAGATAACAAAAGTAGTAGGTTGGAGTATAAAATAATGAGATTGAATTTAAGAGCTCAAATATATAATGACTAATGATATTTACTTAAAACACTTATATAAACCTACATTTATTCCCATAAATTAATGGAATTAGGTGGCTCATTCATCATGGATTCAAATTTGAGTGGGTGGTTTAATCCTTAACTAGATTTCCTAATATAGAGTTAAATTTGGAGTATATGATTACATGCCACTTACCAGATGATATGGCATTTTTAACTTGTCCAATCAGATTCAAGTTACCCACTTCATCAATGTTTGAAGTGGGGTAGGTGCATGAATGACTCATCCTTAAAGCCTCTTGGGAGCTCTTAATTCACACCATTTGTCACCTCCTAACTTTTCATGTTAACAATCAAGACATAAACATAACTCAACACTTCATTCCTATATACTTAAGGGGAAGATGAGATGTTAGTTGAGGACATGTGACATCCTTTTATTAACCCCATTTTAATTCCACCTATGCTTTGTTTTGGCTATCTCAAGGCCTTTAGGGGCCAACTTGTTAAACTATTCGGTTACACCATGTGTTGTGATATGATATGCTAGGATCTCCTAGTTTTTGACATATATATTAGAATAAGAGACTAACTCTTCTAACTATAATCCATTTGGTACTCCCTCATTTCATCAAACTCTCCCAAGTTTTGACATATATATTAGACTAAAAGACTAATAAGTTTGACAATGATAATAGCTTCATTGGTTAGATTTGAGCACTATTGACATTCAAAGCACACAACATATCTTGATTTAGTTAGGCTCTCCTAGGTTATGACATATCTATTAGGATCAAGAGACTAAATACTATATCATTGGTTGACATGGAATTCACTTTTTAGACTAGGATATCTTTGGATCTAACATCTCTATCAAGTATGAGAGACTAGCCATTCTACTTTTATCATGGGGTGATTGACTGGAGTACTGACAATGTTTGACTTGGGGCCATGTGGTGATTTATTATTATACCAAGCTCTCTTAGGGTCTAAAACATCTATCATGATTGGGATATTAATGCATCTAACATAGGCTACATGGTGATTTATTATTATGATACCTCTAACTATCCCTCAACCAAAGATCTTGAAGCCATGTAACACTGATACTTTGACATGTGGAAGATCCTGTAGAAAACATATAAAATGACTAAGTAAATTAGAAAGGAACAATTATAAATTAACTACTCACCTAGCCACTAGTTATGATTTATAACACCATGTAGGACTCTAAGATATGATACAACAAAACAAGATTGAGACTCTAGGAACATTCGAGTAAGGGAAAACCTACAAAGTCAACATGTTAAACATTAAAATCAAGAGGGCCTACCCTAACCATGGACTATAGATATGATTTGTGTTATTATCTTTCATAAACCAATTAGGCTTGTTATTTGGATCAATTGGTCATTATCCACATCATTTACTTTGGGAGAAAAAATAGGGATACCTAGGATTTCAAAGACTTGGTGCAAGAAAAGCCAACGAAAATATAGGAAGGGGTCTAGGAACTCTAGTTATGAGTTTAAAATAAAATAAAGGTCCTTCATTTATTATGAAAAGGGGGTGTGTTGGACACAACACTAGTAAACCTCTCTAAAAATACCTGAGGATGTGCCCACTCAGGATATGACATCCCTGCTAGCTATGTAACTACTATGTGATCATAATCCCAATAGTGAAACAATGTCACTAAACCAATACCACTACCAAATGACTCATAAGTAACCCTATATAAAGCATGATACAAGTGGGCCATTATGGTCCTACTCCATGAGTACACACTGCCATGATCCTCTATATCCTTGACAATATTTTACATTTGATATAATATGATATATATATACCACTCCCATACATAACTATGAATGATGATAGAAACACATACAAGAACTTATAAAACCATGGAACATCTCATATAAAAATAACTGATAATAATACATGTGCCTCACTCTTTATATAGTGCTCAATATCTACACTACTAGTAAATTTATGTAAGCACAATCCATGACCCTCATCCCCATAACATCATGAACTAGTAATATCCTACCAGTCATTGGAAATTGTAGTATCCTCCACACATACTCTAAGGTTAAGTTCATCTATCTATTAGGAAACTAGAATGTGAAAGTATATATATCCCACCACTCATCTAATGTGGTCATCATGTGATCATCCCAAAACATGAGCTCTAGCCACATACCCCAATCCTACTCTCACAATAATCTATCTCTCCTCATTTGATAGGGGAAACCCATGGATAGTCTCCATCATCTAGCTTCCCATGAACTCTCTACTACATATATCTAACTACACAAATAAAAATAAAAAATGAACAAAAAAATTAGTGATAAAAAACCCTACATAAAAATTATAAAAAAAACAAGTTACATCTATTGTCCTAAGGATTAAAATTCCCTTTGCAAGACTATAATTCTAGAATAAACACTATCACTTGGATAATATCACTGTAGCATGGCCACTAGTGCCACATAAGACAAAAGTATTATGTGATAAAAAGGTCACTTTACAAGTCATAATAATTTATCAATAATGAGATTAGTATATTTTTCACCATAATAAATTAAATTAGTTTTAGTTACTTATTGATTTCACCTCCTTATTAGCCTAGATAAGGGTCTCTAACTCCTTATATCATGTGTAATTTATTTCTCTCCTTAATTGCATAATTGATACACTCAGAGCTCAAAATTTAATTCTCAATGTCACAAATAGATCAAACTTCTTTAAAAACCAAGTCATATGGACACTTTTTGTCTATGCCACACTACTAAGGTGTTGGCCTTGCTTTATTGAACTAGGTATACTTAAAATTGAATCAATAATATATTTTGAATAATAACTCATATCTTAGAGCTATTTCTTTCACATGAAATTAAATCTTGACACCTTATGTATTATATATGTCTCACTCTTATAGCTATTCATTTGCCATAATGTCAACATGTATTTTATGCCTCTTACCCAATTATCATATTCTAAAGAGCATATCTCAGTATCAATCCATAATTAATCTATTACCAATAATTATTTAATCAATCCTAATAATCTTATCATATCTACTTCACTACTAACTATCTCATTATTAGTCATCACTTTTATCTTGACCTCCTTATAATAATCTTGTCTCTGTCACCAAAAAGGGGCATACATATACAATATTGATAGCTAGCTTAGATACATAGTTACCCAAATTTACATAGTGGTTCTGATACTCAAACACACCATTTGTCACAATGCACCATGCTTCATAGCTCACATGCTTTGCACATGTGATTCAAAATTTATACAACTACTCAAATTTGGCGTAGATTCTTAGATACACACATGATAATGGTTTTATTTATCATAATGATCATAATTTATTACAACATTTAGCATATTTACACATAATTTTACATAGTTTATGTAATTTGGCTTATTTTTTACATAGATTATGTTAATGGGGGCATGCACACAGTGCGAGTCCACATAGACATAATTTTATTACTTAGATTATATGACTCAATTTATATAGATATAATATTAGGGGCATGTTATAGAGAACTTGTATCTCATATCTTATTTTTTTCACCAAATTATACATAAATAATGGCAAACCATGCCATTTTCTATGTTGTTTACTACTCAGAATCTAGATTTTTTACTCAGATTATGTTGCTTAGTTTCATAATTATTAGATTAAGGGCATGTTTCATGGAAAATTTTTACTCATATCTTAGTTTTGTCACCATATTAAATATATGGAATGGAAAAACTATGTCATTCTTTATGTTATTACACTAGACTTAGTTAATAATAATACTTACACCAGTCTTGCACTAGAATGAATCTTATAGCTATTTTCAATGGTTGATTTAGATTTTTATCACCAATACCCAATTTATTTTAGTTTTTTGGGGTTGAATTTAAACAAATTTTTTACTTCTAAGCACATCTATACCCAAATATTAGAGTGGGGGAAAACATAGCCTATTCCTCACATCACAATTATTTACTCATATTCATTACATGGACATCCACATTATGGATCCATCTTCATAGAAATTACTTTAAATATTGTTTAATTATCTATCCAAAAAGAGGATAAGATAATATCCCATGTTATCTTCATGTGGGTTGATCACATAAAACCCATGGCACCTCCAATTACAAATAAGCACATGCTACACAGGTAAGTACATGCACATACTTTCTCTTTTAGTCCATTACTTTTATTTTATTTCATTACTAGATTAAAAGGGGGGAAATGTATACACCCAAATTTGGTCAAGAAAACACAATTAATATGAATTTTTTATCCCTTATATCCATAAGTTCTTAATGTTGAATCAAACTCTTGTTCACATATGTCGCATTTGTAATTTATCTCTTTTTATCACTCTTTCATGTTTATGTCTCTCTTTTACCATAGTATTAACTATTCCATGTCACTCATTGAAAAATTGATAGGGGTACCTATCTATTATTATATGCCATTCTTTTATTTTTTAAATTTTGGATATGAGCACTATATTAGATAGGAGTGTACTGCTTTAGTGTCCTTCCCAATACTATTGTCCAAAGCATGTTTTAGAGAGTTTTTTGGGTCCTTTTTTTTAGAGTGTTTTCTTATGATAGTTTTAACCTTATTTGAATTATTTTTCACACAAATAAGTTTTTTAGATTTAAAATTAGGAGTCTTATATTTAAGGGGTTTTACCAAGGCATTTTAAATCTAACATTTATATTTTAGCACTAACTAATAAAATAATATAAATACACAACAAGTTCAATCTCTATATATTTTTTGAAGAATTTACATACCATAACTAGATTGAATGCTTGGACCAAGAGAAGGGCATAAGTGAAGATTATTTTAGATACACATAGTGTTTAGTTGATTATACACATTCCCTAAGGGAGAACTACATCGACATGAGGTCCCTACCACTGGGGCTATGTAGACAACACTTAGGGAAACAAGGTTTCTGAGGATAGCTTGGATATATCCCACTTTAACCATCTCACCCATTTTGTCTTTGATCTTCATGTGCTTCTTATGTATAGGATTTTAAGGAGAAAAAAGTGAAATATAAGTCTAATCTCATTAACATAGGTCTATGATAGTAGATCCCTTAACTACAAAAGGTTTTAACAAATTTAGAGGTCTTAGTTCAATCTCAAAACATAAGTGTATAGGATCACTTGGAAGGACAAAAACACACATAACTAGTGTTTGATCTTGATTTAGTGTCCAAATAAAAAACAATAATAAACTAGTTAGATCTAATAATGGGTAATCATCCCATAGGTTAAACATAGTCAAACACAACTCCTAGGATCTAGAAAAGATAAATTTCTCACCCTTCAATATGCTTTCCTCTCAAACCCTAGTTGCCAATATCAATTTATATGCAAGTGAAATGTATGGTTAGATATTTATTTGATTATACATTTCATTTTACTCAAATATTTAATTTATTAGGTTTAATTAAATTTAATCAAAAAATTAATAAAACAAGATGCATGATATGGTTTATGATAATGTCTATAAGGAACAATCTCAAAAAAAAAAAACACATAGAAAAGAGTAATCAATGTCATAAAAATGGGTGCCTAAGGAGACCAAAAATAATGGGCATATTAAAATTCCACACACTCAAGTGGAGGACATATTTAAATGTCCACATGCCAAATAAACAAGCAAAATTCAGGTCATTATGTCCAAAAATCAATGAACATGTTGAAATGTTTCATAATCATGTCAATGAGGCAAATAATAAGTACACTCAAGTAAGATATATGAAGTAATGAAGTAAGTGATATATAAGTAACTAGAATAAACATGCCATACTAGTCCTTACATACATATGTTTGCAAAATGTCCTATAAAATATTATATTAAGTACAATGTGTAAGATAATAGCATGAGTATAATCATGTATAAATTTTAGTATATAATCTCAATGGGATAATGAAAAATTATCATAAAAAATAGATCCTATGTCAATCATGATCAAATATAAGTAATATGCCTTCAATGTAGTGTGTCATATGGGAATAGGAAAGACCCAACATAATCATGCTCATGTTAAATAGATCTAATGTATACCTATATCATATTCAAGTATCTAGTGGAACATATGGGTGTATAGAAATTATATGATATATACTAACATAAAGTAAAAAAAATTATGAAAAATCTATTAAAAATATGAAATGCTAAATATTTTTGTATTTTTTATTTATTTGAACATTTTTGTATTTTCTTGAATATTTGTTTTTTTGAATTTTTGGATATTTTGGAATGTTTATAAAGAGAGAGTTATCCAATTATCCCATATAATGGATGCTCATAGGGTTTTATACACTTTGCATATGGTACAAGAAGTTGGTTTTACTATAAAATATCATGTATATGTGTCAAATCTAGATCTTGAGAATTTGTAATACTCTTTGTATTTTGCAAAGAATTATGTGGTCATGAAGTAGTAGTAGAATTTTAAGTGGTTCATGGAACCCATTAATTAATTATCTATGATTTACTTAGTGTAAATTTAGGTTTTTATACCCTATCTAAAACATGGTGCTCTATTATCAATAACTAGCTAGGTCATGGAGGTGCGAAAGAGGACCTCATAGAATTTATTATATATCTCTAATGTAATGGGAACTCATGAATTGGTCACCTAGGAAAAGGTATTAATTTTTATTACCATTTGAGTCATGAATAACCTTATTATATTTTATAATTAACTATTGTGGCATAAATTATGCTTGTTGTAATGGATATTCATATTAAATCCTTGAGATTGTGATTACCCTATTGGCATGAATATATTTCAGACAACTATGCACTATGAATGGTATTGCATGGAGCTTATGAATCCAAGATCACCTAAATAAAATATAAAATATGCCCATATGTGGTATAAATAAAAATGTTTTGGTCACATGTTAGACTAACTTGTGGAGGTAAATCAATTTCACCAAAAACTTCTTGTGTCTTCCCATCAAATGATTTAACTATTTTAGTCAAAAGGAATAAATCATCTTGTTTATATCCCAAATATATAACTAATGTCATTTTATCTCCTACTTGTATCTCCAAGAATATAAATGTAACTACTAGTGTTTGGTAGGGGGTATATAGGGTACTTACATAAACAACTAAGAGGCTAGAAGGCCCAAGACTTCTATGGGATATAAGAAATCTATAGTGGCTATCCAGTTTGCTAGATTGCACCAAGATATATATAGAATTATAAACCAAGTTAGGGATAACATGATAAAACACATAAATTCCACATGTATCTCTAGTTGATATAACCATATTAAATAAAGAAGCTAAGACTAGATAACTGATTGGATACAAATTGCAAAAACAATAATGCAAAATAAAGAGAGCTAATAAATGATATGTAAACTTAGAAGCAAAGACAATTTCAAGGAAAATGAAATATATTTTAAGTAATATAGAAATTTTAAATAAAGGGTTTAAGATAATGATTAGTCTAAATTTGAGTTATCTTTTACTTTTAACACTATTGTTTTCTAACAGTACAAATTTCTAGTTTAGCAAGAGAGAGAGAGATTGTTTCAGCAAGTTGTATAGATTATTTTGAGCGTATAGGATCTTATTACATAATGATAACCATTTAAAATTCAAGAATTAAATATTATGAGAGATATTTCAAGGAATTAATATAATCTTTAACCACATACAAATGCATAATCTCTATAAATTATCATAGATAATTCCCTACTAATCTAAATCACTAAAATAAATCAAACCCTAAAATGTATACTACTACAAATAAATAAGACTTTCAATTTGTAAATAAAATTTCCCTCATATAAAACTAAAGAGAGTTTTAAGACTTTATACCAACTGATTATCCAAGATAGGAAGTAGGAGTGGAAGAAGATTAGGCTGTGTATGAGTTGAGTCCAGACCAAGAACCAAAAACTATGGAAGAGTTGAAGGAGAAGCTACCAATCTATGAGAGAGCCAATATAAGGAACATAAGAGATAAGTACAATAGAGTATTGATGGATAAAATATAAACCTAGATGATTAAAGAACACTATAGAGAGCAATGTGAATCACCCAAATAAGCTATAGTAGAGTAGGGCATCCCCTGTCATAATGAAAGCTATTATGCCAAGCAAGAACCAAGAGAGATTCAAGGAGGAAACCAAGCTTTGATTATGATGCTAAAGTGGGGAGATCAGAGCAATAATTCAAGAGATACTAAAGAGAGAGGCTCAAATGAAGGAGGAAAAGGTACATATCTCAACCCTAATCCATAAAGCAACCCAAAACTAGCCATTTCTAGTTGTTTGGGCCCAAACAGGGCACTTTTTCATGTATTATACCTAGGCTATAGCCTAGGCCAAAATTTTTGTAAAGTAAATATGTGGCCTAAGCCATGATTTTCATCCCTAAGATATGGCTTGGGATTAAAGTCCACCTAGGGTGGTTAATAATCCTCTAAAAGGGTCCCGAGGGGTCCCTAAAGAGATTATCTACCATGAAAAAGGATTGAGATGGTCTGAGGATGTGTAAGGGATGAGAATATGATGTAGGTAAGGTCCAAGTGAGTGAAAATGTCTCCAAGTGGGATAAATTGGGTTAGTAGTCTATATGTGAGCTGATGTAAAATCATAAGGAGGAGTAGGGTCATGGGAAGTTTGATTGCATATGCCCCTTAGGTATAAGCAGTTAGTTTTTGAATAAACAAGGAGTGTTGTGTAGTACCTAGAAGCCACGAAAAAGTAAAGGAAAGAAAGAACTAAAAATATAAAATAAAACATTACCTATATTACCAGATAAGGAGAGTGGAAAAAAAGTTGATGGTATAATACATTGCTGAGAGTGTAAATGCTGCATAATCCAAATCTAACTCTAGCTCTAGCTCCTAAAAAGAAGGGATACAAGTGATATAAAATCAAATCACATAATTTATAATGACATTCACTAAGGCATCAGCCCTAGTTTTCTAATTATGAGGGATATGGGTGACTTAGATGTCCTTAAAGAAGGAGTGAAAATTTTGAATCACCTCAAAGAGGGAGAACAACTCAGAGTTAAGGACAACCCAAGCACTGGTGAGTAGAGACATGGATAAAAGTGAGTCTAAGAATAACTACACAAATCATGCACCTAGAACACAAGCATCAGTCAAAACATTGATGATTGCATTATACTCAACTACATTATTCATCTCACTATTAAGGAGGTAACTAGCTATAATAAGCCTGTAGCTCCATGGGTTAATGGTAATCCAAGTGGTAATGGTTGGTCTTGGGTTTCAAAGCACCATTGAGAGGTGTACCATGATGGGGGTCAAGGATTCAAGAGATAATATTTAAGGATTATCTTGACATAGAGTAAGACAAACAAGTTACACAAGAGAGATAAAGAACATAATCAATTTGTAATTGAGGGGCGAAAACCAACACTGATTGTAGGACAAGGTGATGAAGGGTGGTAGGATGTCCATGAAGGGATGAAGACTAGTTAATAAATATTAGAGCAAGTCCTAAAATAACCACAACCATGAACCCACACCTAAAATAACCACAGTGAAAGAGGGATAGGGAGTTAGTAGGGATTAGCTATGAATAAGACAAAAAACTACTGACTAAAAGAAGAAAAGAGATCAACTTCTATCCTAATGTGTACCCTAGTAAGGAGTACATGAGCCTAATATGTCAAAGGACCTAGGGGTTCAAGAGATCATAAAGGTTGAAAAACACACCCAAAGAGGCATCAAAAATAAATTTGGACTCTTCCATTACATCTAAAATGGGCCAAAACCTTTAAGATAAAGGTTATGTGGTTCTAAGAGCAATAACAGAGTGAAACAAAGGTTGAGATAAGGCCAAAAGAAGGCCCTAGACCTAGACCATGTCTTATCCAGGCAAACTTATGGCTTAAAACATAACTAGGCTATGGGGGACATATTTTGTCCCATTTCTAAGCCATAAATTAGCCCATAAACCCATGGCTTGGGCAAAAAAGGGGACAAAAATAGGCTAGGGAGCTCGGTAGGGCCCAAAACTTGCCCAAAAATGATGGGAAAGGGGGAAACAAGAAAAGAATATTTTTGATCTTGTAAAAACATGTTTTTATTGTTCTAATATGTGCATGACTAATCCAAGGTCACATTACTATATTGTGTAGATTCGAGGAGGGGTTAGAGTGCTAGAGGTAGGAAAGTCATCTCAACTAGTAGAACCACCACTGTTATGTAGTGGCCAACTGTAAAAGAGTGCCTAAATGCCAAACATAATGAGAGGTGAGGAGGGGTGGTAAGAGGCCTATGATAGATGAAGACTGGCTAAAGAAGGATAGATCAAGTTGTAAGAAATCATAACCACTAAACCATGCCACCTATAAGTATTGAATAAAAGGAGAGAGGGAGTTGATAAAGGGCTAGCTACTAGCAATTAGTAGCTTGACCAAATAAAAGAAGAAAAAGACTCTACTTCTATCCTAAGGTGTATCCAAGGAGGGTTACATAATCTAAAGGACTATGGAGACCTACAAGGTCTAATGATGGATGCCATGAGAGGGGAAATCCACTAAATGAGGGCCTAAGGATGGTGTTTTGGTAAGCTTTGAGGCTCACTAAATCACCTCAAGCCTAGGCCCAGGCCTGCCCCCAAGTACAGGCCACCACTTCACCCAAACTAGAGGCCTTCCCTTAAGGTAGGACAATGCTTAGCCTAAGAGGAGGCCAAATAAGAATAAGAAGGTAGGAAGAAGGATATGGAATATCCATATCGTTAAGTTCACCAATCATGATACAAAACATAGGAGTGCTAAAGGTGGAGTCATTATTGGCAAATGAGACCTTTAAACTGAAACAAGTAAGAGGATAGTGGTGCATAGGGTGTGTAGGCATGAGATTATTGTAATATATTCTCTCATTGATCATGTTATATGTTATACCATGGATGTAATAGAACTTAAAATCAAACTCAACTACTCTAGTAACCTCAATAGGAAATGTATTGAGAGAGATAACACTCTAATGGGAGATGCATGATGAGAGGGGAAGTTCAACATTCAGGGATATATATCGAAAGAGGTATCTAATAAGGGAAAAGCCACCCTAGAGATGAATGGAAGGAGAGGGATTTGGTCAACTTGTTTCAAAATCCAAAGGAGTAAACAATGCTCGATACTCAACTAGATCACAATGTTCATCCTTGAGAAAGTGAGACTCAAAATTAGGGGGTGTGTGAGAGTCTATAAATCCCCATGAAGAGATATCCAAATCCTTACTTGAGGGCTTTATCTTTGTATAGAGAAATGGTTAGGGCTCTAGGTAAACCTCTATAATATGAACCTCACCTTAATGCATGAAATGAACCATGCAAAACATGGCCGATATGATGGCCTATATGGTAGAAATCTAAGGATGACCAAGAATCATGTTGTATGAAATATCCAATTCTAACACACAAAACTCAATCCTAACTATATTGGGTCCAAGCTTGACCTAGAGCTTCATGTTTCTCATTAATGCAACTATGTTATTTTTGAAACCAATATAATTATGGAAAAAATTGAAGAGATTCTTTTGATTGATCCTAATATCATTGAACACATGAAGGGGCATGATATTCAAAAAAGCTCCTTCATCAACAATGCATCTCTTAATATGATAGTAATTGATGGAGGTCTCAATATAAAGAGGGAACTGAGCCCTCTTTGAAAGAACCAAAGTGTTTGGTAAAGATGTTGGGTTGAAAGATAAGATGGGAGGGAGAGGGTGCTCAAATGCATTAGATTTGAACAAAACTTCATCATAATCCTATAGTGGACCCTCACAAGAGAGACTAAACTCATCAAAGATGAGGCCCATTTTCTCAAGGTAAAGGTGAAGAATGTCCTAAATGGATATCCCATCCAATATACCCTATAACTCCTCTATGGCATAGTAAGGATGTTTTCTAGCCTAGGGAGGGATGCTACTCTGAAATTCAAATCTAACTTTGGGGTTCTTTGCCCTTATGGGCTGGACAAGAGGCCCAACACCACTAGTCTTTCTAATAGGGCCAGTGACATGACTTGAGTGCATGTTGACGAAGAAATCATACCAAATAGAAGCTATGTCAATAGAAATAATGAACTTGCTAATCTTTCACTTGGATTTCCCTTTTAGGTTATCCTGGGAAGAGGATTGAAAAGAGGTGGAAGAGAAAAAAGGAGAATGAGGGGCCTTAGCCTTTGATTTTTTCATTTTCTTCTTCTTCTCCTTTTTATGGTTAGGTAGAGGCTATTTGAAGACATTTAATTTGTGGTTGGGTTTTGAAATAGGAGAACTCTGAGATGGAGGTGAGGCTTATACACCAGAATTTTGGGCAAAAAAATTGGCATCATCATGCCCCTTCATCCAATAGTAATTTCTTAGGAAACACCATCTAATATTTTACTCTAATTAATTTAGAAGCCTTCTTTTTCTCTAGATTATTTTTCAAAGCATTCACCTCATGGATATCCTTATTGTCCTTGTTCTTGGGAGGAGAATTAGTAACACCATCACCTATCACATTATAGTTACAATTGTATGAAGAGAATGAATTTTGGGTTGGTATAGGCTGCATGCTTGTATATAACTCAAACACTTCAATATTTAAATAGTCATTAATAGCTTCATCTTAAAAGGTGGGATCATGCTTGAGGACCTCAAGGTGAACCTCATACCTCATTTATCATGTGACCATATCATAAAGTTAATCATCTGAGAACTTTTTTATACATGTATGGATGATTAAATTTCATCTACACACAAATTCAAAGTTTGAGTCACCCTTGGCCTGTGCTATGGATATGAGTGATTGGATGCCAAGGTTAAAAGGTTTGGAGATATCAAAGTACTAAAATAAGTCATCTAGAAGGAGATGGAAAATAGAGAGAGAATTTAGAGGCAAATTATGAAACCAAACAAGAGCTTTAGCTCATAGATAATGAGAGAAGAGATTTAACATCATGCCTTTGTCTTATTCCTAATTTTTACACTCCATCATTAATTCCATAATATGATCCATGGGATTAGAGTCTTGGGTCCCATTAAACTTAGGTAGTTCAAGGATAGGAGTAGGAAGGGGAATATCATGCACCCAAGGGGATAGAGGATTCCTATGGAGATCCTCATATGCATGGTTGATATTGGGTTGGTAATGAGCTCTAGGAGGGGGCTCATGATGTTAATTATGTTGCCTATGCCCATAGACATCATCATAATGATGACCATAGAGAGGATGATGCTGAGGTGGCTCTTGATAGGGAGGATACTCATGATGTAAATAATATCTACCATGGGGTGGGGAATGACCATGGGAAGGATAATGTTCCCCATGAGGATAATGGGATGATGTGGCATACTCATGTAAATGGTCATGATGACCTAATTATCCTTAATTATAGTCATGTGACATCAGATTAGGGTAAATTAGATGGCATTGATGCTCATGATAGGCATCCCATGGATCTCTATTTCATAGACGATGATCAAAATTAACACACTCATATAAAACTCTAAAGGAGGGGATAGAAATATTGGAGGACTCCTCATGACAAGGATGCCTTGTTAAGTTGGAATATATATGACCCACACCATAGACATGAGGGGGTTCTTGTTGTAGAGTCTCCTAATGAGAAAGAGCTAGGGAACTCACATGAGAACTAGTCAAGGCTCTCAAAACTAAATGGGTGTGATCTCTATCACCATAAGAAGCATGCTACCAATTCCTAAGGGAAAAAGGATGCACTTAATTCACCTAAAGGCATATACAAAAATCATTAATGATGACACATAGCTCATTAGGTCCTAGTCACACAAGGGGGTCCTCATCACCTCAAATAGGTGAATGAGATGTGTCATGAGGTTGAGAATAAACATCTTCAGATGAATGAAGATTGGACTAGTGAAAAGGAGATCGAGTCCATTAGTTTTAGTCTTGATGATCTTATTCCCTTTAGAACATGAGAGGGTATAGACCACAATGCTAGGTTGAGGGAAACTCCTAGATCCTATGGTGTCTATGGTGTTCCATTGCAATCATGATTTTCTCATGAGTGAGCTTAAGGATAAGGACTTGAATTTGATGGAATTAGAATATTAAAGGTGGGAGGCCAAACATGGATGAAATGATATAATAAAAACATGGGAGATGATAAAAAATTAAACTGATGAAGAACCAATTAGGAGGATACCACAAAACTAAAGAAAGAGAAAATAACCAAGGTGAGAGCCAAAACATAACTGAAAGCAAAACCTAACAAATAAAAGAGGGGAGTTGGCTAAGAGAGCTCTAAATGGGATAGAATTAGTGTGAGACCATATGTGAGGTCCCACTGTGTGTGTCATAATGTATCTCAAAGAGTTTGAATAAAACCACTAGTGTTTTGCAGGGGTTACATAGGGTACTTAAACAAACAACTAAGAGGCTAGAAGGTCCAAGGCTTCTATGGTCTACAAGAGATATAGTGGTTACCCAATTTTATAGATTGTACCAAGATATAGATAGAATTGTAAACTAAGTTAAGGATAGCATGGTCAAGTGCATGAAGGCCACATGTATCTCTAGCTAATCTAACCATAATAAAGCAAGTTACTAAGACTAGATAACTGATTACATACAAATTGCAAAAACAACAATGTTAAATAAAGAGATATAATAAATGATATGTAAAATTAGAATTAAATTAACTTTTAGGCCAAACAAAAGACATTTAAAGTAATAAATACATTTTCAAGCAAGGTTTCAAGAGCTTTCCTAGTCTACATTTGAGCTATCTTTTACTTTCAACACTATTATTTTCTACCAATGCAATTTTCTTGTTTAGCAAGAGAGAGAGATTGTTTAAGCAAGTTGTATAGATTGTTTTGAGCATATAGGATATTATTATGTAATGAGAACCTTTTATAATAGATTCATAACATATGATGATAGATATTTGAAGGAATTAATATAATATTTAACCACATACAAATTCATAAGCTTCAAAACCTATCCTAGATAATGTCCTGGTAAGCTAAATCACTAAAACAAATCAAACCCTAACATGTATACTACTTAAAATAAACAAGAATTTCACTTTGAAAAGCAAAGTGCCTCATATAAAACTCATGAGATATGTGAAAAATTTATACCAACAAATTATCCAAGCTAGGAAGTAGGAGAGGAAGAGGATCATGAGTCCAGACCAAGAGCTAAAAGCTCTGGAAGAGATGAAGGAGAACCTACCAATCTGTGAGAGAGCCAATGTAAGGAGCATAAAAGATAGGTTTAATGGAGTCTTGAGGGAGAAAGGAAAAACTTGAAAACTTTAGGAACACTATAAAGATCAATGTGAATCACCAAGATATGTTGTACTAGAGTAGGGCATCCCTTATCACAATGAAAGGTATTGTGAAAAAAAAGAACCAAGAGAGATTCAAGGAGGCAACCAAGCTTTTAGTGTGATGATAAAGTGGGAATATTAGAGAAATAATTTAGGAGAGAATAAATAGAGAGGATCAAATGAATGAGGAAAAGTAATATATCTCAACCCTAATCTTCCAAACAACCGAAAACTAGCCATTTCTAACCATTTGGACCCAAATAAGGTACTTTTTCAAGCATTATACCTAGGCCATGGCCTAAGCCTTGAATTTTGTGAAGGAAACATGTGTCTTATGCTGTAGTTTTTCTCCCTAAGCTATAGCCTATGCCTAAAGGCCTCCTAGGGTGGTCAATAAGGTTTTTAAAGGGCCTCTAGGGTCCCTAGAGAGCATGTTTAACATGAGAAAGGATACAGATGGTCTAAGGATGTGTAGGGGATGAGAATATGATGAGGGAAAGGTCTAAACAAGTGGTGAATGTCTCTAAGTGGGATAAACTAGGTTGGTATTTTACATGTGAGCTATTGTGTAGTCATAGGGAGGAGTAGGGTTATGGGAAGTCTGATTATAATGCTAAATATTTTTGTATTTTTAATTATTTGAACATTTTTGTATTTTATTGAATATTTGTTTTTTTTGAATTTTGAATTTTTTTAATTTTTTTAAAATGTTTGGAAAAAGAGTGTTAGCCAATTATCCTTTATAATGGATTATCATAGGGTGTTATACACTCTGCATATGGTACAAGAAGTTGGTTTTACTATAAAAGATCATGTATATGTGTCAAATCTAGATCTTGAGAATTTGTAATACTCTATGTATGTTGTAAAGAACTCTATGGTCATGAAGAAGTAGTAGAATTTGAAGTGGTTTAAGGAACCCATTAATTAATTGTCTATTATTTCCTTGTTGTAATTTTGGATATTTATACCTATCTAAAACATGGTGCTCTATTATCAATAACTGACTAGGTCATAGAGGTGTTATAGAGGACCTCATAGAATCCATTATATATCTCTAATGTAATGGGAACTCATGAATTATTCACTTAGGAAAAGGAATTACTTTTTCTTACCCTTTCACTCATGATTAACCTTATTGGATTTTATAATTAACTATTGTGGCATACATTATGCTTGTTGTAATGGATATTCATAATGAATCCTTGAAATTGTGATTACCGTATTGGAATGAATATATTTAAGACAACTATGCACTATGGAAGGTACTACATGGATATTATGAATCTAAGATCACCCTAATAACATATCAAATATTCCCATATGTGGTATAAATAAACATATTTTAGTCACATGCTGGACTAACTTGTAGAGGTAAATCAATCTCACCAAAAACTTCTTGTGTCTTCCCATCAAATGATTTAACTATCTTGGTCAAAAGGAATAAATCATCTTGTTTATATCCCAAATGCATAAGTAATGTCATGGTACATCATAATATCACTAGAACCATTATCAATCATAACATTGTGTATAGGCTAATGATGAATATGTGATCCAATAAATAAAGAATGAAGATATGAGTCATCATCCAGACTATTTATATTATCAAATGAAATGGAAGGCCTTTGAACCATAGGAAGTATCTCACATGTAAGTACACCAATAATACCATCCAATTGGTGCCCATAATATGGTGGAGGAAGATGTACATGATATGGCATTTATACTTCTGGTGTTTCCTTATAATGATATTATAATGGATTATTAAATATCTTTTAATTTTTATGATCATTAGGTTGTGACACATAATCCTTTGCATAAACCTAAAAGGTGAATTGGTCCTTATTAATAAGGTCCTATATCTTGTGCTTAAATTTGAAACATATGTTTATAGAATACCCAACACATTGGTGGTATTCATAATAAGCATTTATGTCATATATTTTTTAAAAGTTGACTTGTATCAACTATCATATGAGGAGGGAGAGATATGAGATAAAACTCCACTAGATTCAAAAGGAGTGAAGCTAGAGACTTAGTTAATCATGTAAATTATCTCTTAGGTGCATTAGATAAGATGAGTCAATTAAGTTATTGTGACACTATATTAATAATTTTTATTTCCTCCTTTTTAGCCTTAATAAGTTTTACCTTATATCTTGGTTTGAGATAAAACTTGGTAGTGGATGTAGTCGATGCATTTTCTACAAACTTAAAATTATTCAATGAAATAAGTTTCACCTCTCTATCACAAACAATATGGCATAGGTTATTAAAATATTTGAAATTATTGAAAATAATATAATCATGTAAGGGAAAAAGTAAGATTTTCTTAAAGATATCTTGAATATCTTTATTTACTATTGGATTCAATTTTGGCCAACACTATCTTATATCTCATGATATTCATTAATATTCGCATTGGTTTCTTGTTTGGTATTATCAATTTGTAAATATGACATTTTTTTAGTAATATTGATTGAGAAATGTGCTAAAAATTGATCCACCAAAGGCTTGAATGCTCTTACTAATTGTATTGGTAGGTCATAGAACCATATTAAAATATAGTCCTTTAGAATTTTTGGAAATAATTTAGTCAAAAGTTTGTCATTGGAAGCATAATAAATGGATGCTATTGTTGATGTATCTAAATACACTACAAAGGTTCTTAGTGTTCAAAGAACACTTATCATTTATAATTCTAAGAATTCAGAGCATGAGTAGCAGGTTGTGGCAACTTGATGTCACCTATGGTGAAATAGCGATAGATATATGTATAAGTGTTCCAAAAATTTTATAATAAGTGATGGTTGGGAGCCATCATGGTCCATTCCTTGTGAATTACATGGGATATATGTTAACTTAGTGAATTATGATCCAAACTTAAGCTACAAATTAATCTAGATGTATATTTAAAATGAAGTTTAAACTAAAGTGATCTGGTATAAAAAAAGAGCAAAGAGAAGGGTAAGGCAAAAAATAAAATGAGTGAATGCCTATCTTAGTCTCAAATATTATGAAAAATAATTAATTACAATTGAGTATGGATTAAAACCAATATATAATTCAAAATATCCTAAGATCATATTTCACTATATACTAGGTAAACTTTGAAGGATAATGTAAAGAATCATAAGTAAGAACCAAGTTTACTTTTAAAGATTTAATACTATAATTAAATAGATATATGAACATCTAAATATAGAGAAAAATTAAATGAATAAAATCCAAGATAATTAAACTAATATAGTGTATACACAAATTAGAAACCCTGTGATTAGAAAATGTAACCCAAAATTCAAAGAAGCTATTCAATTTTAAGACATAAAACTAGCAATTGAGAGAAAAGCTGTGTTAGCAATTGACATATCAAATATTGAAAATATTTGAAGAGATCCTTGATCATATTAATTTATCCAAGTATAAAAAATTTAATCAAAATTATCCCCTTTACAAGATGGTGATACATGCCTTTTATATAAAGATAAGGCATTATACCGGTCAGTTACAACATACAGGCCTACAAAAGATAAGGACAACTACCATTCCTTAAAAAGTTCTAAAATACACTTTTATTTCACAATTATATTGACTTAGGGGAAATATGCTAATATAATAACATATGCCTTACAAAATAATATTCCTATTCTAAATATTACAATGTTTTTTATAAAAGGAATATTATCTATTGGGTGGGCCCATTGCTAAAGGGTACCCTTGTTGATTCTATATAAGTTCTATTGATTTTTGATATTAGTCTTTGATGAGCTCCAAGTCCACAACTATCTTCATGAGATAGAATTATTCTTGATCAGCCAAGTCATCCAAGTCTCTATCATCCCTGGCCATAGCTTCTTTTATGCTCCTTGCCTCTACAATTTTCTCCTTAACTGTGAATATCATGTCCAATATTTTTATATTATCTCTACCAGACTAGCCTTGGCTTCTTCTCCTAACTGACTGCATTACCAAAGTGACCTTGTGTTTGTACTCAAATTCGTTAATGATTCCAAGGGTAGTGGTATTGGTAGGATTTACCAACATAGTTCTTAGGAGTTGCTCAATTCTAATTATCAATCTTTTATCATCCATCATAAGCCTATTCAAATTCATTATCCAAGCACTTAGACCCTGGACCTTGTCTACTATTATTCCCAATAGGGTGTTCAAATGTGATAAGCTAATAGTTTTGAACTTAGGAATCTTGTTCCTAATTAAAATTTTAATGAGATCCCTTACTTGGGTCTCTACCTTTTACCATTCTATTATTAACCCCCTAGCTACTTCACCTTATTAGCTTAGGGCATCCTACCTTAGCTTTATTAAACTCAAAGGATTAAACATATCAAATAATGAGGATTCAAACATATCTATCATGGTTTTAGGTACTGAGAAAATAGATTATGTTTCCATGTTTTCCTTTTTTCTTTCTAAATTATGGATTCTCTATTTCATCTATTGGATCCTAGCCTTTGCTTTAGTTGACCGAGCCTCAATTAATCTCTCAAAATCCTCCTCATAGATGGGATGTTCTCCTAGTTGTCGACCTTCAATTAGGGTCAAACCTAAAAATGGTTCAACCTTTTAGAAGGTAAACTCTTTAGTTACTATTATTGCTTTCCTCATGGTGACCATTTTTAGTCCAACTATTTCTAGATTAAATTGGATAGTGGTGACTAGATTTGTATATGTTAGAGGATCTGAGACTTCAACTCCTATGCTACTAGATGCTCCCAGATCATCAACTTTCCTAATTTCTATCCCTCCAATGACCATTATCCTTCTTTCATCTTCTTATCTCATCAAATACTTGATCCATGGATTGATGTATTCATGTACCTCTATATCACTAGCCTTTGTCAATGCCCATGAGTGAGAGAGAGGAGATTTTTATAGTTTACCATAGATAAACTAATCTGGGATGACTGGTCCATGGATGGGGAATTACTCACTGAATAGATTTATCTTTATTTTTGGGTGAGATATGGTCAATCTTGGTATCTTTGATCCAATACAGACCAAATCCAACTCTATCTTCCTTTTCTCCTTCAGTGCCACTAGAACTATGTTAAGGGTAGCCTCTTTTCCTTTCTCCTCCTTAGTCTCCTCTACTTGAACTTATTCCTATCCAATCTATACTTCTTCCCCATTAGTGTCATATGACTCAATGAGATCTTTGAGGGATCTTTGAATTGTTTCCTCTTGCTCTAGGGAAATCATGTCCAAATACTCTACTATAAATGGTGGATTTTGGGGTAGTGCTAAGGATGAGGACCCCTCTCTAGGTCTCTCCTCTAATTTTTCTTTTCCATGTCTTTGATAAATTTGCCTCTGGGGTGGTGGCTACTCCACTTGAGGTGGTTTGAAAGATGAGGGTAGTAAATGGTATTGGAGAGGATGCATCTATCATACCTCTCCTAATAGCTTATCCTCACTTGTTAACTGATGTTCCAACTTAATATTGTACCCTTAAATCTTGGCCAACGCTTCTTCATAGTTTTTTGACTTGATTTAAATGGTGTCATGGATATTGATTTAATGCACTTATATAGGCTTGAGGAGCTACTTCACCTTTAAATGATCACCTACAATATTCTTGGGATCTCACATTTTGAGTTCATCCAATTGGAACCCAAATGAGTCCCTATGCTTGGACATGGTCTCAACCTATTTCCAATCTTGTAATACAACCCTTCTAATGATTAGAGGAAAGGGGTGGAAAAGGACCTTCCTCTTTTATTAATAAATCCCATCAACACCATGGATGAGTTGGGAAGTAATTTATTGCTCTACCAACTCACTAGGAACATACATAGGTAATTTGTAAGGTTGGGACATGATTCCTTCAATTATGATAATTGTGTAGTTAAGGTAAAACCAAACATCCCTCATTATTTCTACATATTTCTTGATTTATGGATGAACCCTAGGCATGGCATAACCTGTGATGGCATCCACCAAAGTTGGGTGTATACAATCATAAATGAATTGCATGTGGTTCCTATATTTGAAGATGTGCAATTTTGAATAGTGGTGGGATATAGTGGTTATACCCTTAGGAGACTAATTTATAATGCCTGGGAAGATGATGGAGGCAAGTAGGGAATCTAGAAAATATGACATTATATAAAATTTCTTAGACATTTTCCTCTTGATAGCAGTGAACTGCTTAGCTAGGAAGAAATTGATCAAGTCTCTAATTAGAGGGGTGAGCTTCTCTTCCACCATGAAATACACATAGGGGACCCAAGTCTTGTTTACATATGTGGTTAAGGGGTATCTTGATGCTCTATTTAAAATGGTCATGATTACCTTGATCCCTTCCCTAAACTATAATATTGCAATATTACCTTCAAAGTCTTTGAAGACATGGTTCCCTTGGTGCAACCATAGTTTGAGGACAATATCCAAGTCATACTTGTTTGTATACTCCCTAATCTTGGGAAATTATACATGGGGTATTGGAATATTATAATATTTTTTGAAGTCCAAAGGGGAAATGTAGGCTACCTTCTTAGAATTTGCCTCATGGATGATCCAATCACTATCTATCTTATAGTTTATGAAAGTTGGAGCAAGCACATCAATATAATACAGTACCTCTAGTTTCATAGTAGCATAATGGAGGTTAGCCATATAAATAATGACCAAACCATAGTTCTTCTTGATAACCATGGTAATTCTCTATTCTTCCTTGGTGATGGGTTTTAACTCCTTTATGGTGAAGAAGAGCTCAGACCAATTCTTGTTCCCATATTTTAGGGCTACAACATATAATTTAGTGTCTTTGAAGATTATCCCTTCATTGTCTATGGATAGGTAGAGCTCTATTTCTTATTTCAACTATTGCCTATGAGCTACCATGGTTTCTAATTCTACAAATTATTCACATTGGATTGTAATTGATCTCTATGAAAGCTCTTTCGTGCTTAGAAATTTAATTAAGCATCTCTTAGATCTAATTGTAATCAAACAAATCCAATTAGGGTCTCTTTTATGTAGGGGTTAGGGTTTTAGTGCTTTAATGGTGGTAGCTTGTCTAGCATTCAACTCATATTTGCTTGGAATTTGATTTGGACCTTTACCTTTATACCTTTGTATTTTTAGGTACACAAGATATCTTATTTTATCTTTTTTTGATTGTGTGGTGCTTATGTGGCATTTATCTAGACCTTTCATGACATTTTCATAAATGCATTTTGAGCACTAGCCACTAGCATTTAAAACTGATCCCTTTTATTTCAAATCATTGGATGGGGATCCTATGAGTTTCTATGAACTATTGATCATGATTTAGGTCCTTGCTTGTGATTAGCTCTTTTCTATGTCAAGCCTCATGGTTGTGCCACTTGACATATTTGCATGCCTTTCTAAGCTCCGTATCATATGCTATTTATTTATTGATTGAGCATTAGCCATGTTGCAAGCTCATGGGATTTTAAAAAGTTATTGACACTTTTTCACCATTAGATCATGAAGTATGATGAAGCACAGACTGTTGGATCAGCTATTAGTTCTAATTCGAATATGCTTTCACCGTACCTTGATCCTACCTGATCTCATGACTCCATTGAAAAGTCTTTGAGGTCTTCATGTCATTGGATCCTCTTTTTGTGATGAAGCATGAACCATTGATCTGTAAAAGACACCCAAGATTTAAGTTAGTATATTATTAAGGTAGGTACTTAGGTTTAACTTCTTAAGCTAAGGTTTATTTCATGTTTATTAAACATGAAATAAAATTTAGGCTAAAGTGTTTATGCCTAAGTTTTCTATATTTATACAAAGGAAACCATGACTAAATATTTTAGGCTAAAGTTTACATTGTGTTAAATAAAACAATGTACACTTTGGGATAAAATATTTATGTCAAGCCTAAATAACATGCTCAAGGGGGTTCAAAATGATATAATGGGTTTAAAAAGATTTTTATAGTATTAATAAACATAGCAAAACTTTTGGTTAGAAGCATTTGGTTTAAGTTCTACATAACAAAGACTCTTTAAAATAAGACTTAGTATAAGTCTATAGTTTAAGGTTCATGGTATTTGACAAAAATGTAATGGGGACGTTAAAGTATAGACTTAGACTAAGTTTATTTTACTTATACTTAGACCATATGACCATTTCCATATTTACAGATTGAATATTTCTAGTGTTTGAGCATCTTTCAAGGGATTTCAATCATTTACAAAGCAATTCATGAGCTTCCTAACAATATTTTAGAGTGTATTTTGATCTTGAGTAAAATAATTCATTAGCTTAAATTTTATGATATCATGGTCATCAAATATGTCCTTGTAGATGTCAAATGATGGTCATGAGAACATCAATGTTAATTAGTGAAATTTTTAATTTTATTGGCTTTAAAGTTGATAGTCATGCAGACATCAAATATATCCTCATGGACATCATTTGATAGTTTCACAAACATCAATTTTAAGCTTGTCAACTTTCAATGACCCAATGTGAGAGTGCCACTTGGCACCTTCATAGGGATTCCTAGGAATTTAGACTTAATTTTCTCTATTGGATAGGGATCTGGGAGCTTTCTCATGATTGGTTATTTTGTAATTTTTTGATCTTTCAACTGTGCTTCACTCCATTTGATCTTTGGTCTATGATGAAGTGATAACTATTGAATGTAGGATAAGGGCATAGCTTTGTCAGGGATTTTATTCCATTGGATTCATTTCCCATGATGAAGTGTGGATCATTAGATCTTTTAAGATGCATGTTTTTTAATTCAAATTTTAGGCCTTTTTCACTTTGTTGAATCAAATTTCATGATAAAGCAAGGATCATCAGATCTATAAGAAGAATGAAAGTTAATTCAAAACTCTGGACTAAAGTAAAGACTTAGGCTTAGAGTGTTAAAGCTAAGGTTATATTCATATTAATAAATATGTTAGAGCCTTAGGTTTAAACCTTTAGGCTAATAAATTTTTCAAGCTAACATAAAATTGGACTTGGGGAACAAGAGCTTAGGCTAAGGTGTTAAGACTAAGGTCTTGTTTCTATTAATAAATACAATGGGGCCTTAAGTTTAAAGTGTTAGTCCAAGGTATAAATCAAAGGGACCAAGTGAAGAAATATTATAAGGGGACCCTACAAAATGAACATTAGACTTGGAAATATAAGGAATTAAAAGGGGAAATAAGAAAAAGGACCAGGCATATTTAGGTTAAGTTTGAGTCATGTTAAAAAACATGACTAAGCTTTAAACATGAAATTTATTCGTAAGTCCAAAATGGATTTTAAAAGTTCTCGCTAGTTTAGTTTCTACCAATGTTCAAATTTGAACTAAGGGTTTTTCTAGGGTTTTGAAACACAAATTTATCAAGAAGAGCACCATAGAACTTGTAACTAAAGTTACAAAGATCATTTATTAGTAATGTTAGGTAGATTTAAAGAAAAATATGATTAATAAACCCATTTTTAATGAAGTGGATGATCTTCAAATTATACAAATGATCCTAACATGCCATATTTTCATGCTTAATCTTTAGGGTTTCTAAAGGGTCCCAATTTTATAAAAATGTGGGTATGTTAGCCTCAATAAATGGTGACTCATGGGGAAACATAACAATATTTTATAACCTAAAGACTCTAACTTAGACAAATAATTAGGTTATCCACTCCACTTTATCAATATCATTATACAGATTAGGATATGGTTGAAACAAACCTTGCACTTGTAGAATTAGGGTTAAATATCATTACATATCCACATTGTGTGTGTGATTTGATTCCAATTACTATTTTCCATGGGGTTTAAGAAACAACTTCCAAGTTTCATGTCCTTAATCACTAACACTATCTTGGATCATGTTTAGAGAACCATGCTTTTTTGCTTAGGGAAGGCTTGGGGATTACTTTACTACCAGTCACTAATCCATATTTAAGTCCTTATTCCACTGTTAGCTAGGCATCCATACCCCTAATGGAGATTAGCAGAATCACCTATGCTCATAAAGCTTTTGATTTTGCATTGAATTATTCTTTTTTGTATTTTATTTAGATATTTATGATTTATCAAGGTTAGGAACCAAGATATCCAAGTTTTAGGATTTAGTCAAGTGTTTTATCTTTAGATAATCACATATGGAAGCAACCCTTACCCTAGGTAAGGATGTTGATTAAGTGCTAGTGTGGCTATACAATGATAGTTTGAGTTCTCACCCTATAAGTGCAAATCTTATTAAAACCAATTTGAGGTCAAGATAATGCTTTAATTTATTATGGAATGATTGGTTTATTTCATTGGTCTTTACCAATTTATTCAAATTATAAAATTAGGCTTGTATTTTAGAACCATAACCATCATATGTATGGAGTACACACCTAAATTTCTAAAGTTTGGTCATTTTCAAGAAAACCACTTGACTTTGAGATTTAAAACTATCCAAGAGGACTTATTGAAATCAAAGAACAAAGAAACAAGAAATAAACACACAATATAAATTAGGAAAGAAATAAAGTAAAGGAAAGTAAACAAATATATACATGCTTATATACAAATCATGGATAGGAAGGAAAGAACTTGAAATAAACTAGCTAGCCTACCGACACTAAATCTAACCATCTTATAGTTTACTCCATAAAGACCTCAGGAGGAGAATTAGAGAAGTAGTTCTTGAGGTAATGTCCATTGGTGGGTAGTGTGAACTCTGCTCCTTGTATATATTTAAGCTTGAAGATGTTATTCTACAATATTTATAGAATTTGATAGGGGCCAATCCATAAAGATGTTAATTTTCCATGTTTACCCTTTGGATTAGATGCTTTGTTACAAATGATAACTAGGTCCCCTTTTCTAAACACCTTAATCTTTGATATTTTATTAAACCATCTTTTCATTGTGGTTTGATGTCTGATAAAATCAGCAAAGGCTTTCTCCCTTGCATCTTCTATCTAAATTATGTCTAACAATTTTGAGTTCACTGATTCTTGACCATCTTCCATATATTATTGCATGAATCTATACATGTAAAACTTAAGAGTGATAGGAAAGATTGGTTCCTCACCATACACCAATAAAAAGGTGATGCCTTTAAGGCTTGTTTAATCTTGATCCTATCTACCCATAATACATACTTGAGCAAATTTTGCCAAGTCTTGGGTTTATCTTCAATAGATTTCTTGATTGATTTCATTAAAATTTTAATGGTAGACTCAAAAAATCCATTTCCTTGGGGATAATGGTTGGATGAAAACTTCATACTACACCATTATCATAAGCTATTCAGTCATCTCTATGGATGAAAATGCAGACCCATTATCAGACACTAGAAAGACTAGAATCCCAAATCTAGTAAAAATATTCTCCTCCATGATGTTGATCACTTCTTTTTTTCTATAGTGTTTGGTGGATATAGTTTTATCCCACCTTGTATAGTAATTTATGGTATTCAAGATGAATTTATGACCTTTAAATGAATTTGGGTTGATTACTCCTACAAAGTCCAATCCCCATTATGCAAATGGTTTATCAGCCATGACTGGTTATAGAGGCATTGCTACCTTAGGTTCCTTAGTGTTATAAATCTAGAAAGAGTGGCATTCTCTCACATGCTTATGAGAATCCTTGTAAATATTTAGCCAATAATAGCTAGCTCTAAGAATTTTATATGTAGTAGTCTTCTTTGAGGGGTGTCCATTACCAAAATTCTCATGGAAGATACTCATGATTTGAGAAGTTTCTTCTTTTGAAACACTCATGAGGTAGACTCACTCAAATTTATTTATATATAAGACTCCATTCTTAATCAAATAATGCGTAGTTTTGATCCTTATATCCCTCTTTTTATCCTTTATTAGTCTTATAGGATAGGTACCATTAATTATTAAATGAGTAATAAAATCATTACATTCACAAAATTGAAAGTTTTTATGATCAACTTGCATAATACTTAACTTAGGGTCGATATTAGAAATCATTGGATTAGACCTTGGTACCTTACTAGTTTTGTTGTTTTAATTTCTATGTCATACTCTTGCAAAACTAACATCCACTTACCTTTGCATTCTTCAATATCATTCTAGCTTAACATAAGCTTTGTGGTAGGGTCAAGTAGAATAACATGCAACTCATTTGTAAGGACATAATGCTTGAATTTATTTACTACCTTTAATAATGCATATTCCTACTTATAAATGAATGAATATTTTAAATCAACATTCTTAAAGTTCTCATAAAGGCTATTGGGTGATCAAACCCCTCAAATTTTTGAGTCATAATAGAAGCCATATTATGATCAGAGGCAAATGAATAGAGGTATAAGTCTTTTAAAAACTTAGGACTTATCAAGACTAGAGCCTAGCTAATGGTCTCTTTAATGTCATTGAATGCCTTTCTAGGTTATTCATTCCATGAGACCTTAGCATCATTCTTCACCATGCCATTTAATGGTTTAAAAATCTTTACAAATCCAAAAATGAATTTCCATACAAAGTTTACCTTACCAAAGAATGACTTTAACTCTTTCCTACTATTTGGGGGCTCTATTTTGGATATAGCCTCCACTCTTTTAGGATATATAGAGATCCCATCCTTGGTTATAGCATGTCATAATAGCTTACCTTCAATAACACAAAAAATACTTTTTTCAAGGTTTAAGGAAATCCCATACCTTCTGCATCTTTCAAGCACTTGCTATAAATTCATGAAGTAATCTTCCCTATTTTAAGAAAACATTGTTAGATCATCTATATAAATAATGATGCATTTACCAATTAGGCCCTAGATGGCATGGTCCATATCTATTTTAAAATTAGCTCCTACATTAATTAGCCCAAAGGGAATCATCTTGTAAGCAAAAGTTCCCCACTTGGTTGTGAAGGCTATTTTCATCATGTCTTCTCTGTCAACCAATACCTAGTTATAACCTAAAAATTCATCAAGAAAATTCATCATAGATGAACCTGAAATAAATTGTATATTCTAGTCAAGATAAAGAAGAGGATAATTATCCTTCTCAAATGCTTTTTTTAAATTCTTGAAGTCAATACATAGCCTAATATCACCATTCTTCTTCCTAACTAGCACCAAATTAGCCACCCAGGTAAAATGCCTGATGGGGAAGACTATCCTAGCATCTAGTAGTCTCTTAACCTCCTTAAAAATCATTATCTCTAAGACAATGTTTATAGGCCTCTAATTTTACCTGAATGGTTTATATATTTCTTTAAGAAGGATGGTGTGAGTGATGAACTTTGGATCAAAGATATTTAAGTCATCATAATACCATGCTATGACATCCCTTTATTGGGTAAGGATCTCTTTAAATTTCTTGTTCTCAATGTTTATGTATGCTTTTCCAACATTTACTGGCTAGGGTTGATCTTGAAGGCCAAGATCAACAACATTATAGTCTTTCCCACTAATTTTGGGAATCTTAGAAATGTCAACCAGTTTATCCTGATCAAATAGTCTTTCTAAATAAATCATGCCCTTAGGGATATTGTTGTCATTCAACTAAATGCCTTTACCATCAAACTTATCCTCCTTAGATGCATTTTAATTAGTCTCATCAATGATATGGGCATCAAATGTTGTATAATTTGTCATGAAATCCAATATCTACTGATCATTACAAAAAACTTGAAAATGGTTAACATTATCAGGCACTAAAGGATAAGGGATCAACTCAATGCTGAAATTAAGGGAATATTAGTTAAGCATGAGGTTGGCTACAATAAATGCCAACTCATTAATAACTTGGTTTTTCTCCTTTGGAATGGAGGTAATGATAAAATCATCAAATAATTCAATCAAATCCCAAAAACTAAACTTATACCTCTTAAGTTATGGGAGCTTTTATTAGTATTTGTTTCTTACTTGGTTGACTACTAGTTTTGAACCCCCATAAACTAGAATTCCTTGACCTTATTCTTTTATTCTTTTATAGAAAATTATAAGCCTAGAATAAGGGCTTCATATTCAATAAGATTTTTAGTACAAGGGAATTGGAGTCTATAAGAAGCATGGTATTTCTTACCAATGGGGTTAGTAAGAAAAATACCTACTCTAGACATAGCCTTACACCTAACACCATCAAAATGCAATTTTCATAGTCTAGGAACAACACAAGAACTCTTGGGTTCACATACCTTATCAATAATTAAGGTGAAAATCCACATGTTTGAGTTAACTATGTTGATCCTCTCATTCATATCAATTTACTCTTTTATCATGTGTTTCATCCTTGGCTCTCTCTCAACCCTGATTTGATTAGGAACTCCCTTCCAAGGTAGCCACAAATGTGAGAAATCTATGGACATGTAGCCATTTAGATCCTTGGTCCATTCCATACTAAATAAGATTTAATAGACATTAGGTATATAAATATATTGAATATCAATGAATTGATACACTCTAGGTTCATAATCTAGTTGCATATGAACATTTTAACAACTCCCCAATTACTTTAACTCTAGATTTGTCTAACTGGGTGACAACCCTATCAAAATTTATAGGTGTTAAGGTAAGTTGTTTTCATATACCTATAGGCATGATATTGGTATATGTACTAAAATCTAACAAATAATTATGAAATTTCTTACCAAACATCTTGACAGTGAGAAAGAATGGAGGAGATTCTACCTTAGCCTTGTGTATAGTCACATTAGCAGGGTCAACCTTGGGTGACTTGTTGGATTTCTTGGATAAAGATTCTAGTAAGAGGTCCCTTTGATATGTAATCTATGTAATTTAATGAAAAATTATGTTAAAATTGATCTTCTTAATATACTCAACTATATTATATCTAGTTTTATTAGAACAACTAGGAATATCAACATTGGGTTTAGAAGAACTCCCTTTAGGTGGCTCAGGATTGTTTTTTGAATAAGTGTCTAGAGGAGTTCCAAAATTGTTTGGAGGCATTGAGTTATTTAAGGGTTACCTCTACTCTCTATTACTCAAGGGATAGGTCTTCTTTAATAACTATTAAAAGGTTTGGATCTCCTCAGGGATCTCATTAGGTTCATTTTATTCTTGAAAATGGAAATTAAAAGTATCTACCATGAAGGCTTGATCAAATGACTTGGATCTAGAATCATCTGCACCACTTTCATTGTTAGGGACTACTTCAAATATATCTAATTATTCTTGGAAAGCCTCAAAAGCTTTGAAAAACTCAATGTAGTTAATTTCACCATGCTTGGCTATGTAATGTACTCTATAATAATTAGGTACTGCAATATCAATAAGGTTAATGCACATGGTATTCTTTTTATAACATGGATAATTATTTCTATTATTATGAAAACTATAATTATAAAATTTGTTACTTGGCCTATTATACCCTTGAAATGTGAAGTTCCTACCAGAGCTTTTAGTAGTATTTCAAACTTGTTTTTGTAGCTGAAGAAAATTAGTGCTCAACTTTTGGACCATTTTTAGGATAGATTCATTCTCATTTTTAGGTGTTTCATAATTATGTACTTTGTTATTTTTAGTAGATGGTATTAAACACCTTTGATCATTTGTATTGAAGCCATTAGTAGGATGATTTAAGAATCCTATGTTCTGATTGGGATCAACATGACTCAAGGGTAATTGATTTAAGTTTGGGAGTTAGTTTAAGGTTAGGATATTTTGGTTGTTGTTTAGAAAGACATTTATAATGGGAATGTTTGGGTTAATGTTTATAATAGAATAGGCCATTTTTCTTTGGGGTTGAATCTAATCATTGATGGTTACTACTTCAAAATAGGCCCTAGCTAATGAAGTTATAGCTGGCATGGATTTCTTCAAAAATATAGAAGTCATGGGATTTATTACATCCTTGTAGATTTCTAAAGCTAAGACATCATTGGGCTTATAGGTTTCCATGGTCCTGCTATACATTTTATGAAATCTAGCATTAAAGGACCTAATTGGCTCACTTGTATCTCTTCTAATGGTGGTGAGCTGATGGTAAATAACATAAGGATTGACAATCTTACCAAATTGATCTATAAAAACATCAATGAAACCATCCTAATTAGTGATGTAATTATTAGGAAAGTTTAATATCCATTCATAAGTATCATCCTTAAAGGTAAAGGAGAATAACCTACAAACCACATCCTCATGTATAAAATTTATAAACCTTAAGGTAGCTTTAAACGACTTAATGTGATCTTCAACAGTTGTAATATCAGTTGGACTAAATGTAGGTAAAGACTTCTAAGGGTTATATGGGAGATCATGTACCACACCTGGCACATTGATTGAAGACTCTCCAAACCAAGCCATACCTAGATGAAGGTAAAATTCAAAGGTACCTTTAAGAGGTGAATTTGTCAAAGATTTGGATTTCTTACGTCTACCTTTGTCATGCATAGTTTTTTTGTGAACCTCAAGTTCAAGCAAAGGCTCCCTTATCTCTGAGTGTGATCTAGTTTGAATATTTGGAAATTATAGCTTGAAGGTTGAATATCCTATTTTAAATATGATGTATTATGAAAATATTTATAAGGAACAAGGATAAAACCTACACATTAAGCTCATTTTGTAAATATTGTCCAAAGAACAGTAAAGGATGTTGATCTTTACCTAGAATAGTTTAAAGATGTATCCAATTATGATAATATGATCTATATTTATAAGTTTAATCTCAAATGAACTCATATATATGAAATATATGTCAATATTTGATCAAAACAAGCTGTCCTAACCTCAAATACTATGGATTTTCAAAGCTTAAGATAAATTTACCGAAAACAAGCATCAAATATCAAAGAGCCTTGATCTTTGTCTAAAGAAGCAAAAAGATACATCACAAACTGAAAACATCAATGATATTTACACTTACAAGCAAATAATTTACTAAAAAACACAAAGATACACTAATCTTAGATCAAAACACACAAAGACTAACAAAGATTCAAAGAATTCACAAAGATCTTTGTCCCTCCTTCTAGCACCAACATAAATTCCTATTGATGTTTGTAAATACACCATAGAGATTATTAGTGTTCAAAGAACACTTCTCATTTTAGAATTACAAGAATTTAGAGTATGAGTAGCAAGTTGTGGCAAATTGATATAACTTATGGTGAAATGGCAATAGAGATATGTATAAGTGTTCCACAAAATTCATAATAAGTGATGGTTGGGAGCCATCATGGTCTATTCCTTATGAATTTTAGGGGATCTATGTTAACTACTCAATGAATTATGATCCTAACTTAAGCTACAAGTTAATATAGATGTATATTTATAATGAAGTTTAAAATAAAGTGATCTAGTGTAAAAAAGGAGAAAAGAGAAGGGTAAGGCAAAAAAGAAAATGAGTGAATGCCTATCTTAGTCTCAAATATTATGATAAAGCATAAATTACAACTGAGTATGCATTCAAACTAATATATAATTCAAAATAGCATAAGCTTATATTTCACTATATACTAAGCAAACTTTGAAGGATAATGTAAAGAATCACAAGTAAGAACTAGGTTTACTTTTAAAGATTTACTACTATAATCAAATAGAAATATGCACATCTTAATACAAAGCAAAATTAAATGAATCAAATCCAATATCTTTCAACTAATATAGTGTATGCATAAATTATAAATCCTGTGATCAGAAAATGAAACCTAGAATTTAAAGAAGCTATTCAAATTTAAGACATAAAACTAGTAATTGAGAGAAAAGCTATGTTATCAATTGACATATCAAATATGGAAAATCTTTGTAGAACTCCTTGATTATATTAATTTCTCCAAGTATACAAAATTTATTCAAAATTATCCCCTTTACAAGACGGTGATACATTCTTTTTATAGAAAGATAAGGTAGTACACTAGTTAGTTACAACATATAGGTGCACAAAAGATAAGGATAACTATCCTTCCTTATAAAGTTATAAAATACACTTATCTTTCACACATAGATTGACTTAGGGGAAATATGTTAATAGAATAGCATATGGCTTAAAAAAGAATATTCTTATTCTAAATATTACAATTTTTTTTTTACAAAAGGAATATTATCTACTAGGTGGGTCCATTGCTGAAGGGTCCCCTTGTTGATTTTGTAGAAGATCCATTGATTTTTGATGTTGGTCTTTAATGAGCTCTAGGTCCATAGATAGCTTAATGAGGTATAATTATTCTTGATCAACCAAGTCATCTAAGTCTCTATCATCATTGGCTATAGCTTCATTTATCCTCCTTGCCTCTACAATTTTTTCCTTGGTTGTGAAGATCATGTCTAAAATTCTTCTATTGTCTCTACTAGACTAGCCTTGGCTCTTGCTCCTAATTGATTGAGTAAACAAAGTGAACCTATGTTTGTACTTAGCTTCATCAATGATTCCAAGGGTAGTGGTTTTGGTAAGACTTACCAACATAGTTCTTAGGAGCTACTCAATTCTAATGATCAATCTTTTATCATATATCATAAGCCTATTCAAATTCTTTGTCCAAGCACTTAGACCTTAGACCTTGTCTACTATTATTACCAATATGGTGTTTAAATGAGATAAGATAATATTTTTGAACTCAATAATCTTGTTCCTAATCAAAATGTTAATGAGATCCCTTACTTGGTTCTCTACCTTTTTCCATTTTGTTATTAACCTCCTAGCTACTTCAATTTGTTGGCTCAGGGCATCCTGCCTTAGATTTATTGAACTCAAAGAATTAAACATATCAAAGAATGAGGATTCAAACATATATATCATGGTATCAAGTATTGACAAATTTGATTTTTTTCCATTTTTTCCTTTTCTCTTTCTAAATTATGGATTCTCTATTTCATCCCTTAGATCCCAACCTTTGCTTGAGTTGACTGAGCCTTAATTAAGCTTTCAACATCCTCCTCAGGGATGGGATGTTCTCCTAATTTCCACCATTCAACTAGGGTCTAACCTAAAAATGGTTCAACCTTTTGGAAGGTGAACTCTTCAGTTCTTATTATTTCTTTCCTCATGGTGACCCTTTCTAGTCCAGCTATCTTTGGATTAAATTAGATAGTGGTGACTAGCTCTATATATGTTGGAGGTTTAGGGACTTTGACTCATGTGCTGTTGGATGCTCCCAAAGCATCTAATTTATATATTTCTATCCCTATAAAGGCCACTATCCTCCTTTCCTCTTCTTCTCTCATCAAATCTTTGATCCATGTCTTGATGTCTTCATGCACCTCTATATCATCAGCCTTTGTCAATGCCCTTGAGTGGGAGAGAGAGGGGTTTTTTTATGGTTTGACATAAATAAATCAATCTGGGATTATTGGTCCATGGATGGGGAATTCATCACTAAATAGATTTATCTCACTCGTGGGGGTAAGAGATGGTCAATCTTGGTCTCTTTGATCTAATAAGGACCAAAGCCAACTCTTCCTTCCTCTTCTCCTTCAGTGACATTGGAACTATGTCAAAGGAAATCTCTTTTCCTTTCTCCTCCTTAGTCTCCTCTACTTATACTTGTGCCTCTCCAATATATCCTTCTTCCCTATTAGTGCAATATTCCTTAGTGAAATCCATGAGGGCTCCTTCAACTATTTCCTCTAGTTCTAGGGAAATCATGTCCTACTACTCTATTGGAGATAGTGGCCTTTGGGGTAGTTCTAAGGATGAGGACCCCTCTCCAAGTCTCTCCTCCAAATTTTCATTTCCATGTCCTTGATCAATTTGCCTCTAGGGTAGTGGTTTCTCCACTGGAGGTGGTCTATAAGATGAGGGAAACAAATGATATTAGAGAGGATGCATATACCATACCTCTCTTGCTGGCTTATCCTCACTTATTAACCAATTTTCTAGCTTAATATTTTACCCTTTAATATTAGCCAACATTTATTTATATTTCTTTGCCTTGATGTAATTGGTGTCATAGACATTGAGATAATACACATATATAGGCTTGGGGAGCTACTTCACCTTTAAATGATCACCCACTATATTCTTGGGATCCCACATTTTGAGTTCATCTAATTGGAACCCAAATGAGTCCCTATGATTGGACATGGTCTCAAATTGTTTCAAATCTTGAAGTATGGTCCTTCCAATAATTAGAGGAAAGGGGTGGAGAGGTCCCTTCCTCTTTTATTTATAGACCCCATCAACACCATGGATGAGTTGGGAGGAAATTTCTTGCTCTACCAACTTACTAATAACATACACAACTAATCTGTAGGGTTGGAACATGATTCCTTCAATTATAATAACTATGTAGTTAGGGTAGAACTAGATATCCCCCATCATTTATACATATTAATTAATGTATGAACCCTAGGCATGGGACAACCTATGATGGCCTCCATTAGAGTTGGGTATACATAGTCACAAATTAATTACATGTGGTTCCTATATTTAAAGATATGAAATTTTGAATAATGGTGGGATATAGTGGTTTTTCCTTTAGGAGACTAGTTTATAATGTATGGGAAGCTAATGGAGGTAAGTAAGGCATATAAAAAATATGACATCATATAAAATTGCTTAGCTATCTTCCTCTTGATAGCGGTGAACTACTTAGCTAGGAAAATACTGATCAAGTCTCCAATTAGAAGGGTGAGCTTCTCTTTTACCATGAAAAACACATAGGGGACCCAAGTCTTGTTTACATATATGGTTGAGGGGGATCCTAATGCTCTACTTAACAAGGTCATGATTACTTTGATCCTTTCCCTGAACTAGACTATTGGGATCTTACCTTCAAAGTCTCTAAAGACAAAATTCCCTTGGTACAACCATGGTTTTAGGATAGTATCCAGGGCATGCTTTTTGGTCACCTCACTAATATTAGACAAGTATACATGGGGTATTGAGATCTTATAGTATTTTTTAAAGGATAAAGGGGAAATGTAGGATAATTTCTTAGAATTTTCCTCATAGATGATCTAATCATTTCCTATCCTATATTCTATAAAAATTGGAGCAAGCACATTAATATAATGAAGTACCTCTAGTTTCACGATAGTGTAATGAAGGTTGACCATTTAAATAATGACTAGGTCACAATGCTTCCTCCTAACTATGTTAATTCTCTACTCCCCATTGGTGATGGGTTTTAGCTCCTCTATAATGAAAAAGATCTCAGACCAATTCTTGTTCCCATTGTTTAGGGCCACAACATCCAAGTTAATATCTTTTAATATTTTCCCTTCATCATCTATGGATAGGTAGAGCTCTATTTCTTCTTTCACCTATTACTTACGAGCTACCATGGTTTCTACTTCTACAAATTATTCACACTAGATTACAATTGATCTCTATGAAAGCTCTTTCATGCTCAAAAATGTAATTAAGCTTCTCTTGGATTGAATTGTAATCAAATTAATCTAATTAGGGTCTATTTTATGTTTATGGTTTTAGATCTTTAATGGTGGTAACTTGTCTATCATTCAGCTTATACATGATTAGGATTTGATTTGGACCTTTGCCTTTATACCTTCACATTTTTGAGCACACAAGATTTCTTATTTTGTCCTTTTATTCTTGCATGGCACTTATGTGGCATTGATCTAGAACTTTCACAACATTTTTTATAAATGTATTTTGAGCACTAACCATTGACATTTAAAAATGATCCCTTTTATTTCACATTATTGGATGGGGATCCTATGAGTGATCATGAACTGTTGATCATGATTCAGGTCCTTGCTTATGATTAGATATTTTCTATGTTGGGCCTCATGGTTGTGCCACTTGGAATATTTGTGCACCTTCCTGAGATCCATATCCTATTTTAGTCATTTGTTGAATGAGCATTGGCCATGTGGTGAGCTTGCTGGCCTTTGAAAAGTTATTGGTGCTTATGCACCATTAGATCATGAAGTGTGATAAAGTGTAGGCCATTAGATCATTTTTTAGTTCTAATTTAAATGTGTTTTCTCCACTTATCAAGCCTATAGGATCTTAATACTGTATTGAAAAGTCTTCAATGTATTTGCACCATTGGATCCTCTTCTTGCAATGAAGTGTAAACCATTGATCTACAAAAAATGCCCAAGATTTAAGTTAGCATATTATTAAGGTAGGTACTTCGGTTTAAATTCTTAGGATAAGGTTTGTTTCATGTTTATAAAACATGAAATAAACTTTAGGTTAAAGTTTTTATGCCTAAGTTTTTTAGATTTATATAAGGGAGACCACAAATAAATATTTTTGTCTAAAGTTTATGTTGTGTTAAATATCACAATGTATAATTTGGGCTAAAATATTTATGTCAAGCCTAAAAAACATGCTCAAGGGGGTTAAAAATGATATAATGGTCTAACATTTAAATATATTTTTATTTTATAAATAAACACAATAAAACTTTTGGTTAGAAGCATTCAGTTTAAATTTTTTGTAACAAAGACTTTTAAAAATAAGACTTAGTATAAGTCTATAATTTAAGGTTCATGATATTTGAACAAAATGCAATGGGTACCTTAAATTATAGACTTAGACTAAGTTTATTTTGCTTATAATTATACCAAAAGACCATTTACATATTTTTAGATTAAAGATTTATAGTGTTTGAGCATCTTTTCAGGGATTCTAATCATCTACAAAATAATTCATGAGATTCCTAACAATATTTTGGAGTGTATTTTTATCCTAAGTAGAATAATTCATTATCTTAAATTTTATGGTCTTGTGGTCATCAAATATGTCCTCATGGACATCAAATTATGGTCATGCAAATGTCAATTTTAAGCTAGTAAAACTTTTAATTTACGGGATTTAAAGTTGATGATCATATGGGTGTCAAATACATCCTTAAGAACATCATTTGATGATTGTATGAATGTCAATTTTAAGCTTGTAAACTTTCTATGACCTAATGTAAGAGTGCCACTTGGCACCTCCATGAGTCTTCCTAAGATCTTAGACTTAATTAACTCCATTGGATGGGGATCTGAGAGCTTGCTCATGATTGGTTATTTTATTAGGTGGGACCCATTTGCTTTCAATCCTTGAATGAAAGGATACTACATGTTGATCTTGTGAGCCTTTCATAATTTTTTTAACTTTCAAATGTGCTTCAATCTATCTAATCTTTGGTTCACAATAAAGTGAGAATCATTAGATGTAGGATAAGGGCATATCTTTGTCAGGGCTTTTACACCATTGGATCCATTTCCTATGATGAAGCATAGATCATTATATCTTTTAAGATTCATGTTGTTTAATTCAAATTTTGGGCCTTTCTCTCTTTGTTGGATCAAGTGCCATGATAAAGCGAGGATCATCAGATCTAAGAGAAGCAAGAAAGTTAGGATAGAACTCAGGACTAAAGTAAAGACTTAGGCTGAGAGTGTTAAAGCTAAGGTTCCATTCATATTAATAAATACATTGGGGCCTTAGGTTTAAACCTTTAGGCTAAGATGTTTATAAAGCTAACAAAAAATTGGACTTTGGGAATAAGTGCTTAGGATAAGGTGTTAAGACTAAGGTCTTATTTATATTAATAAATATAATGGGGCCTTAGGTTTAAAAAGTTAGGATAAAGTATAAATCAATGGAACAAAGCTAAGAAATGTTAAAAAGGGACCCTGCAAAATGAACATTAGACTTGGAAATATAAGGAATTAAAAGGGGAAATATTATATATTCTAATGAGATATACTAATTCTAAGCATAAGCCAAATATGGAAAGTGTAACATTCAATAGTCTAATAATAATAATATTTAGGAGAAATTGTACTTAGCTTATATAATGATGTGAAATTATATATGAGTAGTACAAGTGTAGAATTATATTATTTGAAGGTCTAGATCCCATCAACAGATTTTGAATATTTGCTTTCTATTAGCCTTGACACTTGTATCAACCTATAGACACTATCATTTATGTTACTATACTAATTTCAATGAATCTATCTAGATCATAATACATACTCTTTTCTTGAAATTCTACCCATGTATGTTATATGTCATTGTAACCTAGAATATTATCTATTTAGATTGTGTACATAGGTTCTCAATATCAATATTTTGATCAAAATCTAGATCCTTCAATTATGGCATGCCACCTTGTAAGATGGGAGTTAGTGGGCTCAAATGAAGTGGAGTTGAACTCAAAGATCCCTCTGTCAAAGATTACTACCTACATAGCCATATACTCTGAAGAGGGCCTTAGATTAAATTAGTTCTCCCCCTTATGTGGGCTTGTGTGTGAAAAATGTGTAATATGTATATGTAAGTGCATGTAGTGATAAAGATAATAACATGAAAAATATTACTCATGGATTGTTATTTTTATGATTTAGACCTATAATGTGACTGCTCCTAAGACTAATTTGGAAATAGAAAATAATAGGGTAGAATATCTTAGTTGTGCAATTAATTTTTAGTAGTGTAGTATAAGCTTCATAGATGCTTTCTAGATAATTAGTGAGTGGGATTTAACTTGTATTTATAACAACTCTTTTGAAAATTTTATCATGGAAGGGTTAATTAAAATAAATAGGTCAACACATACATATTAAAATATTTGAAAATTTGAGTGTTTTTAAGGTATGAACACAAGCATTGAAGTAAGGACACTAGTGTCCAAGTTTGAATGCAAGTGTCAAAGTCTAAATGTAAGTGTCTAAGAAGATATAAAGTTTTTAAATTTATGTAACTGACAGTGAAAAATATATATCTAGATTTGAGCATAGTGTGGGATACAAGTGATTTAGGTAATTAGAATATCAGGGTCTGGCTATAAGATATAATTTTAGGCACAATGAGATGATGAACATGAGCCTTTTAGCTGTAAGGCAAGTCTAAAACTGAAAGGTAGAGCCATGTTTGATATTTTCTAAGTGTAAAAGACTAGTTTGACATATAAATATGGATTTGAGTATCTATATGTGTAAGTGTGCCTTAATATTTAAATTCATAAGTGACAAAATATGTGACTTAGATGTGAATTTATAATATTCCAAAAAAGGAAAACCTCACACTACCTATCCTTAAAAAAAGGAACAAATTATAGGGGAGGGTTTAAATTTTAAAAGTGACCATTATTGAGGTGAAGGACAAGATTAACCCATTGGGGATAAAACTAATTTCCAAGATTATCCCATATTAGTCAATCTTGTCTTAGAAGGAAATGTGTGAATTTTGGGATCTGGGATGTTCATACTGATGATTAGAGGGATTTTTATCAATTTAGAAAATTTATGTACTGGAAATATATAAAATTTTGAAATAGATAGGTTCATATAGGTGCTTAGGATAAAGTTAAGATTTGAAATAGATCTAGATTAATTGCTCAAGTCAATTAAATAAAAAGTGAGCCAGAAATAATATTATCAAGTATTCATGACCAAATTTGAGTTACAAAAAAGCCAAGTCAAGAGTATTCCAATGTTAAGATACATCATTTTGAAGTATCAAATCCATTCCCTATCTACATATTTATAATCAAAGAATCACAATTGAACATTCCCTCTATATGACAAGGGAAAGTGAAGCTAATTTACAAATAAATATTAGCTTGTAGAAGATAAATCACACTAACCCTTCCATTTTTGTTACATTTATCAATCAAGATCATGAACAATATGGATCCACTAGACCTAACTAAGGGGTCTCTTACCAAACAATATCACTAGAGAGGGTTCCAAAGCCTTTAATTAAGAAATACCACATAATAACCCTAGCTAAGTCTTATAGTTTATAACAAAGTAAATGACAAAGTAAATTAAAACTAATCTAGTGCTTACGAAAGATTATAACATAAATGGGGATAATAAACATGAAAGTAAACATGAGAAGAATAACTCTACTCAATTCAATGTAGAGGTAATCCTAATTCATGGAGAGAGAAACATATTCATAAGACAACACATGAAAACCTTTCTACTAATAATAGAGGAACAAGAGTTAGGAATATGTTGATGTCTAAAAGTGTATCGTATGTGGTTCTTAAGTGTTTAAAAAACACTACTCATTTTTGAATTCAAAGAATCCAATGCATGGGTTGTAGGTTATGATAATCATATTATCTTTGGTGGAATAGGGGTAGAAAAATAAGACTATTTCACAAATTTTTATTAATTGGTGATTGGGACCCACCGGGACTAATAACTAATATTTGATTTTGTAGATGATCTGTGCTATTTAAAGTGAATTATTCTCAAACCTAAGTCTAAAGCTAGACTAAGATGAATATTTAGAATGAAGTTAATCTAAGGTGGATTGATAAAAATGAGAAAAAGGAAGGGTAGGGGAGGCAAGAGATATGTTACTAATCTTTAACCCAACCATCATGACAAAGTTCAAGTTCCATCTGAACATGCATTTAACCATTATATGACATGAAGTAACATAAGCTCAAATCCTATCACACATTAAGTAAATATATAAGGATAGTATTAAATAGTTAAAATAAGGACCATGTTCACTTTAAATATTCAACCCTATGAGCAAACAACATTAGCACATATGAAATAAAGATGAAGAAAATGAAGTAAACCTTAGAACTTTCCACTAATCTAGCATTAACACAAATCAACAACTCTACACTTAAATATGCACATCTAAAATTAACAATAACCATTCAAATATGAGATTTAGATCAAAAAAGTCAAAGAGAAACCATGATAATAATTCACACAAGCAAATATGGACAAACTTTGTGTAACTCCTTGCTTTGTACTAATTTTCTCAAAAGGTATAAAAAAGTTTTGGTTCAAAAAATTTCCTTATTTTTATAATGGGTAATACCTCTTTATATAAAAATTTCATGAGGTATACTAATTAGTCATGTCAAATATTAAGGATATATATCCTTTTACAATTATTCAAGAATCTTCTAGACATTCTAAAATGACTAACCTATAGGCAATGTGGTTTACAAATTTTATATGCCTTTACAAAAGAATATTATCTTTTAAAAATTATACAAGATTAATTACAAAAAGAATATTATTAACTTAACTAACTTGGAGACCCTTTTTCTAATGTATTCCCCTATTGTTATTGGAAGATTTTCATTACTATTTGATGTTACTCATCAATTAGTTTTAAATTGACCACATGACCACAAAGAGTTCATCTTCTTGATTTTATTTATTATTGAGGTCTTTATTGGCCCTCTCTAATGCCTCCTTGATCATTTTGGCCTCTATAATATTATCTTCTATAGGAAATAACTTATCTATGATCTTGGTGTTATCAGCCCCTTTCTTCCCATGGCTTTGAATTTTTACTTCATGCATGACTTGAGTGACCCTATGTTTGAACTCATCATTAGTTATCATACCATCTAAGCTAAGTGTAGTGGGGTCCTTGATTATGATTCCTAATATGTGTTCCATCTTATTTTATAATTGCATGCCATCCTCAAGGAAGCTCTCTAGGTTCTTGGACCAAGTGCTTAAACCTTTGATCTTGTCTAATAGTAATCCCACTACTGTGTTCAGATGCACCAAGATGATGGTCTTGAAATTAAGAATTTGATCGTCAGCCAAGATATTGATCAAATCCTTTATTTTACCTCTTAAACTCTACCATTGGTAGATTAGGCCCTTGGATACTACATCTTACCAGATTAACACCCTCTTTTTGGACCTTATTGACTTTATAGAATTGAACATATCATATAAGGTATCTTTAAACATTTTAATCATTATATCTAGGAATGACAAAGACTATTTATTTCTCCAAGTTTTCCTTTTACTACTACATACCTTTGAGAGCAACTTGCAATTGTTATGATTATGCTTGGGATAATTTAATCACATTATCCTTAAATATATAAATTTGACCAAGATTTTGTCCTCTAACTAGAGTTAATCCAATAAAAAGTTCCACTTTTTGGAAAGTAAACTCCTCTCCACCAACCATGGCCTTCTTCTTAGTTACCCTCTGTAAACTTGTAGTTTATTGGGTAAAATTTCTCACCAAATAAAGATTATGTTACCTTTGGAGCTAGAGTCTACATTTGTGATCCACTTGAACCACATAGAGAAATATTACTTTTATCTTATTCCTTTTTAAATACAAGTATCCATGGCTTTGGCTATTTATGCACAAATATGTTGATTACTTGCATCATTATCAAAGGGTGTTGTAGAATAAGTAATTCTAAAATTTTCCATTGATGAACCATTATAGAATATTTGGACCATGAATCAAAATTTTCTTCACTAAAGAGTTCAACTTCACTCAAATGATGAGTGAAAGTCACCTTAGGTTTCTTGGTCTTCACTGGGACAATGGCCAATTTAGCTTTTCTTTTTGGGGGTGTCCATAAAAACTAGATCTAACACTTCCTTCTCATTCTCTTCATTTATTTCTTCTATTTATTCATCCTTAGATTCATATGATATTGATAACATTTTTAGAGCATCTTCAATTGTCTCCCTAGGGTATAATTCTATCATGTGAACCTCCTCAACTAGTGATCTTTAATTTTTTAATTGGGTTGAAGATGATGTTATTTCATCAGGTCTTCTTTCTTCTGGCCTATGCTCAATTTGTATTTTAGGTTTGGGATCTTCTTGGGATTGAGTTGGTAGAGGTATAGAATATGTACCACTTATAAAATGGTACTACCTTGGCCCCAATTTTCATTTATCATCACCTCCCTTTTTCTCTCTCAACATCTTAGATTTAGGGTTGATATTGTGTTTATTCAATATCCCTATGAATTTATAGAATAAATATGCCTTTGTGTATATTATGTCAAAAGGACCAGGTTGATGATCATAGGGTACATTTATTCCCTTATTTTTTAAATGTTCCTTAACTCTTCCATGGGGATCCCATTATCTTAGCTCATCAATTTACAAATTGAGGGATGTCCTATGTTTAGAAACAAACTCAATATTATCCCGTTGTGAAAAAATAGTCGTTCTAATGGTTATGGGGAGGGTGTGAAGCATTACCTTATTTTTGGTTTTACACAAACCATCTATCCGATTACATATTTTATAATCCACCTCTTACTCTGCTAGTTTGATGGGTACATGGATAGGTACCCTGAGTGGTGTGCATTATGTTCCTTCAACCTTGGTGATTGTGTAGTCTAGATATAGCCATATAACCCACATGGCCTCAATTGAATTTTTGATCAAGGGGATAACCCTCATTACTAGGATACCTATGATGGCCTCAGTAAGGGATGGGTAAACACAATCACATATGAATTAGATGTGGTCCTTGTATTTGAATATGTGTAACTTTGAATAGTATTGGGAGACTATTTGTGTCCTATTAGGTAACCATTTCCTAAGGTTAGGGATAATTATGGTGAAAATCAAGGCATCCAAGAGATATGTAATCATGTGGAATTATTTCTTAGTTTTCTTCTTGACTACAAAAATCTATCTAGTTAAACATGTGATGATAACTTCACCAAGAGGAGGGGTGAGATGCTTCTCAATCATAAAGTAGACTAAGGGCACCCAAATTTTGTCCACATAAGTAGTGGTTGAATTTACATATAACTTATTCATGATAGTCATGATCATCATAATTCTAGGTTTAAATTTGCCAATGGGGATGTTATTATTAAAGTCAAAAACCACTTGGTTTCCAGAATATAACCATAGGGAAAGGAAGTTCATCAAATCATTTTCCTTGGCCCAATTGTTGATTATGGTTTGGTCTACTTGGGGTTTAGGTAGTTTTTAATAATTTTCAAATGCTATAATAGAGATATAAGCTATATTTCTATGACTATGATGATTGATCAACATGCCCTTATCAATTTTACCATCCTTAAAAATAGTAGAGAGAATATATATACAATGTAGTACCTCAAATTTTTTTGTAACATAATAAAGACCCATAATTTGAATGGAAATTATGTCATAGTAGAGCCTATTTACTAACACATTATTCTCTTCCTCTTGGGTGATGGTTGGTTGTTCTTTCATGGTCTAGAAAAGATTGGACTAATTATTGTCACCAGTGTTCAAAGTAGTGGCATAGAATTGTATGTCCTTGAAATTCCTCCCTTCTACATTTGAAGTCAAATAAATCTCCACATCTTCCCTTGAAACACCTTTTCAAGATAACATGGTGGTGAATTTGTCAAATTGCTAACTAGTGGATCAAAATTTAGTCTTAGATTGAATTATCTTATATGATCAATAATCCAATCTTTCTTTACTTGATTATGATGATCATATGGTCAAACTAGGGATTCTATACATGATTAGGGATTTTTTGAAGGTTTTTACAAAACTTTAATGGTAGTATCTTGTCAAACTTATATGAACTTCATGTCTTAAATTTTATTTGGATCAAGTATTTATAACTTTGCCCTATGTTAGGTCCATAAAATCATCAAATTTGTCATATCTAACTTATGTGGCTCTGATGTGGCATCATCGTGACATACTAATCATTAATATTTAAATATGACCATTTATTTCTTTTGAACACATGTTAATATTTCATTGGTTATGGGACCTTTAAAAATTCTACCTCATCTCGTATCATTAGATATATTTACATAGGTCAACATGGCTCATTGATCTTAATCAAGGAGGTTGGATGCCATTAGTTATTTGCTACATTTCATGTGGTTGTGACACTTTTCACTTTTGAATTTGTCTTGGTCCTCATTGAAATGTCAACATCAATTTTACACCATCGGATCATCTATACCTAGATGAATGCACTCCATCGATCTTGATCTATTAAATTATGTCCCTTACTCTGTAGACCATTGATCAAAATGTGTACTCTCATCCTCATACCATTGATCTTTGAAAGATTCCTAGGATTTAATTTGTGGCTTACGATTATGCCACATGTTGTCTCTATATTCATCCTCAAGGATTTTGAATTTTCAACCTTCATCATAAACCATTAGATTTTTATTTGGCTAGATCAACATACTCCATCAGATCTTGATCTGAGGGGTGGAATGCCATTATTTGTTCAATATTCTTTCATGAAGATTGTGACACTTGTCACTTTCTCTCTCATCTTAGGGCTTTCTTAGAGTCTTGAATTAATACACACTATTGATCAGAATATGTTTGCTCAGCCATATACCATTGATCTTTGGGAACATGTTCAAGCTTTAATCATGAGCTATGGGCTTAAATTTTCAACTTTAATCCCACACTATTAGATTCCCATTGCTTGAGTAAATGCGTATCATTTATCAAGGCTCTTGACTCATTGAATCTATATGCACTGTTAGATCTTGATCACCCAAAAAAACATGGGCCATTGATCTTGTGGATAATAAAATAATATTAATTTAGGCTCAATAAATATAGGGAACTTAGGTTAAATATTTTATACTAAGGTTTAGTTCATATTGATAAAAATGATAAAAACTTAGGATAAAATTTTTAGGCGAAGTTATAAAACATAATAAAAGGGACCTCATGAATATTAAAAGATATGGCATAAATTTTTAGATTAGGATTTTTATCATATTAATAAATAACATAAAAACTTTAGGATAAAAACTTATGTTAAGTATATGTTATAACAAAATGGACCCTATAATTAGTTAGACCATGTGGGGATAAAAGGAACAAAGGGGGCTCAAGATATAAAGGGGTCAAGCATAATATTTTTAAACTAAGGTTTGGTCATGTTGAAAACATGACTAAGCCTTAGGTTAAAAATTAATCTAAGTCCATGGCACAAATAATTATTCCCACATAAATTTGAATTTAATTCAAAAGGGACCTATGTTAAAACATTAGACTAGGGTTTTAACATGAGTTAAACTAGATTCAATTAATCTATAATAGACCAAAGGCTAGTAAAAGATAAATTTAACAGTGAAGCACAAAAACCTAAGCATGTTCATTCCAAAATGAGATTCCATTGAACTTAAAATACATAAACACATGCAATAATCATTAGCAACATTAGGAGGGGTAAAACCATGATCATTTGAAAATTTGTCAATTACTCAAAATGAGAACCATGTGTGGACGACATTGAAATAAAGATAATATGCAAACATGTTTCTAGTATTTTTATCAAGTGATTTTTAAAATTTAATGTATAAATTTGTACAATTTAAAATAAGGGTCCCCAATTTTTAGGAATGGGGGTATGTTGATCTCAAGGGAATACTTACCCTGAAGACAAACCCATCGAGTTTCAATCTCTCCCTTGACAAATGGTAATTTGAAAGAGATTATAGTATTTCATAATGATAAAAAATATAGGTCATCTCTAGGATACATGACTTATTATATGCATGCAAATTTTTTTTCCCACAAGATAAGGTTCTTCTCTCCAAAGGAAGTATGAAATCATAAGTAATGGCTCCTCAAATAGAATGGTGGATAAGCAGATGAAAAAATGAATGATTATTTATATCTCTCCATAATGATAATGGTGAAAAAGATGTGTTTATATATATGGATCTAACCCTAAACTCTTTAAAAGTTTTAACCAACATAGTCAGCCATGTTGATCCATTTGTTTAATAAATAAATAAGCTAGATCCTAGACTAAGTCAGCTAGATCAGCTTAGTTCCATAATATTATCACTTATAAGAATAAGGTTAACCAATTTGATTGTGTTAGGTGGAATGAAAAAGAGGTTTTGGATTAGGTAGGGTCTATTTAAGGTAGTGAATTACTTGGAGGAGTGTTTAAAGGAGACATAAAATATTAAGGAAACATATAAGAGAGGTTTGTGTTGGTTGTAAGTGGTGGTATAGGAAAAAATAATATTATGAAGCATCAATGGTTTTCACACCCCTTTCTTATATACCCTTTAAGGTGTGAACTCAGAGATATTGAGACTCATCAAGTTCCTATAAGAGAGAAAGCATCAATAGCTGATAAATTGAAAAATATTATGTGTTTAAGAAAAGTGACTAACAGCTATGGAGGAAGCATACTATAAGGGTCATGATATATAGAAAAATGCTAAGGTATTATCATGGAACGATTCAAGTTCATACTATTGAGAGGCTCTGTTATGACTAGAGGCATAATACATGAGTGCACTATAGATAACCTATGAATAATAGAGGAAAAACTAATATTAGGTACTATAAAAGAAGGAATGGTAGAATAATAATGAAAAGACTAAAATAAAAAAAAGTGATATTTAAGAACCTAAAAATTTATAACCTAGATACATCTAACTAAAAATGGGTCATCTAAAGAATAACTATCATCATAATCAATTGTATGTAAGTTGATAGTACATGTGTGAACTATTTTTTTGGTCAAGTAAGTATGGTTTGGTTAAAGCAACTGGTATATCATCTGGAAGTTGATGATGAGATTGAGGTTGAAGAGGAGGAATTTGAGAAATGATGTGAGGTGAGAGCAAAACTTTTGATCTTTAGGATTATCTCATTTGGTTCATTACCATCAGAGTCTAAGAGGTTAGGTGGAATATTTTCATTTAATTATGGATGACCATTATAACCTCTAGTGGAGTCGACAGGATAATTAAAGTGCTGAGATTATTAAAATGAATTGATAGGTAAGGTTTTAAGGGTGGGTATTTTAAAGTCACTACATTCTTGGAATTATTATAAATTCTAAGGATTTGTTTCCCTTTAAATATTGTAGATAACACCATTATGAGGGAATTTGACACATTGGCATGCAGATGAATCAACTACTCTCATATGATGAGTCCAAGGTCGACTAAGAAAGATATTATAATAAAATGGAAAGTTAAATAACATGAATTTCATGTAGATGGTAGTGTGAAGCCAAACACAATCTAATAAAGTCATTTGGATTCTATCATATCCTTGGCATGTATTGCATGTGGATTTAAGGTTACTTTCAAAGTATCCAAGTGTTTTAATAAAGTCAAAGGAGGAAACATAGGTGCCTGAACCTTCATTAATTAAAGCATGATTGACTTGAATATCACCTCTTTGAATGTTAATGAATAAAGGAGGATCATCTACATGAATCAATACCTAGTTAGTAATCATAGAAGAGATAGGAAACTTAAGTGAGAGGGAAGTTTCCACTATATCATCAACATGGATGGACATATATTCACATTATTGAAGTATGTTATCTTCAAATTTGGATAAGGTAGCCTCTTACCTTATAAGAGGACAAAGTATGTTAATTTTTAATTGTATTTGTATTATATGATTACAATGGTGGGTAGAAGTTTGGATTAGCTCTAAGAAGGGAATTTGAGATGGGATATGGTAAAGTTCTCCAATAAGATCCAATTCATCATAACCTATGAGGGGATTGTTACATAAATGTGCATAGTGTTGTAATAGATCCTTTTAATGGGGTCTAAATGTGTAATGAAACTTATGTTGATAAGGTATGGTTGGTTTAGGTTGTTTTAAAGTAGGCTAATTGACCTTAGGTGATGTGATTATTTATTGAAGTATTTATTATGATTGAGTAGAAGAAATACAATTAGAAGTTTGAGGGATGTTTTGTTTAGGTATGGAAGCTGGGGAAGAAGTAGAAGTTATATTAATGGTATGAGAGGTATGGTCAATTTTTATTGTCAAGAGTGGTGATTATATGGCTATTGTTTATTCATGCCCCAATTATATGAGATGGGATGGGGAAGTGTCTTGAATAATGTGAGATATTGAAGAGGTGTGATGTGTAGGTGTTGGGTTTGAATTAATATAAGTAACTACTATTCTCATATTAGTTATATTATCCACATTTTCATCATTGGTGTTAAGGTATATAAGAATTTTAATATTGTTAGTCGTAGGGGTAGGTTGCTCAATATTATCTTGGTGATTATGAAGGGGATCCTTGTAGATAACTAAATGAGAATTAACTTAGTTTAAATTTTGGTTTTTAGTTTGAGTCTCATGGGATTTAAGTGATATGTCATAAGCTTGTTCACATTTTTGTATAAGGGATTCATGGTCAAAGCTAGGACCAAGGAGAAAATCCTTAGAAGTATTTATTAATTATATACAAGTATTATGAGAATTGCCCCAACTTAAATGAAACCAACAAAATTTGTTTGGATCATACCATGATTTCATGGGTTGTGTGAGGTCAAGATATTGTGGTAGAGGTATTGGAAGACATTTTTGAATTTATACCAATGATAATATATTATGCACATTACTATGATTATTTTGAGAAAATGCAGGATTATGATTAGAGTTATTGTTATAGGGAGTAACTTAGTCCATTGTATTGTTTGGAGCAATAGCTTAGATGGTGTGTATGGTGTCATAAGTGTCAATAACACCATTATTAGTTACATTAAAAGTTTTGTTTTTGATAAGAATATGAGTTCATGTTGTAGGTTGAGGGGGTTCAAATTCGAGGAAATCTTGGCATTTGGCTTATTCATGAGCTTCTTCCAAAGTTTTTGGAGAAAGGGTTCTAACATGATATTTTAATTTAGGGTAGAGAGAATTAGTAAATATGTGGAAAAGGTTGTCATATACCATATTATGCTTAGATTTATTAGATAAAATTTTCCATTATTTGATGAAAACTTGTGCTGTTTCAGTTTTGATTTGTTTATAATTGATAAAATGATCTAAGCTATTTTTGGGAAGATCATTAGTTTGGAATTCTTAGACCAGTGAATTGACCAAGTCTTATAGGCTAGTAATGGATAATTTTTTCAACTAATTTTACCAATCTAAAGCATGTCCTAAAATAATTTTAGCTTATATTTTAGTGGCAATGAAGGTATTAATCTTAACCCAACCTTTGTAAAGGTTTCCAAATGTATTTAGGTGAAAGGTAGGATCCATAGATCCATTATAAATGATGGTGGGAGTGATGCCTCCTATGCCAATGTTAGAAATTTGAGGTACGATATTTTCATTTTGTAAATGTTTGATAGTTTTTTTGATGAGTGGAGGTTGTGGTATGAGGCTACCATGTGAATACCTAAGGGGGTGAGGGCATTGGGATTTTGCACTCCCCATTAAGCATGATGATGTTTTTTGTGGAGATGTATTAGGTGATTTTTAATTCAACATCATTTGATTTGCATTATTAATTTTAAATGTATACATTTGGTTAAGCATTTATAATAAAAATTTATTGGTTTGAATAGTATTTTGGATTGTGGACACATCATTTAATGCATTAGAGTTATGTGAGGTATTAAGAGGTTGAGATGTATTATGAGTATGAGATGAGGTAGTGGCATGCACCATATTAGTGTAATGAGAAGCATGATATGCACTAGTAGAATAATAAACATTAGTAGTGTGAGATAAACTAGTAGCATTGGTATGGATGTGGGTATTTTTAAGAGCCCCATTAGAGGTTGAACCTACCATATTTGTAGAAATACGTGGCATGGAGGGATTAAAAACATAAAGGATGAAATTATAGTGTGGGAAGGAGACATGATAGAGGGAAAAGGTGTGGATGAAAATAAAGGGATTGCTCAAATTCCTTGGGAAAATATAGGGGAATGTGAATTAGGCTTTCTTATATGAGGTCCCATCATGATTTTCTAGATGGTTATAGGATTTTTTCCTTGATGTTGAGGATTTTTGTTGATGAAAAAAATAATTTTAGTCATGTATTCAAGGTCACACTCATATTATAATAAAAAAGGGGTTAAGTGTCATGGATGAATAAGGATGAGTCCCATAGTTGGTTGTGTGGGTGTCAACATGCACATTACTTTGATTTGTAGTAGGTGACACCAAATGTGTCTTAGGAAATCTATTGGGATTGGTGAAAATCATCATGTTTATTTTATTTAATTTTATATTATCATCAAAAAATAAATTCATGATGATGGAAGGAATATAAACAATTATTAAAAATGAGGATCAACTAGTAAGATACTATGTCAAACTAGTCAACACTATATTATAAGATATTAAATAGGATAGGTTATGAGAAACATAGTTGAACCAGTTGACATAGAATTATAAGATAGTAGGCATAATAGGTTGGGAGAGACACACTCAAAAAGGTTAGATATGTACTATAGGTTATAATACTGATAAAGTTTAAAAGACAGAATTGGACAGGTCAACTATGTGTTGAAGGTAAACAAAATAGGCAATCTGTAAGAGATTGGGTCAAACAGAATGACTATGTTTTATAGGAAAAGGGAAAATGTAGGAGACGCAATCAAGTAGGATGAATATGTTCAAAGGTAAAGATAGGTTTTGATAGTTATGACTTTAGATGATCTAGTGTTAATTTGTATAAAACTTGAAATAAACACACAAGTAGTTAGGTCAAACTAGTTGATCTAGTTTCGATACATAACTCAAATCTTATACCAATGCTAGCTAATAAAAGTTTTGAAATAAAACATAAAATTATCAAATAGAAATCAATAAAAATATAAATGCTAATCTATGTAGTCATTCTTGAATGTTTTTAATTTATAATTATAGAAATAAATGTGATAGATAGTTGGCTTTAGAAAGGAACTAGAAAGGCAATCTAAAGATGATTTTAAGTTGTTAAGGCTGAAATAGATATGTATTGGTGATGATACTATCTTGGTATTTAGGCTTATCCCCTCACTTCACAATCTTGTAATGACAAGGGTGTCAATTTCTTTGCCGATATATACCATCAAGCACGTATTTATACTCAGCCAAAAAACCAAGTTAGATTCCCCCTTAGTGATGAAAACCAAGTAGGTAGACCTTGGGTAGAATTTGATTTATTCATTTTGATATTATGTGGTTTGGAAGTGTGTGAATAAAAAAAAGTGTGACTAAAATGATAAATAAAAACTTCCTATTTAGTCTATGTGTGCTATTTTAAACAAGTAGGAAGTATAATGAAAAATGATTTAATTACTAGTAAAATGAGTAATTCATTTTCTTAAAGAGTACATAGTTAGTTTAGTTGATTGAGTATGCAAATAATATAGAACAAAATTTAATAGGTCAATTATATCTATTGAATTAAGGGCTAAAGAAACATAGTTGAATGAATTGACTGAGCCTCTTGGGTACAAAACAACTACATAACTAAGTTGATCCAGTTGACTAAGTTTACTATAGGGTTATATTTTTATATACTAAAAACTATGGAAAACATGACTAAATTGAAGGAAATAAATGACTAAGCTAGTGAGAATATACCTGATGAATTATAATGATGTTGAATTTTCTATTTTTTATATTGTGCCATCTAGATGAAGATTTTTAACCTACTAATAGAGTCAACTAAGTTGACTAAGTCTAAAAACCTGTATGTGAAGAATAAAGCTAAGTCAAGTAGATTGATCCATTTACCTATGGTTTAAGATGACCTACATAAAGTAAAACATAGTCAATCAGATTGACTATGTTAAACCTGTGCACAAAATATTAGACTAAGTTGATACATTTGACCTAGTGATGTAAAAATGAAATAAATAATAAACGAAATCATGAAATAAAAATTTGAAGGGTTATTTCACATTGGGTTAACTATAATATATGATAAGGAAAAATTATGTTGATCTACAAATCAATCTTATCTTAGAGAAGATAAATCACACTATCCCTTCTTATTGCTACATTAAAAAAATTGGGGTCATGACCAATATGGAATCTCTAGACCTAATTAAGGGGTATATTACCACATAATATCATTAGAGAGGGTTAAAAATATTAGAGTCAAGCAATATCACATAATAACCCTAACTAGGTCCCATGGTTTCTAACAAAGTAAAATAAAACTAATCTAGTGTTCACCAAAGCTTGTGGTACAAATGGGGATAATAAACATGAAACTAAACATGAAAAAAATAACTCTATTCAAGAAAATGTATAGGTAATCCTAATGAATGGAGTGAGAAACATATTCATAATCCAACATATGAAAATCTATCTACTAATAAAATAGGAGCAAGAGTTAGGAATTATATACTTTGAAGATGAACCCATCAAGCCTCAATCTCTCCTTTAGCTAATGGTTCTTTGAAATAGGTTGTTGTGGTTCATAAGGATAAAAAGGATAGTGTTGATGATTTTAAATGTACCATAAGTGCTCTTAGTGTTTAAAGAACACTTATAATTTTAGGATCCAAAGGATTCAGGGCATGAAATTTAGGTATTTGATAATTAGGATGCCTGTGGTAAAATAGAAGCAAAGAAATATAGACTATTCAAAAATATTTATAAAGTTTGATGGTTGGGAGCCATCTTGGTGCCTTCTTTTATGAATCTTGATGCTAATTTTGGAAAACCAGTCTAGAAATGAACTATTGAGTAAACTAAATGGTTATGAACAATGTTTTAAACTAAAGTGAATTTTTTAAAAAAAAGGAGAAAAAAGAAAGGGTAGAGTAAGAAAGAAATGGAAATTTTTGATCCTTTATTGTGAACATATTGACAAAGTTTCAAGAATTAATAAGCATGATCTTAAACAACATATAGTGTAAATTAGCCTAAGCTCATGTTTCAATATAAACCATGCCTAATTCTGAAGATATGATGACAATACAATTAAGAATTGGATTTAATTTTAAATTTTTACACCACATTTAGATAGATAATGGACATCTTTGTTGCAGAGCAAATAAAATGAAGTAAACTCAATTTAATTCAACTAACCTAGCATTACATAAGTCAGAACCTTGTAATCAATAATCTAACTTAGTATTTGTAGAAAATATTCATATTCAAACTTTGATAAGAAATTGAGAAAATTAGTAATTTAAACACATCAACCTAGATGATTCTTGTAGAATTCCTTGATCTTATGTATTAATTGCTTAAAAGTGGTAAAAAATATCTCAAAGTTTCTCCTTTTTAAAAATGGTAATACATGCCTTTATAGAAAATCTAGGAAGTATACCAACCAGTCTAAAAATATAGGTGTACAAAGATAGAGACTATTGTCTTTGTAAAAAACTATAGTACATGTGTCTTTTACAATCATGCTAACCTAGAGGCAATCACATTGATAGAATAGCATGTGACTTTACAAAAGAATATGCCATCTCTCAAGTAAACCATAATTAGGACATTAGATGTGGGGTCCTTTGTTACTAAATGATGATCATAACTCATTCATGTTGTTCATACACTAATCACAAGTCTATGACAGACCTTGTGATACACTCCTCTTCTTGATCAGTGAGCTCATCAAAATCCTTGTCATTCTTAGCCAAAGATTCCTTAATGCTTTTAGATTCATTGATCCTCTCCCCTAAATTTAATATCATGTATAATATTTTTATATTATCTTTTATTTATTGTCTTTGAATTTTAATCTTAATTTATTGAGTCACCAAAGTGGTTCTATGCTATAATTCTTCATCTAATAGTCCCCAGGATAATGTAGGATCCCCAGCATTATTCCTAGGAGATTATTAATTCTACCCATGAGCTCTTTCTCCTCCTCAATAAAATTCCTCCACTTTGGTATGCCAAAAACTCAAGGCTTGGACCTTGTCTATAACAATCCCCAAAATGGCACTTAGGTGCCCCATGCTAATGGCTTTAAAATTTGGTATTTGTTTCCTAACCTAGATATTAAGAATTTGGGAAATCTTATCCTCAAAAGTTTTCCATTGAGTAACCAGCTCCTTGGCCAAGGTCACCTAGTTTTCCAATGCATCATTCCTTAGTTTCATAGACTTTAGTGCCCTGAACATGCCATGGAATGATTCCTTAAGCATCTTTATCATGGAATTTGGCATGAGAGAATTGCTTAAGTTTGCAAATTATCTTATTCTTTCTTTAGGTTCTTAATTATTTACACTAATCTTTGGACACCAGCCCTAGCCTATTGAGATTTAGCCTCAATTAAACTTTCCACATCCTCCTCATGGATGGGATTCTCTCCAATTTGTTATCCTCCAAAAAGGGTTATCCTTATGAATGGTTCTACTTTTTGAAAGGTGAATTCTTCTTGACCAGCCATGGCTATCCTTGTGGTGATCCTTTCAAATCCTATTGTGTTTGGGTTAAATTAGAATTTAACCTTAGGTTCATTAAATTTTGGGGGCTCATGTACCTCCATACTTGTACTACCATAGGCTCTTAGGGTGTCAATTTTTTATCCTTCGTAAATATGATGAACTTGTATGTCTCTCTTCTTGTTTTTTTACTATGTCCATGATCCAGGGTTTGATGTTATCATGCTTAGTCAGGCCAACCTATGTCAAGGCCCATGAAGGAGAGAGGGATGATATCTTATACAAATTATAATATATGAACTAGTTAGGGATGAGTGGTCCATGGATTATATTCTTATCACTAAGTAGGTTGACTTCACTAGTATGGTGAGTAAAGGTCAACCTAGGATTCTTCCTTAGAGTCATAGGAACCAAGCCTAGTTTTGCTTTCTTTTTCTCCTTTTCTGAAGGAACCGAACTCTTTTATTACTTCTTTAGAGTGATCTCATTCTTTATATGAGCCATATGATATTTATATATCAATGAGATCACCCTCAAATGTCTCTTTCAGCTTAAGAGATATCATGTAAACTAATTCCAAGGGAAAAGGTAGCCTTTGTGGAAGTTTTGTAGGTGGATACATTCTTTGAGTATATGTTCTAATCTTGGTTCTCCAACCTTCTCCTTACCTTTATCCTTTCCATCTTTAGGTTGTTTAGCCTGAGGTTTTTTATCTTGAGGCTCCTAATAGTGGGGTTGAGGTTTAGATGGCTTCCCTTGATCAAATGGCTTCTCTTGAATGGTCCCAAATGGTACTAGAAACAAATGATATTACAAGGGATGAAACTATCATATCTCCCCTATAATATTCTTGTCCTTGATCAATCTGCATTCTAACTTGACATTATAGCTCTTAATTCTAGAGAGCACTTCTTCAAAATTATTTGCTCTAATATATATGTCATCACTGGCACCTAGCTTATGTTCATATTAAATCTTAGGGACCTTTCTCTCCTTGATGTGGTTAACCACCCTCCCCTTAGGGTCCCAAATTCTAAGGTCATCTAATTGGAAATCAAAATAATTCTTATGTGTTACCATGATTTAGAACTACTTGTAATTTTTGATTACAATATTCTTAATATCTAATGGGAAGGGGTGGATTTGGCCTTTCCTCTTCTCTTTGCATACCTTGTTCATACCCTAAGTGATTTGGGAGGCAATATCTTACTCAAAAAGCTTGTTGAGGACATGGACTAGTAGCCCATAAGGTTGTGTTAGGATCCCTTCTATCCTGATGATAGTGTAGTCTAGATAATACCACACATGCCCCATGGTTTCTATCTATCTCTTAATAAGGGGGGTGCAATCTTGGCATATGAATTCTTGTGATGGCTTCATATATGGATAGGAAAACACAATCATAGATGGATTACATGTGGTTCCTGTACTTGAATATGTACAATTTGGAATAGTGGTGAGAAATTTTGGTTTTATCATCAAGGGACCAGTTCCTAATGCTAGGGAAGGATAAAAAGGCCAAAATGGAATATAATAAATAAGACATCATATTGAATTACTTAGAGGTCCATATTTTGATGGCTATAAATTGCTTATCTAAGAAGAAGCTAATTATGTTTCCTACTAGAGGGGTCAATTTCTCTTTTATCATGAAGTGGACATAAGACACCCATAATTTGTTTACATATGTGGTGGAAGGGGAACTAAAGGCTTTATTTAATAGGGTCATGCATACTCTAATTACTTTCCTAAATTGGATAATGGGAATCATGCTATCTAGGGTTCTAAATACATGGGGTCCTTGGATTAACCAAGGTGCAAAGACTGAATCAAGGTCTTGGGTGTTAGCCTAGTTCCTCATGTTAGGGTGGTTGAGATGGGGTAAAGGGAGATTTTAATAGGTTTCAAAGGCCATAGGAGAGATGTATGCCACATTTTTATAATTACCCTTCTAAATGATCCATTCCATATCTATCCTATAATCAATAAAGATGGGTGTAAGGACATCAATGCAGTATATTACCTTTGGTTTCACCATGGCATGGTGGAGACCAACCATTTAAATTGAAACTAGGTCATTATACCTTTGATTCATTATGGAATTTTTGTTTTCCTCCTGGGAGATAGGCTAAAATTCATCTATTAGTAAGAATAATTTGGACCAATTCCTCACTCAATGGATGTTTAGGGATGTTAGGACTAGCTCTGTATCCTTAAAAATACTTCATTATCAGAGGTCAGATAAATTTTGGCTTCCATCTTCAATTTTTGCCTGCCAACTATAATTTCTATCTTACTAAACTACCCACACTAGATTTTCAAGGGTTCTTACTATAATACTTATTCTTAGGGGTACAATTATGTTGTTTTGAGTGAACTATAATTGATTAAACCAATTTAGGTCTTTTTTATAGAGGGTTTAGGGTCTAGATCTTTAATGGTAGAATATATTCAGACTTTAAATTCATACATGTTTTGGATTTGATGGAGACCCTTTTGATTTATATCCTTATATTTTCAAGTTTATAAGATCTTTGATTTTGACCTTTTATGCTTATTTGTAGTCTATGTGGCATTATTCTAGGATTTTCATGGCAATTTTCATAAGTGTCATTCAGATACTAGCCATTATCTTTTAAAATATTCTTTTTATTTCATGTCATTAGATCAAATCCAATGAGCAAGCATGATCCATAGATCTAAATCCAAGTCCTTGACTTTTATTGGTCTAGTGATCTCTAAGCTTGTGGTCATGACATTTGGCACCCTCACAGATTTTTCTCATACTAGGTATCTCTTGTCAGTTATTACATTGGTAGAGAACTGGCCATGTGTCAAGCTCATATAGATTTGAAAAGTCATTAGGAATTTCTCACCATTAGATCAAATCTAATGAGAAGCATGATCCATTAATTTCTTTCCATTCATGGCTTAAATGAAAATGTGACACTCATCATTCCCAAAATCCTGGGATGCCTTTGAAAAGTCTAGCTAGGCCTCACACCATTGGATAAAATCTAGTGAGTTTGTGATATCCATAGATTGATGTAAGGGGTCTGCTGATTAATTTGATGCATTTATCAAGTGATCCCCTTTATTACTTCCTTTCGATCATTAAGTCACCACATGTTTGGTTCTTAGGGCCTTATGTTCCTTTTGACTATTCCTCTTACACCTCACACCATTGAATCAAATCTAGTGATTGAGTGATTGTCATTGATAGATCATGGCTCACATTTTTTAATCTAAAGCCTTTCAATTAGGATGCTCTATTTGATCAAATCTAATGAGCAAACATCAATTGTAGGATCTTGCAAAGAGAGATTGAGATAACTATTAGACTCGAGGACATAAATAAAATCACTTAGCATAAAGTATTAATTCTAAGGTCAAGATAATTATCAGGGCCTTGGTATTTATTACCTAGGATAATTTAGGTAATGTAAAAGGGATATCATGGAACCATGCTAAATTAGACTCGAGGAACTTAGGAAAAGAAAGGAGAAATAAATAAAGAAGAGTTTGAGTTATTTTATGAAAATATGACTTAAACTAATGTAAACCCCTTATTTATAGCTTATTTTAAATTGGTTCCTACCAACTTGGCTCCCTCTAATATTTGAATTTGAATCAAGGGCCACCCAGGGTTTCTAAACACATAACCCTAAATCTTCCATGGAAGTTGAAAAATGACTCATGTAACCTTGTTAGTAGGATTAATATAAAATAATAGGATTAAATCACACAAGCATGTTCCTTAATAATGTGGATGATCTTCAAATTTTGTTAAATACTTCAATATTCAAATGCTTCAAAACTTGGATACAAAGACTTCTCAAGGGTCCCACTTTTTAAATTAATGGGGGCATGTTGATCCTAACAAATGATGACTTGTAAGGGAAATGTAGAAATATGTTAGAAATTCTAGACTCTGAGTTTAGACAAACATTGAGGTCATCATTCCACTTATTAAATAAACTACCATCTAGATCCAATTATGGTTAAAAAAAACTTTGCTCTTTTAGATTTGAGGTCAAACATCAGGGCATACTTGAGTTGTGTGTGTGATTTGATTCCACTTAATATTTGCCATAGGATTCAAGAAGTAGTCCTTAGCTACCTACCTTCAATCAGTTAAACTAACCTAAGGTATATTGAACATTCATTATGAATCATGGTTTTTCTTAGGGAGGGCTTGGGCATTGCTCTACTACAAACCAAGTGTCCATAGCCTTGATAGAGATACCTTTGGATCCATTCATGAATTTAATTCATTGCTATCTTGGCATCCATATCCCAAATTGATATTGCCTAAATCACCTTTATATGAAAGCTTCATTTTTTGCTTTGTATTCTTATTTTTTTAATATATTTAGATCTATATGCTTCTAGTGAGGTTGGGAACCAAGATAGCCAGGTTTAGGATTTGGTCAAATATTTGATTTTGGGAAGATAATTCAGGGCTATAACTCTTGTCTTAGGTAAGGATGTTGGTTAAGTACTAGATAATGGCATACTCTTGATAATTTAAGTCTCCAATCCTTGAGTGAAAATATTCTTAAAACCAATGTGAATCCAAGGTCATGACTTAGGTCTCATGGAATGGTTTTCTCTCCACCTATCTATACTTAGTTTCTTTAAGCTATTTAATAATGCTAGGTTTTAGGACCATGGTTACCTTTGCATGGGGTTCATACCTTCATTTTAGAATTAGAGCACATTTTATAACTTATAGGTCTAAGAATGTCTCCAAAGACATCCTAAAATTAAGGAAAACAACAAGCAAGCAACACACAACAAAAGGAAGAAAGAAAAACAAGGAATCCAAACAAATATGAATAAACATATATGCAAACTAGGGACATGAAAGGAAATATGCTCAAATTAAATTAACCTACCCACTCTAATCTAATCACCTTACATCTTACTTCATGAAGACCTTAGGAGGAGTGGCAGAGAAGTAGTGTTTGATGTATTCCCCCTTAGTAAGCAATATGAACTCTACCCCTTGCAAATATTTGATCTTGAAAGGTGTTGTTCCCTAGTGTCTCTGCAATCTGGTATGGGCCAAATCCATAGGGGTGTGAATTTACCATGCTTAATTTTGGGTTTGGATGCTTTATCCTATAGGAGGACTAAGTCTCCTTGCCTAAACACTTTGACTTTAGACATTTTATCAAACCATATTTTCATCATGACTTGGTGTCTACTAAAGTTAACAAAAGCTTTTTCTCTATCATATTCCATTTGAATTGTGTCTAATGGCCTATAAGTGGCATGTTATTGGCTTTCTCCCATATAATTTTTGTATAAATTTGTATGTAGGAAACTTGAGAGTGATGGGAAAAATGGGTTCCTACCCATACACCATCAGAAAGGGTGAAACCTTCAAGGCTTGCTTAATCCTTATTTTGCCAGCCTAGAGTGAAAATTTGAGTAATTTATGCCAAGTTATAGGTTTGTCTTTTGTTGACTTCTTGATTTCCTTCATTAAGTTTTTATTTATAGATTTAAAAACATCATTCCCTTGGGGATATTGATTGGAGGAAAATTTAAGTGTAATACCATTGTCATAAGCCCATTCAATCATCTCAATTGAGATGAATGTAGATCCATTGTCACATACTAGAGAAATTGGGGTCCCAAATCTAGTACATACATTATCCTCTAGGAAACTGATCACTTATTCCATTCTAAATTGCTTGGTGGTCACTACCTCAGTCCATCTAGTGCATTAATCTATGGTAGTCAAGATATATTTATGACCTTTAGATGAGTTGGGGTTGATTAATCTAATAAATTATAGACCCCATTGTGTAAACAATTTGTCAATCATGACTAGTTGTAAAGGCATAACTACCTTTGGCTCTTTGATGTTGAATATTTGACAAGAGTGGCATCCTCTCACATGATTATGAGCATCCTTGAAGATAGTATGCCAATAGTAACCAGCCCTTAGGATTTTGTGAGCTATCATTCTTCTAGAGGGATGTCCACTACCCAAAATTTCATGAAAGGTGGCCATAATTTGGGTGGCTTCTTCTTGTGAAACACATCTTAGGTAGATTCCTTCAAAGTTCTATCTATATAAGATCCCATCCTTGATCAAGTAGTGCACTGCCTTGAGTCTCATGGTTCTCTTTTGTTCTATAGATAGACCTATAGTATAAGTACCATTACATAAAAAGTGTATGATTGAATCATACCATTCATTGTTTCAAAAAGTATCCTAACCTACTTGCATGATACTTAGCCTAGGGCTAGTATTAGTAATCATCTAAATCAAACCTTGGCATCTTACTAGATTTGCTACCTTCATTTCTAAGTCATATTACTACAAAATTGACATCCACTTACCCCTGCATTCTCCTTGCTCAATTTGACTCAACATAAGCTTAGTGGCAGGGCCAGGTAAAATAACATGCACCTTTTTTTTGAAGATGTAGTGCCTAAACTTCTTTACTACCTTTACTAGTGCATATGCTTGCTTATCAATAATGGAATAGTTTATTTCAGAATTTTTAAAATTATTACTCATGAATGATATTGGGTGGTCACACCCTTCAATTTTTTGAGTCAATATGGTAGCCATAGTATGGTCAGATATAAAAGACTAAAGGTAGAAATCTTTTGAGAAATTTGGATTTATAAGCACTAGGGCTTGGCCAATGGCCTCTTTGATGTCACTAGATGCCTTCTTGGATTATTCATTCCAAATTACCCTAGCATATTTCTTGATCATATCATTCAATGGCTTGATATTTTCTAAAAAACCCAAAATAAACTTCCTTACAAAATTTATTTTACCAAAGAATGACTTTAGTTCCTTCCTATTGTTTGGAAGCTCAATTTTGGTTATGGCCTCCACTCTTTTAGGGTTTATGGAGATTCCATATATATTTATAATATGCCATAAAAATTTTCCCCTTTAGTTACATAAAATATTATTGTCTTAGGGTTCAAGGAAATACCATACATTCTACATCTTTCAAAAACTTGTTGCAAGTAAATAAAATGATCTTCCCTATTTTTAGAGAAAACCATTAGATCATGCATATAAATGATGATGCACTTACCAATTAGACCTTGGAAGGTGTGGTACATGGATATTTAGAAGGTATATACTATGTTGATTAGTCCAAAGGGCATATTTTTGTAAGTAAAGGTTGCCCACTTTGCTATGAAGGCTATCTTCATCCTATCTTCTTTGTCAACTAGTACTTGGTTATAGCCTGAAAAGTCATCTAAAAAGGACATCATGGATAAAATTTAAATAGTTTGAATTACCTGATTGAGATAAGGGAGAGGATAATTATCCTTCTTGGATGCTCTTTTTAAATTCCTAAAGTCAATATAGAGACTAATCTCACCATTATTATTCCTAATTGGAACTAAAGTGTCCACCCAAGTTGAATGTATGATAGGAAAGACTATCCTAACATCTTGTAATATTTTAATCTCTTTGAAGATCAACGGTTCTATTATGGGGTTTGCTAGTCTTTGTTTTTGTCTGAAAGATTTACAACTTTCTTTGAGGGGTATGGTATGGGTAATGACCCTTGGATCAAATATCTTTAGGTCATCATAGGACCATGTTATAACATCCTTATACTTGGTAAGGATTTATTTAGATTTCTCATTTTCAAAAGTTATACAAGCCTTCCCAACATTCACTAGTTGGGGTTGCTATTAGAAGCCAAGATCAATAGTATTGTAATCCTTTCCACTCACTTTAAGGATTTTGGAAACCACAACTAGTTTGTCTTGATCAAACAATCTTTCTAGAGCAATCATCCCTTTAGGGATTTTGTTGTCATTTAGCCGAATGACCTTGCTATCAAAATTGTTCCCTCCAATTGAATTATCATCAACTTCAATAATGACATGGGTTTCAAATGCACCTACATTTTTCAAGAAATCCAATTTCTACTAGTCATCATTTAAGACTTGGAAATGATTAACATTATCAAGCACTGATAGACATAGGACCAACTCAATACTAAAATTAAGGGAGCATGGATTAGGCATGAGATTTGCTGTAGTGGATGCCAACTCATATATAGCTTGGTTTTCTTTCCTAAGAATGGAGGTGGTTTTGAAATCATCAAAATATTCAATCAGGTCTTAGACTCTAAACTTATATTTCTTGAGGTATGAGAGTTTACATTGGTACCTACTCCTGACCTAGTTGACTACTAGTTCTGAATCACCAAAAACTAGTAACTCCTTAGATTTATTCTTGATAGAAAATTGAAAACCAAGGATGAGAGATTCATATTTAGAAAGCTTATTAGTGTAAGGGAATTGGAGTCTATAAGAGGCATGGTACCTTTTACTAGTGTGATCGATTAAGACAATTCCAATCCTTGATCTAGCCTTGCATATAACATCATCAAAATGAAATTTCCATAGCCTAAGAGGAGATTACCTATCCTTAAAATCATCTATCCTATCAACCTCTAGTTTTAAAATCCCTAATTCTGATTCAATTATATTGACCCTTTCATTTACAACATTATACTCCGTTATCATATGTTTCATTCTTGGTTCCCTCTCAACTCTAATTTGATTTGGGAATCCTTTCCATGGTAGCCATAAGTGGGATTAGTATATGGACATATACCCATTTAAGGCCTTGTTACATTCCCTACTCAACAAGATCCCATAGGCATCTGGCATATCAACCACCTGAATGTTAATGAATTATTAAATTTTGGGTTTAGAAGCTATTTGTATGTGAACATTCAAAAGTTCTCCAATTACCTTTACCCTTGAATTGTCTAATTGGGTGACAATACTATCAAACTTGATGGGGGTTAAGCCAATTTATTTATATATACCAACATGAATGATATTTTTAGAGGCCCTTGAGTCTAACAAGCAATTATGCAAGTTCTTACCAAACATCTTAACTATGAGCAAGAAAGGGGGGATTCAACTTTGGCCTTATGTATCATTAAATTAGCATGATTAGTCTTAGGAGTTTTATTGAATTTTAAGGACTCCAATAGTAAATATATTTTCTCTGTGATCTATATTAACTCATGCAAGGTGATGTTATCCTTTATTATCTTCATGTCTTCAACAATATTATAACCAGTCTTGCTCAGTGAATCAACACTAGGCTTAGAGAAACTTCTTTTGGGTGGCTTAAGGTCATTCCTTAAAGTAGTGTCAGGAGGGGTCCCATAGTTATTAGGAGGTTTAAAGTGGTCAAAGGTTACTTTTTCTCTCTATTCTTCAATGGGTAAGTCTTTTTCAAGAACTACTTAAATTCATGGATTTATTCAAGGATTTCATCTAGTTTATTTTCCTCTTGAAAAGGGAAATCAAAGGTTTCCACTATGTGGATTTGGTCAAAAGTCTTAGGTATAGATGTATTTGCATTATTATATTTATTAGGGACTACTTAAAATGTATCTAGTTTTCTTAAAAGGCTTCAAAAGATTTTCAAAACTCAATGCAATCAATCTCACCATATTTAGAGTAGCATGCACTTTACAATAGTTAGGTAGAGTAATGTCTATGAGATTAATGTCCATGGTTTTATTACTAGTCGAGGGTTCATTAGTCTTGTTTCTATTATAGAAGCTATCATTGTGAAACCTATTTCTTGGTCTATTGAACTTTTGGAAATTAAAGTTCCTTCCAGAGCTTTCACCAATGTTACCAACTTGTTTTTGCAATTAGAGCAAATTAGTGCTAAGTTTTTGAACCATCTTTAATAAAAACTCATTCTCACTTTTAGGGGTCTCAAAATTATAGACCTGATTATTTTTTGAACTAGGATAAGATATTAAGGCCTTTTGATCATTAGTAGAAGATCCATTAGTACCCTAATGAATTAAGAACCCTAGATTTTGATTAAGAGTAGCATAACCAGTAGGTAGAATGTTTAATATTGGGATTTGATTAAGGGCTGGGGTATTTTGGTTATTATTTGGAAAAAGGTTCAGAGTAGGAATTTGTGGGTTAACATTGAGGATGGAGTATACCATGTGGCTAAATTTGATCATTGATAACCACTGCCTCAAAATAGGCTTAGGCTAATGAAGCTATAATTAGGATAGATCTCTTTATAAATATAGAAGTCATTGGATATACTATGTCTTTTTAGAAATCTAGGCTAGAACATTATTAGGTTTGTATGGTTCCATAGTCATGTTATAAATTTTTTAGAATCTGGCATTATAAAACCTTATAAGATCACTAACATCTCTTTTGATCATTGTAAATTGATGATAAATGACATAATATTGATAATATTCCCAAATTGATCAATGAAAATGATGTTGAAATCATTATAGGTGGTGATGCAGTCATCAGGCAAAGTGAGGAACCATTCATATGTTATATCTTTGAAAGTAAAGGAAAATAGTCTACATGCTACATCCTCATGTATGACATTTAATAATCTCAAAGCAACATTAAAAGACTTAACATGTTATTGCATAGTTACAACACCATTAGGACTAAATATGGTCAAATATTTCTTAGGATTACATGGTAAACCATGGAATACCCCTTGTACATTAATGGGGGAACATTCTAGCCAAGCCATAACTAAATGTGGTTTGAATGAAAAGGTCCCTTAAATAGGAGAAGTGGGTAAATACTTGGAAAGTCTTTATCTACCTTTATCACACCTATTTCTATAATGATTTTGTAGCTCTAGTAAAGGCTCTTTCATTTTTGAGCATGATTTGGTGTGAATTCTAGGCAATTCCAACTTGAATATGTGAAATCATGTTTAAAACATGGTACATCAAGTTAATTTTTATAAGAAATAAGGACCAAACATGCATCCTAGGCTAATTATATAAATATTTATGTAAGAAGTGACAAATGACATCAAATTTACATAAAGGTAGCTTGAGGGTGTATATTATTGTGCAAAGATAACTGATATTTGTAAGTTTGAGCTTGATATCAACCATAGTTTATAAGGGATCAATTGATATTTGATCAAAATAAGCCATTCCAATTAAAAATACTATATATCTATAAATCCATAGATATATTTACTAGAACTAGCAATAATTTATTAAAGAACTATGATATTTTCCTTAACAAAGCACAAAGATATGTTAGAAACCTCTAATACCACCAATCTTTACACTTGGGATAAGAGATCTACTCAAAGGTGTAAAAATGTCACAAATTATAGGATAATTAGCATCAATGACCCTCCTTTTAGTTCCAACAGAGCTTCTCCCTATTGATGATTCTAAATGTACCATAGGTGCTCTTAGTGTTTAAAGAACACTTCTCATTTTAGGATCCTAAGGATTCAGGGCATGAGTTGTAGGTATTTGGTAATTAGGATGCTTGTAGTGAAATAGAAACAAAGAAATGTAGATTGTTCCATAATATTTATAAATCTTGATGGTTGGGAGCCATCTTGGTGCCTTCTTTTATGAATTTTGATGCTAATTTTAGAAAATCAATCTAGATCTAAAATATTGACTAAAATAAATGGTTATGAACAATGTTTTAAACTAAAGTGAATTGTTTAAAAAAAGGATAAAAAATAAATGGGAGAGTAAGAAAGAAATGATGATTGCTAATCTTTGATTGTGAACATATGGACTAAGTTTCAAGAATTATCAAGCATGATCTTAACTAGCATATAGTGTAAATTAGCTTAAGCTCATGTTTCACTACAAACCAGGCCTAATTCTAAAGATAAGATGACAATACAATTAAGAATTGGATTTAATTTTAATGTTTTACACCATATCTAGATATCTAATGCACATATTTGTTGTAGATCAAATAAAATGAAGTAGACTCAATTTCATTCAACTAACCTATCATTACACAAGTTAGAAACCCTATAACAATGATTTAACTTAGTATTACTAGAAACTATTCATATTTAAACTTAGACAAACAACTAAAAAACTTAACAATCTAAATACATCAACCTAGATAATTCCTGTAGAATTCCTTAATCTTTTGTATTAATTTCTTAGAAGTGGTATAAAAATAGCTCAAAGTTTCTCCTTTTTACAAATGGTAATACATGCCATTATAGAAAACTTAGGTAGTATACTGATCAATATAAAAATACATGTATACAAAGATAGAGACAATTATCTTTGTAACAAACTATAGTACACATGTCTTTTACAGTCATGTTGACTTAGAGGCAATCATGATAATAGAATAGCATGTGCCTTTACAAAAGAAAATGCCATCTCTCAAGTAAACCATAATTATGACATTAGACATGGGGCCCTTTGTTGCTAAAGGATGCTCATAGTTTGTTCATGTTATTCATCCACTAAGCCTAAGTCTATGACAGGCCTTGTGATATGATCCTCTTCTTGATTAGCCAACTCATCAAAATCCTTGTCATTCCTAGCCAAATATTCATTAATGGTTTTGGCTTCATTTATCTTCTCCCTTACATTAAATATCATGTCTAATATTTTACAATTATCTTTCCCTAATTTTCCTTTACTTTTACCCTTGATTTCTTGAGTTACTAAAGTGGTTCTATGCTGGAATTCCTCATGACTAATAATCCCCAGGGTAGTGGGCTATGTAGGATCCTTGAGCATAGTACCTAGGAGCTTCTCAATTCTTCCCATGAGCTCTTTCTCCTCCTCAATAAATTCCTCCACTTTGGTATGCCAAACACTCAAGGTTTGGACCTTGTCTACAATAATCCCAAAAATGGCACTTAGGTGCCCCATGCTGATAGATTTAGAATTTGTTATTTGCTTCCTAACCTAGATATTAAGAAGTTGGGAAATATTATCCTCAGATGTTTGCCATTGAGTAACCAACTCCTTAGCCAAGGTGGCCTAGTTTTCTAGTGCATCTTGCCTTAATTTCATAGACTTTAGTGCTCTAAACATGTCATGGAATGATTCCTCAAGAATCTTTATCATTGAATCTGGCACTGAGAGAATTGATTGAGTTTGTAAAGTCTCTTTTTCCTTCTTTAGGTTTTTAATTATTTACACTAATCCCAAGAAATTAGCATTATCCTATTGATATTGAGCCATAATTAAACTTTCCATATCCTCCTCATAGATAGGAGTCTCTCAGATTTATTGTCCTCTAACAGGGGTTAGCCTTGTGAATGGTTCCACCTTTTGAAAGGTGAATTATTCTTGACTGAACATGGTTGTCCTTATGGTGATCCTTTCCAATATTATCATGTCTGGGTTAAATTTGACTTTAACCTTTGGTTTCTCTAACTTTGGGGGCTCAATCACCTCCATACTTATACTACCAGAGGATCCTAGGGTATCAATTTTTTATCCTCCTAAATATGATGAACTTGTATTCATCTCTCTTCTTGATTTTTTACTATGTCCATGATCCAGGGTTTGATGTTATCATGCTTAAGTAGGTCAACCTATGTCAAGGCCCATGAAGGAGAGAGGGATGGGATATTTTTCAACTTCCCATAGATGAACCAGTCAAGGATAAGTGGTTTATATATTGTGTTCTCATCACTGAAGAGGTTGAATTCACTGGTATGGTGAGTAAAGTTCAACCTAGGATTCTTCCTTAGAGTCATAGGAACTAAGGCTAGTTATACTCATTTTATCCTTTTCCAAAGGAGATAGTTCCTTTCCTACTTCTTCAAAGGGATCCCCTTCTCTATCTAATCTATATTCTTCTACTATATCAATTAGAGCACCCTCCAATCTCTCTTCTGACTCAAGAGCTATCATGTCAACAAATTCCATGGGAGAAGGTGGCCTTTGTGGGAGTTCTGCAGGTGAGGGACCTTCCCCAATTCTATGTTATAATTTTGGTTCTATAACCTTCTCCTTGAATTTATCCTTTCCATCTTGATGTTGGTCAGACTAAGGTTATTTAGCTTAAGGCTCTTACTAGTGGGGTTGAGGTTCAAATGGCTACCTTTGATCAGATGGCTCCTCTTGAGTGGTCCTAGATGGTCCTAGGAACAAATTATATTACAAGGGATGCAACTACCATATCTCCCCTATAGGCTTATTTTCCTTGATCAATCTGCATTTCAACTTGATATTATATCTTTTAATTCTAGAGAGCACTTCTTCAAAATTCTTTTCTCTAATATAGATGTCATCACCAACACCTAGCTTATGTTCATATTCAATCTTAGGGACCTTTCTCTCCTTAATGTGGTTAACCACCTTGCCCTTAGGGTCCCACATTTTAAGGTCATCTAATTGGAAATCAAAATAACTCCTATATGTTACCATGTTTTTAAATTTCTTCCAATCTTTGATTATAATCTTCCCACTATCTAATAGGAGGGGGTGGATTTGATAATTCCTTTTCTCTTTGCATACTTTGTCTGCAACCTAAGTGATTTGGGAGGAAATCTCTTGATTGGTAAGCTTATTGGGGACATGTATTGGTAGCCTATAAGGTTGGGTTAGGATCCCTTCTATCCTAATGATAGTGGAGTCTAGATAATACCATACATCCCCCATAGTTTCTATCTATCTTTTAATAAGGGGGTGAAATCTTGGCATATGAATTCCTGTGATGGATTCATATATGGTTGGGAAAACACAATCAAAAATGAATTATATGTGGTTCCTATAATTGAATATGCATAATTTAGAATAGTGCTGACAAATTGTGGTTCTACTATCAGGGGACCAATTCTTAATATTAGGGAAGGATATAGAAGCTAAAAGGGAATATAGAAAATATGACATGATATAGAATTGCTTAGAGGTCCATATTTTTATGGTTATGAATTTTTCAACCCAGAAGAAGCTAATTAGGTTTCCTACTGGAGGGGTCAATTTCTCTTCAATCATGAAGTGGACATAAGACACCCATAATTTTTTTACATTTGTGGTGGATGGGGCACCAAAGGCTTGATTCAACAGGGTCATGGCTACTCTGATTCCTTCCCTATATTAGACAAAAGGAATCATGCTATTTAGGGTTCTAAAGACATGGGGTCCTTGGATTAACTAAGGTGTAAGGACTCAATCATGGTCTTGGGTGTTAGCCTAGTTCCTCATGTCAATAAGGTTCAAATGGGGTAAAGGGAACTTATAATAGGTTTAAAAGGCCATAATAGAGATGAATTATAAATTTTTAGAGATATCCCCCTAAATCACCCATTCCCCATCTATCTTAAAATAAATAAATATGGGTAAAAAGACATCAATGCAGTGTGTTACCTCTGGTTTTGCTATGGCATGGTGGAGACCAACCATTTGAATTGCAACTAAGTTTTTTTACGTTCAATTAATTATGGTATTACTCTTTTCCTCCTAGGAGATAAGATACAAATCATCTATCAAGAAGAATAATTTGGACCAATTCCTCACTCCATGGATGTTCAAGGCCACCAGGTCTAGTTATGTATCCTTGAAAATCTTTCTTTCATTGTTATAGGTCAGATAAAGTTTAGCTTCCATCTTCAATTATTGCCTCTGATTTTCCATTTATATTTTATTAAACTACCCACACTGGATTGCCAAGGGTTCTTTCTATATCACTTGTTCTCAAGAGTAAAATTATGTCGTGTTGATTGAACCATAACTAATTAAATTGATTTAGATATTTTTTATAGAGGGTTTAGGGTTAAAAGCTTTAATGGCAAAAGATATTTAGACTTTAACTTCATATGTGTTTTAGATTTGAGAGAGGCCATTTTTCTTTATACCCTTGTATTTTTGAGTTTAGAAGATCTTTGATTTTGACCTTTTATTCTTATGTGGCATTATTATAGGTTTTTTATGGCAATTTTCATAAGTGCCATTTAGATACTAGCCATGGTATTTTAAAATTTTCCTTTTATTTCATGTCATTAGATCAAATCTAGTGAATAAGTGTGATTCATCAATCTAAATCCAAGTCCTTAGCTTTTATTGGTCTAGTGATCTCTAGGCTCGTGGTTGTGACTCTTGGCACTCTCATAAATTTTTCCCATGCTATGTATCTCTTATCAGCTATTACCTTGGTTGAGAACTAGCCACATATCAAGCTCACATAGCTTTGAAAATTTGTTAGGCATTTTACACCATTAGATCAAATCCAATGAGCAAGTGTGATATGTTGATTTCATGGCCAGTCATGGATCAAATGAAAATATGACACATTTTATTCTCAAGAGCTTGGGATTCATTTGAAAAGTCCAATTAGGCCTCACACTATTAGATCAAATATAGTGAGCTAGTGATAGCCATCGATCCATGTGGGGGTCTGATTATTAATTAGATGCCTTGATCAAGTAGGTCTATTTCTTACTTCCTTTTGATTATTAAGTCACCACATGTTTGGTGCTCAGGGCCTTATGCTCCTTTTGACTTTTCCTCCTATGCCTCATACCATTAGATCAAATCTAGTGAGTGAGTGATTGTTGTTGATCTATTATGGTGCACTTTATTTAAGCCAAATCCTTTCATATTGGGACACTTTATCTGATCAAATCTAGTGAGCAAGCATCAATTGTAGGATCCTGTAAGAGTAAAGGAGATAACTGTCAGACCCAAGGACATAAATAAAAGCATTTAGCATAAGGTATTAATTTTAATGTTTAGATAATTATTGGGGCCTTAGTATTAATGACCTAGGCTAAGTTAGGTAATTTAAAAGGGACATTATGGAACCATGCTAAATTATACCTAAGGAACTTAGGAAATGAAAGGGGAAAGAAAAAAAGAAGAGTTAGATTTATGTTATGAAAACATGACTTAAAACCATGTAAACCCCTTGTTTATAGCTTATTTTAAAGTGGTTATCACTAACTTGAATCCCTCCAACATTTTAATTTGAATCAAGGGCCACCCAGGGTTTTTAAACATAGAACCCTAAATCTTCCATGGAAGCTACAAAATGACTCACGTAACCTTGTTAGTAGGATTAGTCTAAAATAAGAGGATTAAATCACACAAGAATGTTCCTTAATAATGTGGATGACCTTCAATTTTTTTTAAATAATTCGATGTTCATATGCCCCAAAACTTGGATATAAATACTTCTCAAGGGTCCCAATTTTTCAATGAATGGGTGTATGTTGGTCCCAATAGATAGGTCAGATCTAGGCTACACAAATTTTCCTATGCATCCATAAGACTTTTAACACAAGACAAGATTCTTCTCTCTAAAGGAAGTATGAAACCCTAATAAATGACTCCTCATGTATAATGGTGGATAAGTAGATGTACAAATGAATGATTATCTCTATCTCTCTTTAATGAAAATTTTGAAAATGATGTGTTGATATAAATAGATCTAACCCTAAACCCTTATAAAGTTTTAGTTTACATAGTCAACCCAATTGACCCAATTCATTAAAATTAGTTAGGTCCTATACTAAGTTAGTTAGGCTGGCTTAGTCTCATAATGTGCTCATTTATAATAATAGGTTCATCCTATTTGACTATGTTTGGTGGATGAAAAAAGATGTTTTGGCTTAGGTAGGGGATATTTGAGGTAGTGAATTGATTGGAGGACTGTGTAATGGAGGTGTAAAAGCTTAAATAAATGTATAAGAGAGGTTTGTGTTGGTTATAAGTGGTGGTTTAAGGAACACCAATATTTTGAAGCATTAATGGTCTACCCACTCCTTTCTTGGTACACCCTTTAAGGTGTACACTCAAAGAGATTGAGACTCGATGGGTTATTTAAAATAAAAAATATTAGTAATTGATAAAGTTTAAAAATATTGTGTATACACACTCTAGGTGGGAGAACTACATGGGATTTATTTTCCTCCTTGGATTATTGGATATGTAGGCAAAGGTTAATCATGAAGGGGTTGATTGAGGTTAGCTCAATGAATTACACTCCTCTTTTTTTAAGGTTTTTGAAATATTAAAATTTCCCTTAGGGTTTTAAAGGAAATAAGAGAAACACAACTAATTTTTCATAGAAAAACCTAAATTATGATATATTGAATTGCTTAATAGACATAGGTGCAATGACCAAGTTTTTATCATAGTCTATGGGAACAACTCTATAATCAATTTATTCAAGCACACTACATTTAAATCCACTTATAATAGTCACATCTAAGAATATTATTTACTTCTACTTCTAATATACCATTTCTAAGATTCTATTCAATTAGTCATCATAATCATCTAGGACAAGATCATAGTCAATGGAGTCAAATTCACTGTGTTATAGTCCACTTATAGTGGACCTATCCATATTACATTTCTAATTTTGTTCTTTATAGTGTGCTTACACAATCACTTTTTTTTGCTAATTTTCATTATTGATATAAGAAACAGTCATCAATAATCTATGTGTAAGCTAAGTATATCTCTTTTTAATGTTTTTTAGAAATGGATTTTTTCTATAATTAACAATTCGTCAAAATCAACATTTTTGATTATTCTACATATTTAACATTTTAATATTTCTAATTTTACATATATAAAATAACACAAAAAAATTATTTGTTTTATCAAAGATAGGTTAAAACATATTGGTGAACCCTAAATTTGGTTTTTAATTCCTTACTTTTTTCATTTAATTTTTAGTTTATTTTTTATTTTTTCTCTTTTTTTTATAAAAACTTTATTCTAACATTTTAAAAACTCACAAGATCTATCATTTTGGTAGTAGTCTTTAGTTTTACTTGAGTCATGGTGTGAGGACTACCCTAATACTCAAGCCATTATACAACACCATATATGGATTTTAGTTTCCATGTATAGAACAATATATAAAAAATGTCTAGAGTTTTATTTTTAGACATATAAAGCCTTCAATCATTTGTTCTTATAGTTTACCAATAATTGGTTAACCCTAGGAAGTTATTCTTAGCATACCCTAAATATGAGATAGTGTGGTTCTGGGAATAATGTAATCCTTTGTAGTTAGTGCCTTTGTAATTGTGTTCACTATTTATGACTGGTATTTGTATACCTAAGAGACTACAAAGCAAACATGCCCTTGACTAGTTTCACCCTTAATCCTTCTTACAATTTTAAAAGTTTAAAAATTCAATTTTTTTATTGTACCCATTTTAATTTTAATTTTACACTTTTGCATGCCACTCAAGAAGTTTCATTCATATATTCATCTAAGGTGTAGTTATATATTAAGTTAAAATCCCATAGATCATATTCAAACTCTTTTGGTCTCTTCTAAAATGGATAACATAGACACTATCAATCAATATGTTGATACAACCCTAAAAATGTATGTCCACATTGAAGATGATGTTAGTGATGAACATGATAATCAAGACAATGAAAATATGCATGATAATCAAGACAATAATTAAATTTCCAATACAATTAACCCAATGAAATCAATAGAGTATATCCTAAACAAGTTAAAGAATTATCTAATTTCTACCAAGGACTTTGAAAATATACAACAACAAGAGGCACCTTTAAAGGTTGTTAATCCTACTATAGTTACTACCATTAATTCTATTCATAATCAACCCCTACAATTATATATGTGCCAACATGTATAGATATGGGGGCATCATTAGGTTTGAAATAAATTAACTTTCCTATTTATATAAGGGTATCATATACACATCCATTGCTTACTACACAAGTTAAACTAATATCCTCACCTAATTCTTACTCTCTTGAGAAAATTTTGATAGCCTTACATGCTAAAGTAGAGCAGTCAGAGCTAGGTGTTTATAAAACTACTAACTTAATGGAATATTATACTCTACTTCATAATATTTTTGGCACCTAATATAGTCTTTTACCCACTACCAGATGGTTTTTTATCTCCCTACCTACCACTCTATAAAGGTAAAGGTGATCATGAGAAACATCTTCGATTTTTCTATGCAACATGCTTAGACTATGCTTATAATGACAAATTAATCACCAAGGTGTTTCTAGTAAGCCTCAAAGATTATGCTCTATGATGGTTCTATGACCTCTCTATCTATTGAATTTGAACATTCAACCCTTGGTTAGATTAATTTTATTACTCTTTTTTTATCAACATTGGTGAAAAGCTATATTATGCACAAATTTCAAAACTCAAGTAGGGTCAAATGAACAAATTATTAAATATGTTTTGTAATACAAAACTATGGTAGCTAAGCTAATAAAAACTATGGTAGATAACAAATTACAATATATATTCACTCAAATATTATTATCAACACTCCATAAATTAATCATGTTTTATAAATTCAAATTATTTGATGAGATTTACCACCCAGTCAAAGAAAGATATATCAAGCTCATATCATTGAACAAACTAAAGTTTTCACTAATTAATCCATATAATTTAAATACCAAGCTTAAAAGTAAGATAAATTATGAGGTCAAATATAATGAAATAAATAATGAAAGAAAATTAATATTTAATGCAATATCTCAACCATAGAACAAGATTCAATTGATAAATCCACCAAGTATACAATTTAAAAGGTTACCATAACCTCCTCATATCTTGTTACATAAATTAACTAGTTGTAATATCATATCTCTACCTCCACCACTAGATCTTGATTTGATCAATTTTCTTCCTAAAGCATTTTAAAATAATGCATATTGTGACTACCATATATGTATTTGGAATTTTACAAACAACTGTTATAATTTAAGGCATAAGATACAAGGTCTTCTTGATGATAATATTATTATGTTAAGCACACCCATAGAAGAATCAAACCATAACATAATGATAATGTAAAGCTAAAATTATTTAGAAATCCATATCAAAATCATGCTACACCATAAAATTTATAAGTAAATCATGTGTATAATGCACATCCTCATCCTACAATATATAAAATTAGTGATACATTTACACGCACATTAAGACAATGTCTAGTGGTCATATTTGATGATAGTGGGACTAATGATGATGACTTAGATAGACATGAATTTTTTTATCTGAGATTACATCAACACACAACCTATACATAGTGTCATGATTGAAAATGGATCAATCAAAAATACATTCATAAAGACACTTCTTCATAGTCCTAGATACATGAAGCAAGATTTACAAGCTATAAAAAGAGTAGTAAAAGCATTTGATGGGCACACACATATTACTCTTGGGCATATATTGTTACCTCTTTAAGTTGTTTTAGCAATAATGGATACTCCATTTATAGTCTTACCAAGCACAAGGGTCTTCAATATGTTGCTAGGATGCCCTTACATGTAGAATATTTGTGCAGTATAATCTATGGTTCATATATTCCTAAAGTATATACATTATAATCAGTTGGTAAATATTCAAGGCATTCCATATGAGTATCCTATACAATTATTGGTAACTTATCCTCCTCCCCCACCACCACCACCACCATAATTATTTATATCACCTATTCAATAGCACCATAAAAAACAATAATGGTACCTGATCTAAAGTGTAATATAAAGATAATCAGTTAACCCATTTAAGAGCATAATGTAGATTCAATTATTGAAACTATACACAATGTTTATATACATCTAATTTATGTGAAAAAGATCTACCTTCCAAAGTAATAAATTTCAAATTAAAAATATAATCAAGGTTTAAATAAGTCTCAATCTCTTATAGTGTATCCTAAGATAGTATCTCATATAGTTCAATTCCATAATGAACACATTTAGTAAGATATTTAATTATACAAAATAACCAACCAAATATTACACCTTCTTGATCTTCATATTTCATAAAATATTATGTGAGCATTGATCATGATAGTTATGTTATAACCCTTGATGCCTTTTTAGATTCAAATACATTTACATGTAGTAATTTTCATCTATGGAAATTCACCCTCTAACTCTATGAATGAATCACACACTATGGTCCTCTCATTGACAATATCATAGGATAGTTCCCTTTCCAAAATTTCAAATATAAAAAATAAAATACTACAAAAATGCACAAAATCAAGAATAGAAAAAAAACATTATGGTTTGATTATTATGATTTATATATTTGTATATATATCATGTGTTAAATAACCTTATGAAGTTGAGGGAAATTTAAAATGAAAGGTGAGTGGGAAAAAGTGTCAACAATGATCTTAAGAAGGGAGGAGGAATCTACAACCCCAAAGTGGACCAATGAATTGTCAAAGATAAAGAATCAATATGGGATCCTCAAAACCTAGGGGGCACACAAAAATAAGTGTAGTTTGGTTGTGGGTTTGAACTTAGGAGGACAAAAATACTCTAATAAGGATAACATAACATGGGTTAAATGAGTGTAAGGAAAAAAACTAGACTAATTCCCTACTGAGGTCCTTTCTCTAAACCCTTTTTAGATCAAAATGGTTTTCAACTAAAAATACCTAATTTGGTGATCAATAGATAATTTTAAATAATGGAAAATTTACTTATTTGGAAATTTATGGGAGGAAGACCTAATATAGATACTTTTAAGAGCTGGGTTGATAGAAAATGGAGACCTAAAGGGAAAATCAAAATATCAGCTATAATGCAAGTTTTTAAATCTAATTCTAACTATGAAGATTGTGCCAAAATTTTGGTGGGAGGACCTTCATTATTTGGGAAAGCAAGGATTTATTTGAGAAATTGGAAGCCAAGAATTGATCCTAACAAAGAAAATATAAATGTTTTACCCATTTAGGCCAAGTTGCCTAGACTTCTTCTAGAATTTTGGGAAAATAAAATATCGATAGGGATTGTGATTCTTTTGGGATAACTCATAACATTTGATGTGGTCACTAAATCCAAAAAAATATTCTAATTTATGAGATTTTGTGTAAATGATTTTATGGATAGAGTCCTACCATCATCTATAAAACTAAAGTATTATGCAAATAAAAGGAAGAAGATGTGAAAGAATGGATGGATTCAAAACCTACTAAAAATGTTGATGAAGATCCTGACAAAGGATAAATTCAAGGTAAAGTTAAACTTACTATTTTATGTTATTTTGGTTTTTTTAATCAAATTCACTCAAGATAATAAAAATATTTAAATGAAATATGATGATATGCATAATTTATTCACATATGCCAAATTAAGGAAAATCTCCTATTTACACATGTGCAATAAATATAATATATTAATAAGCAACCAAGGGATAAAGAGAGCATAATTCATTTAATTGTATGTTCTAGACAATGGTAATAATTTAAAATCATCCCATGATAGTGAGTAATATTTAGGATCTAGTCACCATGTGTTTTAATTATTTTTCCACTTAAGACACTTGCATTATGCCTTGATAGTTACATTAATATAGGTGTATGTCTTTGATGTAGGTGTGCAGACTAGAATATGTATAGGAATATATCTAAATTTCCAATGAAGCGACATTGTCACATATATGGTTATCCTTCAAAATATGTCCAACTATGCACCAAGTCCAGTAAATAAATAAAACCCTAGTCTTAGAATGTGAGTAAAAATAATCTTAGTAACCCCATCTATTGATAAATTCTACCTACATATAAATATACTCTGAAGAGGGCCTTAGACTCACATACAATTCTCTCTCCTAGATGTACATGGAATGGTTTTTGTGTAACTATAATCTCTTTATCTTGTTGTAACCATTGGTACAAGTAATGTAAGAGTATATTGATGTTTTTAATGATCTAGATTTTAAATTTAGTACTCTAATGTAATTTGATAGCCTGTAATGTAAAATATTTACTAATTTGAAATTTGTTTGATCAAAGTGCCAAGAAGTGTAATTAGACCATAACCTTTACATATATATGGATTCTTGATTTTGAATTTAGACTAGTATCACATGAAAATAGAACAAATATAGGGGGATAATAAAAATGGTCACAAAGGGGAAAAGTGTGGAAAAATATTAAAATATAAGTCTAGACACTTATGTCATAGTTGGACACTTGTATCAATATAAGAGTCTAACACATATGTAGGTGTCTAGAGGTGGAAAGTATAGAGATACTAGAAAAATAGGTAGGGATCCATAGAAAAAATTAGATAAAAGGAGGATTTGACAACATATAGGCCCGAAGGGGTAGATAAATCAAGTGAAATAACATAGAACTAAAGAGGTCCATATGAGATTACACCTCTAGATACCCAACTCTCAATCAAGAGGCCTATACATGAAAAAGATATGAAAATAGGCTATATGGGTATTATAAACACATAAAATTAACATTTAATTTAAAAACATTCACTTGTGATCACTCTTTTACACACTTAGCTCTAGACCTATCTTAGGGCTCTTTTTTTATCACTTTCAACCACCTTGCACACTATTATAAGTTGATAGATGACCCCCAAATGTACTCATCCCTAGTATCATCAACCTTAGACATATTTTGTGATTTTCCTAAAAATCAACATGATAATATCACCAATTATATAGGATCACCCTATCGGACTATAGCACACCACTTTAGTGTCCTTCCCCCTCTTTGTCTTCCCACAAAATAACAACTAATTTATAAAATAAAAATATATAGTGTGGTCCTATGTCCCTAATGAGCCAAATTTGAATTAATTTCATAGATATGCATATATAATCACTTTTATAACTATTTTTACACAAGAATATTTGACATAAAAAATCACTAGAATCATAATTACACATTGAGATCAAAGTACCTATTTCTCCTAATTCTGATTACATCCAAACCTAGCAAAATAGATATTAAGTATAAATACATTTCATAGGTTATAATTCATGGTTAAGTAACTTTATAAAATTGGTATTGAAATATAATCTATCATATTTCATCAGTTATTCACACACCATTGTAGCATGAGAGAATTAAATGAAGTTTGATTTTTCTTTGAAGTATTGGTATGTAAGTAACACTCAACACATGGGGTGTTGAGGTATAGCCCAAATTAAACCACTAACCCATTTTTACCCATTAATTTAAATTGGTCTTAACATGTCAAGGAGTCAATATTTTGAAGGAAAATTAATCATATAGTGGCATCCATAAGTGATCATAAGCTCCTACACCAAATACATGCTCTATATATAAAGACATAGAGAACCTATAAACCCTAATTTACTCACTATAAATGGATAATATCACTTCAAGTTGGATATTATTTCCATCCCTCTAGTTCCCTCTTCCTATTGGTGTTGTCTAGGTCTATATCTAGCTTATTATTCTTGATTCTAGCAATTAGGCCACTCCACACAACAAGTTTTAGACTTTGATTCCTCCCACAAATATAGTTTCCAGATAAGTCTTTGTTTTCTTATTAATTTTTTTTACTCAAAATAAATTTATATAATACAATAGTTATAAATTAGTTAACGCTATTATTTTTATATTAATCTCTTAATTTTGCACAACAGTGTTGTCATTTAGGGGTTTTACATAAATCCCAAATTTAATAAAACATATTGGTTAACCCATATATTATTTAAATGTTAAAAAACCCTAAACACATATTTTTATAGGGTTTGTATCCTTATTTTTCCTATTTCTATTTATTATTTTATTATTTTTAGATATGATATATTTTTTTATAACAATAATTTTCTAGAGTTTAGTGTCATATTCGATAAATAGAAAATAATTTATTCCTCATCCTCCTAACCCTCAAGCTTGTGATAGGTACCCTATAACCAAGTCCATGATATCACTATCCAAAGAGGTAATTCAACCTATCTTATAGTGACAAATGAAGCTAACAAACACATCCTTCCTCAAACTCTTCCACCTCTCACATATCCTCTTTAGGGTATTTGTATGCATGTTCAATAAAAGGTCATAATGATTATACTTATGGGGATACAAAAGATAAAATAATCAGTATTGGAAAGTTAATTGTAGAGTTAAAAAATAAAAATCATTTTTAGTGCAAAAATCACATTATTGGAACATCAAATTACATGTGCAAACAATCAATAATATGCTAGTTTAATCATGTATGTGCATCTTCATCTGCCAATATTTTACCTAGCAATATTTCATATCAAAATGAGAAATTACAATAGGATACCTCTAAAATAAGTTATTTAAAAATATGCAAATGGATAATAAGAGTTCAAGTGATATTATAAGGCAAATGATTTGAAATAAGTTAATCCAACTACCTCTTCTACATCCTATAAGGAAATCAAAATACTATTATGCATATCATAGAATGCATGGAAATATATATATAATTGTTTAAATTTGAAGAAGAAAATACAAAATATAATTGATAGTGGTGATCCTATCATTGATACATCAGTTATTAAGCCCACTCAACTTATGAGTGCATTTCCTAAAACACAAGTGAAAAAATTATAACTAGTACAGAAGTGGTTACCAAAGGACAAATCAGAGAAATAATTTTTTTAAAATACCCAATTATCATAATAAAAGGTTCAAAAGGAAAAATTAGAAAAAAAAGGTTCAACAAACTAAGTTAGAGCAATCAAGAGAATAAAAGTAACAAGATCAAAAATATAAATTATAAAGGGAACACTTTTAAAAGCACGTGTTACAATAATAAAAAGTGAAATTACTAAAAGAGAAATTACACAATCAAATTCAAGATTGATTTAAATATTTTGGGAATTATAGTTTATAAAACCCTGAAGTAGATAAAATATTGTGTAAAATTAGAGAATAAATATAGAAATAATTAATCATGCTAATTTTAAAACTACTATAATTGGAAGGTATTGTAAGAATAGTAAAAAAATATGAGAAATAATACTTAGATTGAAAAATGAATGAAATGGATGTTATGACACCTACAAACTAGAGGTTTGACAAGGATGACTATAAAAAATAATATCCAAGTGTCAAAAATAGCCTTGGACATTAGTATGGTTATTTGGACAATAGCGCAATGAACTAGTGCCCAAGTTAGTGCACTATTATCCCACTTATAATGCCTACAAAAAATTTCTCAGTTTTGTAGATCAGGCCTTGCTCTAACTATGTTCTAAATTTCAAGTTTGTGTGATCAATACTTTTTTCTTTAGCTCTATTTTACTCTAAAATCTCTAGGTTTTTAAGCATTGTAAATATTTAAATGAATGCCATGAGAAAAAGGGGTTAGTGGGTTTGATGTGTGATCCAAACCATTATGTGGGCACACTACTTACAAAATAATACTTCAAAGAGGGATCAATCTTGATGTAGGTCTATTGTTTATGTTATATGTGTGAATTTATATGAATTCTAGAATGCTTAACTGTGAATTCATGAAAGGATGCCTTGGATTCCACTTGAGATCGAGATACCTATGATAGGGCTAGATTATTGAATTTATCAGATGAATAAATACAATATTGTAAGAATTGGGAGCTTTCCCTCAATATTAAGTTGTAATTTTATGTTATTCTCTATGATAATGTCCACCTAAGGTGTAAGAGTGTGAAATTAGTGTTTCTATAGTGTTCTCATAAAATTTACTTGGGAAGGTGACTTAAGAATAGGTCTAGGTTGACCCTAATCCTCTTAGGGAGATGCAAAATTACTTTTTATAGGGTGTAGGGACCTAAATCACTAAGGGATTACACCATTATGGGTCTCATATGGTGTTTTATAGGCTTGGGTACTATTTTTGACTACCATATCACTAAAAGTGGATCAAAAGGGCCCCTAAGATGGGTTAAGTGATATACTATGGGTAAAGTGACCTCAAGTGAACATCCAAGACATAAATGGTTAATTTTAATGAGTATAAAGATAAATGAAAAAACATTCTTAAAAGAGGGTCTCTAATAAAAGATAGTCAAAAACATGAAATAACTACAAAATATACAGTCTCAAGTGTGGTTCCAAAGGAGTGGACTAAAAATCATTCATCTTTTCTAGAGTCTTTGATTCTTAATCCCCTCATAGATGGAAAGCAATGTACCAATGTGGTGATAAAAAACACTATTGAAATGAAAGTTTTTAGCATGACACTCTTAAAATTTCTTGTATATGATAAGGAACATTTGGGTAAGATTACTTTCTCTAAATCATTTATTGGATCCATTGAGTTACCTTGCATAGTAGGGCCAAAAACATGTTTAGTGTTATTTCATGTATGTCCTAGTTTAACATAATATAACAATGAATTAGGAAGATCATGGATGATAGAAATGGGGGAAATAATGGGTAAATATGCCAACCATGTCACATTTTCAAATGAATTGAAATGATCATAGTTTTAAGAGAAGATAGAGATTCTTCAAAGCACGAGTAACAAACAAAATGCATACTTTCAACTAACATACAAATAGATACAAGTAATGAAATACCACAAAAGGCACATGACACAAAACACATTGTAAATTAAAAATCAGAAAGGTCAATAACATATTATGGGGTAGTTTCTTATTCATATTAAGATACAATAGAAGACAAGAATGGCATTCCACAAGTTCCAAATCCAGATGATGATTATGATAACAATACAGATTGGTATGATCCTAATGATACTAGTTATGAATAATATGAATATTATAATGCTATAAAACCTACAATACAAAATGATACTCTTAATTTTGAAGATATCATCATTCCCTTATTCACTACATGATCTTTTTATTGTAATAAATTTAAGGAAGTCATTTACTAGTATCCTTCTCTCTATTTATACATGTATATATGCAAAAAAATACAAAAATAGTAAAATGTACTAGAAACTATAAAAACTAGGACCTATGCATGATTATAAAATTTATCATACATCAATTAAGTTACGAAAATATTCTATACATATTTTACCTAGTTTTATATCATACATTCCTTACTAGTGTACATGATTGATTTTAGATTACATAGAACATTTCTAGATTTAGTAGCATATACTTTCACAATTAGACACTCAAAAATTACATTTAGAAAAAGTGAGATAAGTAACAATAGAAATAAAAAAGAACACATAGAATTGATTTCTGATAATAATAAAATATTAATGTAAGAGAAGTAATAAATAATACTCAAATAAATAGGGAAAATGAAAAATACAAATTTGATCAAATGGTTAAAATAAGGTGAATATAAAACTCATAATCACAACCATAACTAAGAAAAATAATTAAAAAATAAGGCAATGACCAAGAGAGAATATTGCATCAACTGAAATATGTAGCTTTTACTCTAAAGATGAAAAAAATCTAAAATTGACATATTACTATCATGTCAAAAAGAGATGGAGAATGTGAAGTCAATAAGATGGAAAATTTATGGAACAAACCTACCTATCAAGGGTTAAAATATGGAAGGATGGAAAAAAGGGAATAACCAAGGTGAAAACATGATATTTATAAAAAATAAGTCACTTGAATCAAGTTAGAGTCTAAGAGTTTTCAACATCAATGAATCTAGAGAACCCTATATATCCAACTTAATCTTGGGATAATTATTGGAGTATAAAGTGTTAAATTGGTTTATAAAATAGATTAGTTTATTTTTTAGTATCAAAACATGAAAAAATTCACAAAAATAACATATTATGATTATTACCTACGTTGGTAAATATCAATAGAGTGAAGAAACTAAAAATAAGAAATAACAAGACTATTATACCTCCCCAAATTGACTTCTCTTATTATGAATTAAAAAATGTGATTTGTGCCCAGATATGGAGCTTATTATCTTTAGAAATGTGTAATGAAATTACTTAGATATCTGTATAGAATGATGATATATTTCATATAATAAGAAAATATGAGAGATTCATAGTGATAATTGACAACAAAACATAATACTGGATAATATAACAAAGCCATTTCAAGGGGGAAACCTCCACAATAATGCACTATTAATAGAATACTTCATATATAATGCTTAAAGACTAACCACTACCTCCTATATATAGTATTCTTAGCTAAGGTTATTCTATAGGCTGACTTATCTAAGAACATAAAGAAATGTAATAAGTAAAAAAAAGAGGTATGTAAGCCCAAGTTAGCCACACATATCCCTAGACACACCAATGGTCAAGGGCATAATAAGCCCTTCCCCTTCAAAAAAATGTTGTCCTCAATGTTGTGACAACTCTAGATACTATTGTACAAATGCTTCATCCTCCCAAGTGGCATCTTCACATGGCATATTCTTCCATTTGATCAGGTACTCTGTAATTGCTCTAGAATGTAGTTTCTTGGTACGTCATTAAAGGATCACCTTATAATCAAGAATAAATTTAGCCTCCTCATTTAATTATGGTAATTCTATTTTGATGGTAACTCTATGTCTAATGAATTTATTTAGGCATGATACCTGAAATACTGGATGTATGTCAGTGGATGAAGGAAAATCTAACTTGTAGGGCACACTGCCAATTTTTTTTAAGATCTAATAAGGCCCATAATACTTAGGAGATAAATTGTTATCCTTTTTTTGTTACTTTAATGACATCTATTTACATAGATATAATCAAATAAAGACATAATCACCAATGCCAAAATTCTCTCACTTTTATGTTAATCTACTTATTGCTTCATGTGATTTTAGGTCATAGCTAAATTTTCATGCAAACTTGCAAGGACCTCCTGTTGATGGTGAATATGTTATTCAACTATACAAACCTTAGGATGGACCTTCAAGGTGCAAGTGATGGATGGAGGATGGTATCCATATAGTGCCACAGAAGGAGACATTTTGGAATAACTATGAGCAGAAGTATTATACCACCATTTAGCAAGTGGCAACCAATAAACCCATTTATCTTGTTTATCAAAAACAAAACAACATAGATATCCTTCCAATCATTTACTTACTACCTCAATTTTTCCATTAGATTGAGGATGATAGGATGAACTATGAGCCAATTGAGTGCCTAAACATGTAAATAACTCAATCAAAAAATTACTAGTAAAAATAGGATCTCTACCATTGACAATGATCTTAGGAGTCCCATGCAGTTTTTGAACTATATTGAGAAAATTAGAAGCTACTGTACTTGAAAAAAATGAGCATACTTGCTAAGATGATCTATAAAAACCATGATAACATTTTGACCATCATATCTTGGTAACTCTATAATGAAATCCATAGAGACTTCTTCTCAACGCTGGCTAGGGATAGATAAAGGTTGTAAAAGACCTAGAGTTTTGATGGTTTTGCCTTTGTTTTATTGATAGATCATACATTCAACCACATAGTTCTAGACATACCCCTTGAGACCTTCTAAAAAAAATCTTGCTTAATCCTATGATAGGTTTTCAAAAATCTTGAATGACCCCCAATTGGAGTTGCATGAAGTTCTTGAAGGATTTTTTGTTTAAGAAGAGAATTCTTACATAGGTACAATATATTTTTGTACCATAATGCATTACCTTTCCATGTGAATTTTTCAAATCCATCTAAACCCTAATAAATATTTTGAATCAAATGATGAGCAATACTATCATTTTCTGATTCTGATTGTGCTTCCTCTAGCCAATCTACCTACAAAATGGTTATGGCACATAGCAATGCCTCAACTGATTCATCTTTTCTAGATAGTGCATCTGCCACCACATTGTCCTTACCTTTTTTGTATACTATTTCAAAATCATAGCCTAGTATCTTAGTCACCCATTTCTATTGTTCTTCATATGACAACCTCTATTCTAAAAATTATTTAAGACTATCATGATCAATTTTTACCTAAAAATGGTGACCCATCAAATAAAGTCTCCACTATTTAACTGCATGAAAAATGGTCATCATTTTCTTCTTATAGATGGGCTTGTGCTAATTTTTACCCTTGAGTTGATGACTTTCAAATGCCAATGGTCTACCTTCTTGCTTGATTACAACACCCATACGATACCCATATGCATCACATTCAACCACAAAAGTCTTAAAAAAATTATGAGTGGCCAATACTGGAGTAGTGCACATAGCCAATTTCAATTTTTCAAATGCCCAAGTAGCTGCATCAATCCACTAAAAGGAGTCTTTATTTAACAAAGAGGTATGTGAGGCTGCAATACTACCATAATTTTTGAGAAATCTATGGTAATAACCAGTAAGTCCCAAAAATCTCTGAAGTTGCTTGAGTGTCTTAGGAATTGGCCAATCTACCATTACTTGGATTTTTTTAGTATCCACTTTCACTCCTTCATAAGATACCAAATGACCCAAATATTCAACCTCACCAACCCCAAAAGTACATTTGGAAGGTTTAGCAAACAATTGATTTTGCTCCAAAATGGAGAGTACCTGTTTCACATGTTACAAATGGTTTTCCCAATTTCTACTATAAATAAGGATATCATCAAATAATACCAAAACAAATTTCTTCAAAAATGGCTTAAAAATAGTATTCATCAAACTTTGAAAAGTAGATGGTGCATATGTTAGGCAAAAAGGCATAATCAAAAACTCATAATGGCCCTCATGAGCCCTGAAAGTAGTTTTGGGTATGTCTTCATCATGAATCCTAATTTGATGATACCCAAAATTCAGATATAACCTAGTAAAATAAAGATCACCATTCAATTCATCTAGAAAATAATCAATGATAGGAACTAGAAACTTATCTTTGATATTGTACTTGTTGAGTTCTCTATAGTCAGTGCACATCCTCCAAGTGTCATCTTTCTTTCTCCCCATGAAAATTGGTGATGAATATTCACTTTGGCTATGGTGAATGATTCTTTCATCCAACATCTCTTGTACCATCTTTTTAATTTCAATTTTTTGGGCATAGGGATACCTATATGTCCTAATGTTGGGTGGTGTACTACTAGGAATAAGTGTGATTGCATGATCATGCGTGTAGCTAGGTGGAAGTCTTTTTGTCATGTCTCTAAAAAAAATAGAATGAGCATCAATTATTTATTACAGATCAAGAGGTGGAGATGGTTGAGTTGGTTGCACATCCATAAAAAACAAGTAGGTTAAAAATTCCTCAACACCCTTATGGAGAATATTTGTCATTTGAAGGGAGCTAACAATTTGGGGAGATTTAGATTTTAATCCCTTTAGCTCAAATTTCCTTTCTTCCAAATGAAAATGCATAAATAATTCTTGAAAATTCATCTCAATAGTGCCCAAAGTGGTGAGCCACTAGACTCCTAGAATAATATCAGCTCTACCCATCAAACTAGAAAATATAGGAGAATCCAATAAGTAGTATCCCATGGCCAACTTAATACTATGACATTTTCCTACACAATTGATAGTACCACCATCTACAATCATAACCTAAAATTCTAAAGATAGATAAATGAAATAGTTCAAATGAGCTACCAACTTACTATGAATGAAATTGTGTGTGCTCCCAAAATCAATCAAGATAGTGACCTTATATTTCTTAAGGAAACCCATCACCTTAAGAGTTTGGGGAGTACTAATACGTGACAAGGCATGGCATGAAATAGTAGGTTGAGAGTCTTTAGATTCTTCCTCAAGAAATTTTGTATCTGCATCATGTACTTCTACATCCTCTTCATCATCATTGACACCTTCAATGTAAAATAGCTTCTTCTCACCATAATGATGGTATTTGATCCATTTTATATCACAACCATAACACAACCCTTTGGCTTGCTTCTCCTCAATTTGTCATTGTTTTAATTTGGTGGGATGTGGAAAGAATGGTGTTAGAAAGTTATGATCATGAGAAGTAGTGAAAGTTTTCCTTTTGACCATATATTTTTATTTTATCATGCATGCCTCAAGGATAGCTTCTAATACAGATTATGGGCTAAACATTCAAACTTCACATTGGATGGTATCTTTGAGGACACACAAAAATAGATCTGTAAAATTTTTCTTAGTGATATTTTGCATTCTTAAAGAGAGATTATGAAATTGATGAATATAATCCTTCACAGGTCCTATTTGTCATATCTTGGCTAATTGGTTGAAATAGTTCTTAGAGAAATTATTTTGATAATGAGATGTCAACTCCTTATTAAAAGTATACCATGTAACATGAGCACCATTCTTTTTCTTTTGAGCACATAACCAGTGATACCAAATGAATTTCTCAGGTTTCATATACAAGGATGCCACCATCACCCTCTAAGAACTAGGGGTTTAATGCAGCTCAAATATACTCTTAATTTGGTTAATCTAAGTGAGAAGACACTTACTATCAATCTTATGCATGTCCACTTTTGGCAACATTAGTTTAGTACTAGTATGAGAGTTGTTGAGAGGAGGTTTTGAATGCTAAAGTGGAGGATTCTTAGGCTAAAACCAAGATGCGAGGGTAGCCAATTGCATAGTGATATGTTAAAATCCATTATGAACTCTATTAATCTCTATTTTCATCCTTGAAACATCAACTTAGACTACAACAAAGTCATCATGCCTCACCAAATTTTTTATGTCCTCTTGAAGCTGAGAAATCATCAAATCTAAAGTTCTAGATTCCATGTTATCAGTAGGGGTCTTAGGAGTTTTTGGTGCCCCTTTTCTTCCCTAAGTTAAAATACCTAACATAAACAAACCCTAGGAGGGTTTTGACCCAAAAATGTATCGATAGAATACACCATTACGATCATCTCACTGAGATGAATCTAATGATTGCAAATGTGTAAGGGGAAAAAACAAATTCCAAATTTTTTTTAAATATTTTTTTCAAAAAAGAATTTCAAACAATACTGTGCCAATGAAAAAAATTAATTCTTCCCAGATTACAAGTTACATTTTTTTAATTTCACTGCTCCTAGAAGCCACGCCTCACTAGATCCAAAAAAACACCATAGAAAACTTGCCCAAATCAAAGCTTTGATAACACTTATAATGTAATTACTTATATATTCACATAGAATGATGTTATATTTCATAGAATAAGAAAATATGAGATATTTACAATGATAATTGACAACATAACAGAATACTGGATAATATAGCAAAGCCACTTTGAGGGGGAAACCTCCACAACAATGCACTATTAGCAAAATAATTCACATATGATGCTTAGATACTAACCACTACCTCCTATATATAGTTTACTTAGCCAAGGTTATTCCATAGGCTGACCTATGTAATAAAATAGAGAAAAGTAATAAGTAAATAAAAGAGGTATGTAAGCCCAAGTCAGCCACACATATCCCTAGACACACCAATGCTTAAGGTCATAACACAATGTGGTTGGGCAAGTGCCTCCACACCTCCTCATGCACCATTTCAATTTGATAGTGATTGAAAATGGAAGAAAAGGTTACAACTTTATAATAAATATTAAATTATATATTTACACTATGAATCTTGTTTTTGGTCCATGGTGCACTTGGTATTTATATATTCCTTGTAGTGATTCAACCTATTAGATGTGATTCAAGATGTGTGGTTGAGCTTTGGTTAAATTTGGTATGTAAAATGTAATTAATATTTGATATTAATTAGGCATGGCTTTCCATATTTAGATATTTTTCACATATTTTGTCATTGCTTGATGAATTTCCTAATGACATCATCATCCCTAATATTTGTCATGATCCACTTGTTGAATTGTCATGAGAGTTGAAGAATAAATACTATTATTGAATTTATAATATAGGAATTCCCAAAAGCTATGGAACTTCTTATTAGAATAAGATTAGGATAATTAAACAAGTTTAATTAAATTAATGAAAATTGAAGTGAATTTAAAATTCAAAGAAACATTTGACATAATTAATCCCAAGACATATCTTGCATAGTATCAATTTGACTTAGGATAAATTAAGTAAAGCTACTAGTTTTTTTACAGTGCATTTCCCTAATTAGGAATATCCCAAAGCATTTAAAAAGATGGATGCCAATTATGTAAGAGAATTTGGGTGTTTTAGTGATTAATTTTTTTTGATATAAGTCATTCTAATTAAAATTAATAAATGAGAGTGGTGATAATGATTGTCTACTTTTTTCCCTTGTTTGATAAGGTGTTGTGGAACAGAAGCAAAGAAATAACTTTTCAAATAATGAAAAAGTTGTTTAAATAATTTGATAATGTTTGAAGAATGATGTTTCCATGTTTTTTTAATCTTGTTCACTCTACTAAAAATTAGTTCACAATGGTGCCACAAACAAAGTTGGGTATTCCCATGATGCCTCCTCAAGGGAGTGTGTAAAAAGTAAGATTTATGTACAAGCCCTTAAAAAGAAGAAAGTAGACATGAAGAAAAGTGAAATTAATCCATGATGAGATTAATCCATATGATCCAATACTTTCACACATTGATTTACACTTATGAATAGAATTAAATTTAATTGGACCCAAGATAAAGAGTAGTGGGAAGGATGTATCCCATAATGAGTGGCACACTTTGACATACCACAAATTGGGTGAAATTTATGGGCTTAGGTAATGATTGATCATGAAACAAGTTTCACACTTTGATTTGAACAAAGAGGGAAAAACTATAGATCTTAAAATTATATGAAAGACAAAATGATTAATTAATTATTTTCCGTAATAATGTGGATTTGATCATTAGTTTAAATGATTTTCCTAGTAGAAAAAATTTGATCATTGACTAATCTAAATTATTGGTTGAATAATGAACAATCATAGCTCAATGATATAACCTAGTACAAATATTAAAGATGATATTAATGACACAAACATAGGTGTGATGGTATAATGGCTTTTTAAATTATGAAGAAGCCACAAAAATTGAGCACACAAGAATGTTTAAAGGGAGTGAAAGGGATGATTTGAAGAACACAATGATGATTTAATAATGATATGATAATGGTTGTTGAGATAAACTCATAAAATAAATGTAAATAAACATTACTTACATAGTCTAAATAGGCCTTAGGCTAATGTAGTTCTCCCAAGATGGGAGAAAATGGATAAGGAAAATGATCATGACAAGATTGAGAATAATAATGGACCATTATTATATGACTCTATTGTTACATATTTATTCAAAGATGCACATCCTTAATTACCATACAAATAGCCATGGTTTCTTCAATTATTTTTCTTGTGATGTGTTTATGGAAAGATGAAATTCTATCATGGTCATGCATTATATAGGTAAATCATGCTTCAAGAGATCCTTTTGGTGAAACAATGCTATATAAGACTTGAAAACTTGGTTTTTAATGTAGCATGTGATGGTATGCATTATGATATAAAACATCATGATGACTTGGTTTTAATGTGAATAAGGACTAACTCCTGATCCAATAGACAAATGGAAACAACACACCAATGATAAAAATTGTGATGATAATGCTGATGTATGTTAATAGATATAATCAAGTACAAGTGCATGAAAATGAGCACCATTATTATTCACTCATTAACACAATGGACTAAGACAAGGAAATAATGATAAAATAAAATAATTACAGATACAAGAAAATAAATAAATGCACAAATAGGAAAAATAAAAAGAAATAAAAATCATCTTTTCATTAACGAAGTCAAAATTCATGTGTGAAGGCTCAAAGATAATGATAATGGAATGGTTCCCATAAGAAAGTTATACATGCAAGGGGAGGATGAAACCCAAGGTGGATGAAATTATTGGAAATAATAATGAGTCTATCTACCCTAGTAGGCTGCATTTAGGAAAGACACATCCAAATGGTTGTTAATATGAGTGGCTCAATGTAAAATCAAGGATGATGATTGAATTTAGGACAAGATAAATGTTTTTAAATTTTTTGGATTTATATCTCTAATGGGGATTTTAAGAATTTTTATAATATTTATAATTTTTGGTCTTTATATATCTCATGGATATTGTAAGCCTTGTTCCAATTTTTAGGTCTTTTAGACTATTATGGTTATTTTTGGGATTTTGGCATTATTGACCAAATTTGAATTTTAGGTTAAATTGGGGCACCATAGGTAAAAAAATGACTTTTAGGTGTTATATGGGTTTAATACATATGACACATGGTGTTTTATAGGTTAATTAATTCCATTTAATGTTGTAATAGCCTTGGTATTTAGTCATTTTTGTCTTTTTAGTCATTTTGAGGTCAAAAAGGTACATTTAATGACTTGTATATATTTATTAGGAAATGTGAAGGTTCCAAAAGATGATGTCACATCCCATGTGTCCTAAGAGGTCTTAAGTAATTGAAAACAACTAAAAAGTGGTAGGTTCATCAAAAAAGGGGTAGTTTTCTTAAGAAAAAGAAGAATTTTGGCACTTGTACAGCTCCTTAGGAAGTGTGCCACATAGGAAAGGATCATGGTAGTATATTCAAATTCCACAAGATTAGTTACACATTTTAAGTGCTTTGGAAGTGCCATTTTTTTCCCAAAATTGTTTTCCTTTTTTAGTCTTCTTGGTAAGTAGAAATGACCTTCAGGTTTGTGCTTAGTACAAACAACTCAGGAGGTTTTAGATCAAAACATTATAGGATGTTTTAGATAAAAACATTATAGGAGGTTTTATTAAACATATATACCTTAATTTAAATATAATGAGTTTCAATAATGGTGGCATGTGATTGATGAACCATCCTCATGAAGTTGACTATACATTTTTTCCTATTGTTTCATACACCCTATAGGTTTTTCCATGTTTTGAGAAATTCAATATGAACCAATTACTTAGTTTGAGTCTAGATGATGTTGACCTCCTCCTAAAATTATTCTCATGATTTTTTTCACGTTTAAATTTGATTTGATGAGCCAATAAATTTAGGTTTGCAAATTGGTCTCATATGGGATGACAGATAGGCTTCCACCATTTTCTAATTTTCCATGCTTTGTCAATGGCTCTATGGAGTTGTGATAGGTCATTTATCATGTATCCAATATGGTAAAATGATCTCATGACATATTAGTCTCATTTTATAAGTAATCTCCATTAGAGGGTATTCATATAATACTATACAGTCAATCTACCATATGACTATCATACTAGTCAGCTAGGTGTTTACAAAGGGTTCAACATTGAAAATGGGGTTTGAGTACTTGTATTAAGCCTTGAAACAACTTATTATTTATTTATTTTAGCATAATTTAAGAGAAACCAAACATAATTAAACTCACAAAATATGCACATACCCATTATTTCCCTTTCACTGTCAATTAGGTAGTGATTAATATGCATATATAGGTGTCCTCATGAGTAATTGCATGTGAGATGGAAGTTTATTACTGATTTGAGGCCATTGAGGTTGAAATAAATATATTTGAGGGTTTGGTGAGGGTCTAAAATTTATAATAAAGGATTTGTATTTACATATTGCCTACATTTCTCATCCTTACTGCCTATATGTGAGAAGGTTAGCCTACATGTGATACTACAGGGGACTAAGAACTTTTAATAGGAGGTTGGAACATGACCAAACTTTTCATTAGGATATTGTTACATGGAAAAAATCATAACAAACCCATTTTAATGTGTCAAGTATTAAAATTGAAATAGAAACACATTAAAATCATAAGATGGTAATATTCAAGCCTACTTTCTCAAAAAAGGCAAAACAGAGCACCCAATGGTTCTATTGATATCATAAAAGGAAGTCTCAAAAAAGTATTGGAGCTTATAAATGAGCATAATTTGTAGTATCTAACATGGAAAATTACTTTAAATTTTTTGGAAGATAGATAACCAGGGGAAGATAATTTTTAAAGGTCCTAAAGTTACCTACAAAACACTAAATCCTTTCAGTGACTTATACGGGCTTGTTTCTTAAAGAGACCTTCTCCACTTAAAGTTGAAAACTAGGCCTTTACCTTATATTTTAATGTTCTAAATGATTCCAAACAACATAAAATAAATATAAGGGAGGTAGATAAGTTTATGGTTTTTGTTTTTGAACTCAAACCATACATTTTTAATTGTAGGACATAGTCAAGCAGGTATAATTAGCTGTTGACTAAGTCAAATAGTGAGTGTTTTGGTGATTAAGTGTATGGAATAATAAGAATGAATAAAGTGGAATAAATAAAGTATGATAATTCTTTAATTATTTCAATATTACACAATATTAATGTAAGTAACTTGAAGAAAATATAAGAACCTATAGGTAGGGGTTACTGTTGAAGAATGGAGCCACAGTCTAAAGGCATACTATTTGAGAAGATAAGGTGTATGTGAAAGAATAGAGTGAATTAATAGATTATAAATTGTGTTTATAAATTTAAGGAGACCTTAAAACATAATTAATAATTCTTTATTCATGAAAATTACACCTAAAATTACACTAAACAAGTGAAACACAATCATAGTCAAGGTAATACCTAGTTTGATACAGAGGTAGTGTTTGGAGCATGAGAAATGCATAAAGGCGAAGACAAGAAAGTGATTATAAAAGCATGATAAGGTTGAATTTTTTTTATATGGTTAATGAATTTAAATGGTTATGAGTAACCTTGAAAAGGAGAGATATTCACCTAAAGGTCCTTACATCCCTCAACATTGTTGACTGTGTTGACCATGAGAGTTAGTGAGATGAGAAGTGTGACTAAGTGATGATATATGGTTATTAAAGGTGAAATAATGAGTCAATATTAGTGTTAAATTGATAATAATGTTTATGGAGAATATGATACACTTTAGGACCAAGGTTTTAAGCGTAAAAACACTACTCACAGACTCACTTTCCTGAGTAGGTAGGGTAAATCTAGCACTCATGCCTAACTGAGTAAAAGTGTAGTCCAAGATGAAAATATGGTTGATAATTTTTTTTGAGATTAATGAAAATCTATAAAATTATGGTGATAAATTTTACACCTTCATGACATGGATACAGGGTAGATAAAGGGCTCTAAATAGACAAACACAGTCTAAATTAGATTTTTTACACACAGTCCCTACCTGACTGGCCTATTTTGCGGTTTTGAGTCTTTGAAGGGCCAAATGAATAGACCAGAGGATTAAATTTTTAATATGGGGTCTTTAAAACCTATAAAATCCTCCCAAATTTTTATTTTGGTAAAATAGGGGAAGTACCCCCTATTTTGTCTCAGATAGGGGGTACTTCTCATGCAGACACTAATTGTTTTGAGGAATGAGAGATGAATGATGGACCAAAAGTTGGAGATACCTTGAAAGGAAATATGTGGAGTTGAAATAAATATATAAAATCATGATAAAAAATTTAAATGAGTATGTAACCATACATGGCATCCAAGACCATCAGGTTTGAAAGCATGCCTACTACTTAAATTTTAGCCTAGAACCCAAACAAGAGGTCACTTTGAATTATATATCTAAGTGATATTTATGATGGATTGGAACATATATATATATATACATATATACATATATATATATATATATATACATATATATATATGTATATACATATATATGTATGTATATACATATATATGTATATATATACATATATACATACATATATATATATATACATATATATATATATATATATATATACATATACATATATATATATACATATATATATATATATATATATATATATACATATATATATATATATACATATATATATATACATATATATATATATATATATATATACATATACATATATATATATATATATATATATATATATCATATACATATATATATATATATATATATACATATACATATATATATATATATACATATACATATATATATATATATATATATATATATATATATATATATATATATATATATATATATATATGTATGTATGTATGTATGTATGTATATATGTATTATAGGTGTTTTTAAGCTATAATTATGAAAATAAAACCATAAAAGGTCATTTTAGGCTTTTAGGTGTAGACAAGCTATAAGAGCAACATTAGGCCTAGTACCCAAAGAGGAGGTCATTCACACTTTTGGCCATAGAACTGAGATTTAACATATGTTAAAATGTCAATAAGGTCATTAAAGGTATTTTAAATCCTTTAAATTTTAGGAAAAGCCATGAAAGGGACACTTTTGACTCAAAGACACCTCAAGAATGCAGGAAAAGAGGAAAAAGAGCTTGATAAGAGAGTTTCAAATGTTCATATATTTTTGGAGCATATTCATGGAATAAAAATTATTTTGGGGAATTTATTAATGTAATTTAACATTAAATTAGTTATTTTTTTTCAATTTTAATGTGAAACCTATATGAACAAATCTTAAGAGTCAAAACTGTCAGAAACCCTTACAAACCCTTATTAGAAACCTGATGTATAAAATAGAGTTATAAATATAATTTAATGTCATATTTTAACCATTAAAACTATTTTAACTTTAAAATTACTAAATAATCATCCCTACCATGCTTTTTGGTTATACACAATTATATGGACAAGGGGAAAATAGTGCATTTTAACCATTTTTTCTTGTTTTATAGGTTCTAAAATGAGTCAAAGGATGAAATAAAATTTAATAGGAATATTTATACTTTTTATAACTCCCAATTTTTATTTAATTCCTAAAAAAATATTTTAAGTGTGTAAATAATAGCCTTCATCTCATCCAATCAAAATTGGCCTAGTGGAAAAGCTAGTGAGAAGGGTGGAAAACTTCAAGGGGGTTGATTTTAAAGAAATCCTGATGCCTCTAAGGACATGGAGGGTATTTAAAGGTGTCATAAACTTAATAAAATATATTTTCATGATAAAATAATGTCTTATTATAAGCCAAGTGTGCAGAGTGCGTGAAGGAAGAATTTTCTAGACTATAGATGATGATGGCTCTTTTTTATATGATTCTAGAGGACCAAGCCTACAAAAAATGAATGGATATTCATGTATGATGTCCTTAAACTTAATACTAATAATTTTAAATGTTTATAGTTAGTTATGAGGCATTTAATAAGGGTCGATCATGAAGGCATTTTTTTGAGCTAATAAAGGGAGTTTCATGCCATATTTCATGATGTTTATGCCTTGAATTGACACTTTTGATTCCTAAAATTACATGGTTCATAACATATCCTCTTATAATATAAAATTAAATCCTTTTATCATTTTTAAAAGTTTCCTTTTAACCCTTGAACTTCTCTCTTCTTCTCTCTCTCTCTCTCTCAAGTTCTATAAGAACTAGCCATTTTGGCTATTATAACTTATGATGTACCTGAGTATGGTAACGCCATGCTCAAATTCATACCATTTTATCAATAAGACTAATAATTTTAAATTATTTCATGACTATTCATAGTGTGTTCAATTGGATGATGAATCTTGTTTAGTGAAAACTATGGATTCTTTAGCATGTTGTTTCATTATTTCACTTATTTGCAACCTCTTCTTCCAAGGCATGTGAAGTGTTATAGGAGATGTCCAGGTTTGAGTGAGTTAGTATATTCACTAGTTAAATTAAATTCCCATTTTATATTACTCCTAAGCTAAGGCATTCATCCATAACCTCATAATGTAACATTAATGTGAGAAGACATAGATTGAAGAAGTGTATGTTTAGTTTATCCTTTGTTCTCATGTGTAACATGCTATTGGTTAGAAGTAATATGTTATTTGGTGTATCACACCCCTTATAATATTTTTACTTCATTTATCTCTCTCCATTTTCACCCCCCACAATTTTATGTGTAGTTGTAATCCAATGTGGTACATCAAGGGAGCTAGCCCTATCTACAGATTCACCTCATCCTTAGGCTACCCACAATACTAGAGGTGTTTCCATTGTGAAACTTGGATGAGGATAAATTTTCCATCTCCTCAAAGGGTTAAAATCCAAGTGACATTATTTTTTTCCACACTTGGTGGGACTCTTGGTCTAAGAGGTTAGAATATTTTTGGTGTTGTCTTTCAACAATCAGCCTTTAGAGGCATTTATTCAAGCATCAATGGCAACTCCAAAGCTATATAAAATATTCAAGAAGCCCATGTTATCCTTTTAATAATGTTGGTAACATATTTCCTTGTGTTTTTGCTTTAAATGAGGTTTTTTTGGCTAATTTTTGTGTTGATATTTATCTTACACAAGTTGTTGAGACATTATAAGCTTCTGTCATTCCCTATCAATAAGAACAAGTTATTAATCAAACCTATCATGAAGTTTACTATCCCCCAATATGGTTATTATCAGCCCCACTATGATTATTTTCAACCTTATCATGAGGTGTATCAATCCTATATCTATCCTCCTCAATGTCTTGCAACTCCTAGTCAACCTAGCCACTTCTCAACTCCATCCTTTTTCAACTTCAAGAAAACACTTTTGGGATATGAAAGGTATATGTTAGATCTTGATACTCTAATGTGATGTGGTTAAGAGGTTCATAGGCATATTATTCATAAGGTGAGAGATACATTAAATATGATCAAAAGAGAGTGTAAACCTATTGAGAGAGCCAATTGGTATAGGCTCACAAGTGAGATGCTCAATGTGAGTGGTCTAGTTTTTTCCTTACAGGACAAGCTAGGAATTCATGAAAGGAAACATCACCAAACCTATTAGCCTTCATATCAAATTCCCCAAGTTTCCTATCATCCATATTTAATCCCTACTCATGATCCCAATCAAGGATACCAAAGTCATCCTTCTCCTAATTAGTTAGAAGAGAGAGTTGAGAAAAGGAACCTTATTTTTGAAGAAAACCTTGATAGGCAAACCAAATTGGTCAATATGTAGATGCAATCATATATGTTAGAAAAAAATGAGGTGGAGTTCAGTCTTTCATTTCCCTCTCACATAGCATCCTAACCACCTTAAAAGGATACTCATAATACCAATACCATAAGATAAAATAAAATAGTAGAGTCATGGGGGAATAAAGAGGATATAAGTTTGGTTGATAAGGAATGTGAAGTTGTGAATGAAGTTGATCCTTTACAAGTTCCTCTCAAGATTCATTAAGAAAAGTATTGTCCTCCATATGAATCCCATTGTATTATTCATCTTTATGATGATTAATAGCAACTTCAAGAGAGACTTTTCCAAGAGAACCTAACCAAGTAAATTAAAGAGTTAGAGCTAAGGATGAAGCTACTAAGTCAAGGTGTGATGTAAGGTTTACACACAAAAGAAAATCCTATGTCTAAACATACCCCATCCACCCTTTCTCAAGAGATTCCTCAAGATAAATCAGATGCAAATGAAGTGGTTTTAAAGTGGAAGGAATAAAATAAAGTTGTTTTAGTCTAAGGTCTGCCTCTCCTTCCTTAAGAGCTTCCAAAATAGCCCCTTACATTTCACTCTCAATGTAATTTTGAGTTCTATGTGCCACCTCCACCAACTATTTCATCTTGTCCTCACCCCATCACCCTTTACCTTGATGGACCTATGGTATGGGAACCTAAATAAGAGTATCTAGTTGATAAGGAAAGAGAATTCTTGCTTGAAGGAAAGCATACCTCAGCCTCATTTGACTAGGTCACACGATTTCAAGATGCCTTGTCTTGGCATCACCGTGAAAAAAAAATAAATAGAAGATCTTATAAACTCTTGAAGAAGACTCTACATCTAGTTAAAAGGTTTTGGATGATCACCTCAAGTATGAGGATGAATGTGTTATCATATATGGAGAACAATTTAAAGTTTTTCCCAGAGAGATTATAGCCCAAAAAAGCTCTCTTTAGACCAAGGTGGAATTTTTTGCTTTTGAAAATGATACAATAATTCAACCTGATATTGAAATAATATCAAATGTATTAGAACTTTAATAACACCATATTAATGAAATTATAAATCAAGAAGATAAGATCAAAAAGGTAGTTTTTCAAGATGATAAAGAGGACAAGAATGATTGGCAGCTACAAATGGAGTTGATTCAAGGGTTTAAAGAGTTTTTCCAAGTTAAGAATAAAGTACATGGAAAGGTCAACAAGGAAGATTTCATGGAGGACAATGAACAATATTGGGAAGAATATGCAAAGCTCTTTGATTAGTGAGAAGAACTTTCAACTAATAAGAAGCCCAATCATATTCAAAGTACTATGGAAGTAAAGAGGTAAGAAGCCTTAATTAGTTATTTCATCACTTTACAAGATGTCATATATGAGCAATAACAAGTTATTAAGTAGCCTTTGGATGATTTGTTTGAAGTCATTGGAGTAGGGTATAATTCACTTCAAGGAGGCTATGATTTGGTCAAAAATGGAGAAGGTAGCTTTAGCACTCAAGTAAGTATGCAAAGGAAAAGAAACATCTCAAATTTGTCCTTTCAAGAGACATACATTTCATGATGACATGTTTTAAGTCATAAAGATGGCCTATCATCCTCTTAATTAGTTAGGAGAAACACATCAACTCTTGAATGATGGAACAAGCTCTTATTCTCCTCAATCTTCTAAAGTACATGAAACTAATCTTGAAGCCATGACTACTAAATATATATAAATTGACCATGAAATTAAGAGTAGGTATCACTATGAATTTTGTGAATATGTTTAAGAGGAATATATCTACATTGGAGACCTATTCAAAGATGATCTACTTAACGGCATATCAAGTGAAGTGCCAAGGAATAGTTCTGATCTACAAAGCATCCAATCCAAGGAAAACCATGCTTGGCACTATGTGTCATCTCACCATGAAGATGATTCAAGGAATTTTCCTTTTGATCCTAGAAATGAGGTATGCTTAGTTTATAGTTGTGCATAATAGTTTGTTTTTATATTCCCCTAAGTGCCTTGAGCACATGTGTGTGTCTTATTGGTTTGTTGCATTATTTTGTGTGTCTTTTACTTTATGTGGTTAAGGTAATTAGTGGTCTTGTCTTGATGGTAAATGGTTAAAGGTTTACTTGTTTGTATAAGAATTAAAAATGACTCCCTAAGCCCAATAGACTAAATAGGCTACTAGTCTAGTTAGTATAACAAGCATATTACCCCTATGAGTCACCAATTTATTGACCAAATTTAACTTTTAGGTCAAATTAGGGAACCCATAGGTAAAAAATTGACTATTATGTATTATAGGGGTCTAATAAATATGTCACAAGGTGTTTTATAGGTTAATTAATGCCATTTAATGTTTTACTAGCCTTCATCTTTAGTCATTTTGGTCCTTTTAGTCATTTTGAGGTTAAAAAAGGTGAATTTAATGACTTGTATGGATTTATTGGGAAGTTTTATGGTATCAAAATATTATTTAATGTCCCATGTGTCCTAAGAGGTCTTAAGTAACTGAAAACAATTGAAAAGTGGTAAGTTCCTCATAAAAAGGGCCATTTTCTTGAGGAAAAGAAGAGGTTTGGCACTTTTACAGCTCTTTAGGAAGTGTGTCATGTGGGAAAGGATAATGGTATGTATATTAAACATCACTAATCTCATTTAAATGTTTTAAGTGCTTTGGAAGTGACATTTTTCACCCAAAACCATTATACTATTTTTTCAATCTTTTTGGTAAGCAAAAGTGACCTTTAGGTTTGTGCTTAGTAAGAATAGTTAAAGAGGTTTTAGTTAAATTTTTTTTAAGGTTGTATTAAATTTAGATACCTTAATTTACATATAATTATTTTTAATAATGGTGGCTTGTGCTTCATGAACCATCCTCATGAAGTTGACTATACTTTTCTACCTGCTATTTCATGTACCCTATAGGTTTTGGCTTAGTTTGAGAAATTTAATATGAAATAGTTATTTAGTTTAAATAAAAATTATTTTTAACTCATCTTAAAATTATTACCATTATTTTTTTTCATGTTTAATGTTGATTTTATGAGCTAATCACTTCAAGTTTGCAAATTGGTCTCATATGGGATGATAGATAGGCTTCCACCATTTTCTAGTTTTCCGTGCTTTGTAAATGGCTCCAAGGAGTTTTTATAGGTAATTTATCATGTATAAAATATTTTAAAACTATATCATGACATATCAGGTTCATTATCCAAGTAAACTCCATGAGAGGGTAGTTGTATAATACTATACAATCAATCTATCCATTTGACTATCAAACTAGTTAGGTAAGTGCTTATAAAGGGTTAAACATTGAAAATTGGGTTTGATTAATTTTATTAGGCATTTAAAAAAAATTAATGATTTTATCATCATTTAAGAGAACCCAAATATCATTAAACTATAAAACATGCATATACCCATTGTTTTCCTCTCACTATCAATCAAACATCGATTAATGTGCATATATAGGTGTCCTCATGAGGAATTGTACATGAGAAGTAGGTTTAGTACTGAGTTGAGGCCATTTAGGTTTAAATACATACATTTTGTATTTTGGTAAAGGTATACAATTTATCATGAATAGGTGTATTTTCATACTACCTACTTTTCTCATCCTTGATGCATGTATGTGAGAAGGTTAGCCTACATGTGATACTATAAGGGAATGAGAACTTTCAATAGGAGGTTGGAACATGACCAAAATTTTAATTTGGAGATTGGTAAATATAATTAACCATAATAGACCCATTTTAATGTGTCATGTCTATAAATTGAAATAGAAGCACCTTTAAAGCATAAAATGGTAGTATTTAGGTCTACTTTCTCAAAAAGTGCAAAATAGAGCACCTAATGGTTCTATTGATATCATAAGAGGAAATTTCAAAAAGTACTAGAGCATCTAAATGAGCATAATTTGTATTATCTATCATGGAAAATGAGTTTTCCAAGTTTGGAAGATAGATAAATAGGGGAAGATAGTTTGTTAAAAGTCCTAAAGTTTCCTATAAAACAAAATCCTTTCAGTGACTTCTACATGCTTGTTCCTTAAAGAGACCTTCTCCACTTAATTTTGAAAAATAGGAATTTACCATTATATTTTAAAATTAAAAATTATTACAAAAAACATCAAAATAATCTAAGTGAGGTAGAGAAGTTTATGGTTTTTGTTTTTCGAACTCAAACCAGACATTTCTAACTGTAGGGCATAGTCAAGTAGGTACAGTCAGTTGTTGATTGAGTCAAATAATGAGTGTTTTGGTGATTAAGTGTATGGAATGATAATTATGAATAAGGTTTAATAAATAAAGTTTAATAATAATTAAAATATTTCAATAGGCCAAAATATCAATTTAAGTAACTCTAAGAAAATATAAGCACCTACAAGTAGGGGTTACTATTGAAGAATGGAGCCATAGTTCAAAGGCATATCATTTGAGAAGATAAAGTTTATATGAAAGAATAGAGTAAAAATGGTGTTTATAACTTAAAGGATAAATTAAAAAATCATTCCCAATGATTTCTTCATATAAATTACACTTTAAAGTACACTAAATAAGTGAAACACAATTATAGTCAAGGCAATACCCAGTTTGACAAGGAGGTAGTGTTTGGAGAATGAGAAATGCATAAAGGTGAAGACAAGAATGTGATTATAAAAGTATGATATGGTTGAAAATAAATTGATATGATTCATGAGGTTAAATGGTGATAAGTAATATTACAATGGAGATATATTCACCTACAATTCCTTACATCCCTCAACACTGTTGACCATTATAGGCAATGAGATGAGAAGTGTGCCTAAGTGATGATCTAGGGTCTTTCAAGGTGAAATAATAAGTCAATATTAGTTTTTAATGGTCAGGAAGGTTTATTTAGAATACAAGACACTTTAGGACAATGGTTTTAAGCATAAAACACTAATCACAGACTCATTTTCTTGAGTAGGTATGGTAAATCTAGCACTTAGACCTAACTATGTAAAAGTGTAGTCCAAGATGCAAATGTGGTTGATAAAAGTTTTTGAGATTATTTAAAACCTAAAAAATTATGGTAATACTTTTTAAACCTTAATTACATGGATACAAGGTAGAAAAAAGGCTCTAAATAGACAAACACAATCTAAATGAGATTTCTTACACACAGTCCCTACCTGGCTAGCCTATTTTGGGTTTTTCAATATTTAAAGGGTCAAATGGATAGAATAGAGGTTTAAATTTTGTACATATGGTATTTAAAACCTATATAATCCTCTAAAATTTTTAGTTAATTTTTAAAAATAGGGTAAGTACCCCATATTTTGTCTCAGACAGGGGGTACTTCCCCTCATGCATATACAAATAGTTTTGAGGGATGAGAGATGAATGATGGACCATAAGTTGGAGATACATTTAATGGAGTTATTTGGAGTTTAAATACATATATAAAATCATTATAAACCATTTAAATGAGTATTTAACCATAAAAGGTGTCCCAGACCATTAGGTTTATAAGCAAGCTTACTAGGTAGGTTTTGGCCTAGAACCCAAACAAGAGGTCACTTTCAATTTTAGATCTAATTAAACTTTTTTATGGATTGGAAAATGTATATAGAGTAATTATAGGTTTTTTTGAGATATAAATAGGTAAGGAAAACCACCAAAGGTCATTTTAGGCTTTGAGGTGTAGATAGGCTACAAGAGTAACATTAGTCCTAGTACCCAAAGAGGTCATTCACACTTTTAGCATTAGACATGATATTTACCATATTATAACATGTAAATAATGTCACTAATGGTATTTTAAATCCTTTAAATTTCATGAGAAACCATTAAAGGGCCACTTTTGACTCAAAGATAACTTAGTCATGCAGGAAAAGAGGAAAGTGAGCTTGATAGGAGAGCTTCAAATGCTCATATCTTCCTAGAGGATTTTCATGGGATATAAAATAGTTTTGGGAAGTTAATAAGGTCACTAAAAATAAAATTATTGATATTTGTTTTCAATTTTAATTGAAACCTGTATGAACAAATCTTAAGAGTCAAAACTATTAGAAACCCTAACAAACCGTAATTAAACATATGATGGAGAAAATAGAGTTTTAAATATAATATAATTTCATAATTTTACCATTAAATCAATTTTATCTTGTATATGAATCACTAAGGCTCCCTCCCATTACTTTTTGGATGTATAGAATTATACAAATAGGGGAAAATAAGGTTTTTTTTACCTTTTTTTGTGTTTTGTTGGTTTTGGAAGGATTAAATGTATGAAATCAAATTTAGGATGAATATTTAGAATATTTTTAACTCATAATTTCATATATTGCATTATAAAATCTTATAAGTTTGAAAAAAATAGCCTTCATCTTAGCTAGTCAAAACTAGCCTAGTGGACAAGCTAGTGACAAGGGTGGAAAACTTCAAGTGAGGTGATTTTAAAGCATGCCTAATGCCTCTAAATATATTAAGGGTATTTATATGTGTTATAATATTACTCCCATGTATTTTAATTATAAAATTATGTCTTTTTTCAAGCCAAGTGTTCAAGGTGAAAGAAAGAAGAGTCTTCTAGACTACAGATGATGATGGATCCTTTCTAAATAATTCTAGATGACCAGGCCTACAACCAATGCATGGAGAGGCATGTATTATGTAATTAATATTCATCCCAAGAATTTTAACTATTCCTAGTTATTTATGAGGTGTTTAATAAGGGACAATCATGAAGGCAATTTTTTTGAGCCAACAAAGGGAGTTTCATGCTACTTTTCTTGAAGTTTATGCCTTGAATTGACACTTGTGCTTCATAAAATTACATGTTTCACTCAATATCCTATTATCATGCATAATTAATTCCTTTATTCAGCTTTACAAGTGTCCTTGTGACCCTTATAATTCTCTCTTCTTCTTCTCTCTCTCTTAAGTTCTATAAGAACTAGTCATTTTGGATATTGTAACCTATTCTCCTTTTGAGTATGGTGAATCCCTAATCAAATGCATATAATTTGATAAATAAGACTAATTATTTTTACCTTTTTCATGAATATTCATAGTGTTTTCAATTAGATGATGAATCTTTCTTAGTGAAACTATGGATTCCTTATCATGTTATTCCATTCTTTCACCTATTTGTAGCCTCTTCTCACAAGGCATGTGAAGCATTCTAGGAGATGTCTAGGTTTGAGCAAGTTAGTATATTTACTAGTGACATTAAAGGCCCATTGTCTATTCCTCCTAGACTAAGGTATTCATCCATAACTTCATAATGTAACATTGATGTGAGAAGACATAGATTGAATAAGTGTATGTTCAATTTGTCCTTTGTTCTCATGTGTAACATACTCTTGGTTGGGAGTAATAATGTTATTTTATATATAACCTCCCTTATAATATTTTTATTTTATTTATCTCTCTCCTATTTTACCCCCCAAAATTTTAGGTGTAGTTGTAATCCAATGTGGTACATCAAGGGAGTTATCCCTATCTAGAGATTCACCTCATCCTTAGGCTGTCCACAAGCCTAGAGGTATTTATATTATGACACTTGGATGAGGATATATTTTCCATATCATTAAATGGTGAAAATCCAAGTGATAATAGGCATCTCAACTCAAAATTATGGGAGTGTGGGAATGGTAACTCAAAAAATAATGAGGTCATATCTTAGGATTCTCATAAAATAGTGAGAGCATGGGATAATTGTGTCTTATCTTAAATCATAAATTAAGCATTGCCTACATATTCCAAAGAGACATCAATACACTATAATTATTCTTATAGTGAAAGATAAAAATGGATGACAATGAGGGAAGGACATAAGAATCTTTAAGGACCATTATTTATTAAGACCCAAGTGTGTGTAAGTCTAATAAATAATCGATCAGGATATATCATGATCCCCTTCTCAAATATGATCAGATGCATCCACTTTCAAATAAATTTCAAGACATTTATCCCATCTTCAATGTTTTTATCAAATCACCCATCCCTGACCAAACCTAAACCATTATTAGTCAACCTATATTTGATGAATGAATTATATTTGATGAAAGACCCCATATTCTATGTACCTATCTTTGAAGATTTGATTAATATAGAGAAACATCCCATTATTCATCCATTGCCAAACATTCCCCATTTTATAAAATTCATTTGTCCCAAATCCTTCATTTCTAAATGACAAGTAAAAAAGGTACTTGTGTACAATGTAATTAAACATGCCATTTTTGTAGACACATATAAATAAAAAATATGTTCCCTTTTGGATCCAACATTATTATCAAAATTAACATCAACATCTACATCAAAATCATGTTTTATCTTAGAACCAATATCATAATTGGGTTTCATTATAGAATAAATATCATATTTATCATTAGAAATAGAATCAATATTGGTCTCAACATCATATTTAGATCCCCTTAAGTTAGAATAAACCTTAGAATTAGAATACATTAGTGTATATTACAACATTGGATCTATACTTATATCAAATCCAACTTAGTCTACATCAAATTTAGAATTAACATACCTTAGTAGATATTATGGTTTTGGCTACACACTCCTTACAAATCATATTGAAATAATTTTTTATCTTCTATGGTTGTTGAGGATGTTTACTTTAACATAGACACAAGTTATCCTAGTAGCCTCTATGAGGACTATGATGCCTTATACCCTTCCAATAACATTACACATCCCTTTACCATTAGCAAGCCTATCAATTATATTTCCATACCACCTCCCATGCACATCAATCAAGAATGAAAAAATCACACATTTTTAAACTTACGCCATGGTGACATATCAATGGTAGAATTTATGGGGAACCAAGACAACATTCAAGTAGAATAACAATCTCCTAGTGAAACCTTGTTTGAGGTGCTAGATGATAATCAAAATAAAAAATAAGCATCCTTCAGTGAAACCTTGATTAAATAGCTAAGGGAAAATCAAAATGAATTAACAACATCCCTTAGTGAAAATTTATTAAAGGTGCTATTGGATAATCCAAATAAAAAAAATCAAGAAGAATGTATTAGTGAAAACATATTTAAGGCACCAATAGTTGAGCCAATTAGTTTATCATTACTTTATGAAGACATTATTGAAGTCAATATCAACCTTGCCATAACCAAAATCAGTTCAAATCTAGAATAAACAATAAAGTGTTAGACTAAAAATCCCAATAGTCATTTGTCTTTCAACCATTATACATTCCATTGTGATCCTATCATTAATTTAACTTATATATTCCATCACCAAATCGAGCCCTTTATCTAATGCCTACCCTTATTTACCCTTCCTAACAATATTTTGTTTTAAACGGGTTACAAAAGTACCATTTTTATAGGTTTGGGGGAAGCAAAATTAATGACTAACAAATATCACAACAATATTAGTGTAATCCAAACCAATAGTAAATTCCTAATAGAACAACTATTCATAGTAGGTATTGGTTAGATAACAAAGGGTTTGCATTAGGCATTTCATAATCCTCCATTGAATGTATATTCTAAATATAATAAAAATAAATTAAAACATACAAAAAATCAAAATATAAAGAGAAATATCTATATGTGAAATAGGATTATGAAGTATATTAGTTTCTTTGTTAGTATCAAAACATGAACAAATTCTCAAAACTAACATATTAGGCTTATTACCTCAATTGGGAAATATCAATGGAGTGAAAAAACTAAAAATAAACAATAACAAGAATATTATACCTTCCTAGAGTGATTTCTCTTCTTGGATAGTCCACAATCATGATGCGTGCCTAGATATGGAGCTTAAAATATTTGGCTATGTGGTTGGGAAAGTGCATCCAACATCTCCTCATGTACCATTTGGATTGGCTAGTGATTAAAAATAGAATAAAGGGTTAAAACTTTATAATAAATTTTGCATTATATCTTTTCACTATAAAGATTATTTTTGGTCCATGGTGGCCTTGGTATTTATGGATTCCTTAAATTTATTCCACCCATTAATGTGATTCAACATGTGTGGTTAAGCCTTTGTTAGATTTGGTAGGAAAAATGCAATTAGTATTTGACATTAACTAGGTATGGTTTTCCAAATTTAGATATTTTACATATATTTTGTGAGTTCTTGAAAACCTTCTTAATGACATTATCATTACAAATATTTGTCATGATGTCATGATCCACTTGGCAACTTGTCATGAGAGTTGAGGGATAAATCCAATAATTTATAAAAATGGGAATCCCAAAATATATGAAATTTCCTATTAGAATAATATTAGGCTAATTAAATTAATTAAAAGTGAAGTGACTTTGAAAGTCAAAGAACCATTCAACATAATTAATCCCTAAGCATCTCTTGCATAGTCATAATTTGACTTGGGATGAATTAAATGAAGCTGATAGTTGCATATAGTGCATTTCCTTAATTAGGGATGCCGCAATGCATTTCAAAGTATAGGTGCCAATTACATGAATGAATTTGGGTGTTTTAGAGTTTCGTATTTTTTTTCCATAAGCCATTCTAATTATAATTTTAACATGAGAGTGGTGATAAGGAGTGTCTACATTTTTCCTGTCAAAAGGAATTATAATACATAATCACTTTTCAAAGAATAAAATTCATTAAAATTATTTTATAATACTTGAAGAATGATGTGTTCATGTTTTGTTGTATCTTGTTTAGTTTACTAAAAATGAGTTCAGAATGGTGCCCCAAATTGTTTTTTGTATGCCCATGATTCCCCCTTGAAAGAGTGTCTAAAAAATAATATTGACATATTGGCCCTCAAAAATAAAAAAATAGACAAGAAGAAACATGAAATTAATACATGGATAAGATTAATCCATATGATCCAATGATTGCATGCATTTATTTCCACTGATGAATATAATAAAAGTGAATTGACCCCAAGGCAGGGATAAGTGGGAAAGATGAATCCCAAAATGATTGTTACACTCTAACACACACCAAATTAGGTTAAATCTATGGGCTTATGGAATGATTGATCCTAAAATAATTAGCACACTTTGATTTACCCAAATAGGGAAAAACCTATAGAGATTAGAGTTATAAGAAAGGCAGACTAGTTGACTAATGATTTTCCCTAGTAGTGTGGATTTTATCATTGGTCTAAATGATTTCCCTAGTAGGTAAAATTTGATCATTGATCATTCTAAATTTGAGTTTGATTAATCAACAATTATAGTTCAAGGATATAACCTAGTACATAGATTAAATATGAGATGAATGCCATAAACATAGATGCGATGGTAGAATACTTTTCAAATAATAAATAAGACATAAAAATCAAGTGCATAAGAATATTCAAAGAGAGTGAAATAAATGATTGGAATAATATAATGACAATCGAATAATGATGTGATAATGGTGGCTGAGTTGACCTCTTAAATTAAACATAAATGAACACTACCTATATAGTCTAAATAGATCTTAGGTAAATGTAATTATCCTAAGATGGGAGAAAATGGATGAGGAAAATGATCATGACAATAGTAAGAATAATTATGGAATAATATGTATGAATATATTTTTACATGCTTACTTAGAGATGCACATCATTAATTATCATAGAAATAGCCATGTTTTCTTCAATTTTTATTTTGTGATGTGTTTATGAAAAGATGAAATCTCATCCTAATCATCCATTAGATAGGTAAATTATGTTTGAAGAGATGCTTTCAGTGAAACATTTATATATAAGAATTTAACACACAATTTTTAATGTAACACATTATGTTATGCATCATGATATAAAACACCATGATGGCTTGGCTTTAATTTGAATAAAGAATGACCCTCGATCCAATAGACAAATGCCAACAACACACCAATGATAAAAACCATGATGATAATGTTTATGTATGTCAATGGATATAATCAAGTATAAGTCCATGAAAAGGAGAACCATGATGATGACCTCAAAAACACAATGGACTTAGCCAAGGAAACAATAGTAAAAGAAAAAACATAGGAAAACAAGAAACAAACAAACACAAATAGGAAAAATAAAAAGCAACAAAAATCATATTATCATTAACCAAGTCAATATTCATGTGTGAAGGCTAAAAAATAATGATAATGGAATGGTTCCCCTAATAAATGATACATGAAATGAGAGGATTCAACCCAAGGTGGATGAAATTATTGAAATTGATACTGAGTCTACCCTAATAGGGTGGATTTGGGAAGGACATATCCTAACCATTGCTAACATGAGTGGCTCAATGATAAATCAAGGATAATGACTGGATTTAGTACATGATAAATGTTTTTTTTAATTTTTCATATGTATATCTATCATTGAGAATTTTATCCTTTTATAATGTTTAATATTGTGTATTTATATATATCATGGATATTTTAAGCCTTATTCTAATTTTTAGGTATTTTGGACTATTTTGAATGTTTTTGGGATTTTAAAATCTTAGCTCAATGGATGATTAAGAGATATTTAATATTTTAACTCTTAAAATGATGAGAGAATGGGAATGGAAACTCATAAAAAGATGAAATCATGGATTAGAATGCTTAAAAATGGTGAGAGTGTAGAATAAGGGTGGCTATGATGACCTCATAAATTGAGAATTTCCTACATATTTCTAACAAACCTTAAGCCACTATAGTTCCTCCTATAATGAAAGATAACAATGGATGAAAATGAGGGAAGGTGATGGGAATATATAAACACCATTATCTATTGAAGACCCAAGTGTGTCCAAGTCTGATAAGCACTCAATCAGGACATGTCATGATCCCCTTCTGAAGCACTATCAGATGCATCCACTTCTAAATCAAAGTCAATACCATCAACCCATCTTTGATTTTTTTTTCAAATCACCCATCCTTGACCAAACCCAAATTATTATTGGTCCACCTATATTTGATGAAATAATTATATTTGATAAAGGACCTATATCAGATGAGACTATCTTTGAAAAGCCCATTATTATTGAGAAACATCCCTTTATTTTCCCATTTACAAAAATTAATCATTTTAGAAATTTCCTCTATCCCAAATCCTTCATTTACAAGTGACAAGTGAAAAATTTACTTGTGTAAAATAAATTAAACATGCCATTTTTGTAGACATATTTACATTAGCAATAGTTTCCCTTTTACATCCAACATTACAATTAACATCAACTTCCACATCAAAATCAGGTTTTATATTAAAACTAGTATTAGAATTAGGTTCTATTATAGAAAAAATATCAAATTTAGAATTAAAATAGAATCAATGTCTATCTCAACATCAGATTCAGATCCCCTTGAGTCAAAATTAGCCTTAGAATTAGAATACATTAATGGATATTAACAAATTAGCTATACACTTCTATCACATATAATTCATTTAGCATCAACTTTAAAATCAACATACCTTAGTGTATGTTATGGCATGGACTACATGCCCCTTTCATATGATATTCAAAATATTTATGATCATTCTATAGTTTTTGAAGAAGTTTACTTCAATATCAACACATGTTCTCCTAGTATCCTCTATGAGGCCTATGCTACCTTATACCCTTCCATTACCATTACAAATACCTTTACCATTAGCCAACCCTTCCATTATATTATCATACCACCTCCCATGAATTTCAATTAGGATTGATAAAATAACACATTGTTGAACTTATTCCATGGTGACACCTCAATGGTAAAATTTATGGGGAACCAAGATAACTTCAAGCAAAATAATGATCTCCTAGTGAAACCTTGTTTTAGGTGATAGATGATAATAAAAATAAAAAAATGTCATTCTTTAGTGAAACTTTGTTTAAGGTGTTACATGATAATAAAAATGAATTATCAAAATCCATCAATGAAACCTTATTCATGGCACTAATGGATAATCCAAATTAGAACAATCAAGAAGAATTTGTTGGTGAAAATATCTTTAAGGCACCAATAGATGAGATAATTAATTTATCATTGCTTGATGAAGACATTATTGAAGTCAATACCAGCCCTATGATAACCAAAATCAAGTTAGCTCTAGAATCAACATTAATGTCTGACTTAAAATCCCAATCTTAATTTGTCCTTAATACATTATACATTCAATTATAATCCTATCATTTCTTCAACTTATATATTACATCACTAAATTAGGCCATTTATCCAATGCCTACCCTTCTTTACCCTTGATAGTAACACTAAATTTCAAGGACATTACAAAGACACCTTGTTTATAGGCTCAGGGGAAGTATAATCAATTACTAACAAAGATCACAACAACACTAGTGTATTCCAAACTAGTAATATATTCTTGATAGAGAAAATATTCACAATAGGTATTGGTTAGATAGCAAAGGGTTCACATTAGGCATATTGTTATCCTATTGAGTGGATATTATAAAAAATAAAATAAAAAATAATTAAAACATACAAAATAATCAAAACATAAAGATAAATAATTTGATGTGAAATATGATTACATAATAGATTAGTTTCTTTGTTAGTATCAAAACATGAACACATTAACAAAACTAACATATTATGCTTAGTCTCTCAATTGGTAAATATAAATGGAGTGAAAAAACTAAAAATAAGTAATAACAAGACTATTATACCATTTCAAAGTGACTTCTCTTCACGGACAATCCAAAAGCATGATTTGTGCTTGGATATGGAAGTCAAGATATTTGGAAATGTGGTTGTGCAAGTGCCTCCAACATCTCCTCATGCACCATTTGGATCAGCTAGTGATTGAAAGTTGAAGAAAATTTTGAATTTTTAGAATAAATTATGTATTTTTATTTACTTTAGAAAGATTTTTAGTGGTTTATGGTGTCTCTTGTATTTATATGTAGGCAGCTCAATTATGATCTTTGGATAAAAAATGAGATTAGTGACCAAAAATGAGTTCAATTTTTGGGGGACAAGAAATTAATATTTAATAAGAAGGTAGAATTAGTAAGGCATTTTTATCCTTAAGTCAAATACATGTCTCCATTAATGTTTATTGCATGACACCCTTTTGAGGATGTCATGACCTTGATATTTGAATTTTTATTTTAAAAATTAGATATTCATTAATTTTTCATGGACTTTTCACTTAAGCATTTGATTGGATTTACTTATCTAAATGATTTTGATTAGGCTATTTATAATTCTTAAAATTTTATAAGTTTCCTTACAATATTGATCAAAAAGATCAATTTATTAGGTCATAATTTGACTAGAGATGAATGGAAAGAAGGTTACAATCGCATCCAAGATAATGTCCCAATTAGGGAAATATTGATGTGAATCAAAAATTGCACATGACTTGTGTAAAAATTAGAGAATTTTTATGGATTTTTTATAGTTTGTGTGTTATTATGAGAATTCATTTAGACTTACAATTTTGACATGATAGTGGTGAGAATTAGATGTCTACATTTTCCCCCTATTTAGAAGGGTATGACAATACATTTGCTTAAAGTAATAGTTTGTTAAATAATAAAATGGTTACTTAAAATGATAAAAATTATAAGAAATAATATATTTTCCATTTTAGTTTATTTTTATTGATTTATGAAAAAATAGGTTCACAAAAATGCCCCAAACATTTTTTGGGAGGCCTTGGATGCCCTCTCAATCATGGGATAGGAAAAAATAATTTTGACCAATAGGCCCTCAACTATAATAAAATGACACATGTTAGAACAAAAGAGGATAAAAAAAGAAATGAAAATGAAATGGTTAAATAAAAGGATATATAAGTTAAAAATTAGCCTCATGGGAATAAAAATGGATCCCGATGTGGCCAGGGTAAAAATTCAAATTTTAGGCTATAAATTGACCCCTAAGGGGTGAAAATAATTCATTCTCACCCTCCAATATTAAAATATAGGGATATATTTTTTGTGTGGAAGAGAAGAATATAAAATTTAAAATATCCCTCATCATAGGCACTTGGGTGAGTGAGAGAGTATTAGTGACCATCGGGGAGTGGGGCATTGGTAAGAACCTTTTGATTTATTGAAATTTTGAATTGATTGCATTTATTAGGCCCTAAAAACTATGAACAAGTGAATTAATCATTTTTTAGAAAATGAAAATGGTGAAATCAGCCAAAAATATGGTGATATCACCATCTTAGTGGTGAACTTGATGGGAAACAATTATATAAAAAAATCCACAAAAATTGGTAAAATGGAAATATCACTCTTTGGCTAGAAATTGCATAAATGGTAGTATTATTGGTAAAATGGAAAAAATAAAAGTTAATTAGTGAAATCATTGGTCAAATAATGAAAATGCATATAAATGGTGAACTCACATAAAATAGTGAAGTCATCCTGCCAATCAAGAATGACCTATGAAATGGTGAGTTAATGGACTAGTGAGGAAAATGGTGAAGTTGCATTATAGAATAGAAAAATGCCAATAAAAATGGAAATATCTCCATAAAGAGATAATGGAATAGTATAAAAGGACAACATAGGCTAGAATAATAAAATTTTAAGGCAAAAATGAGAAGAAAGGGGTAAAATAATTGAATAGATAAGTGATTGACTTGGTTTAGCTTGGTAATATGCATGAATGAGTAGGTGTCATTATTACACATGAGAGATGATCACAAGTATTATGTCATGGTACGATCATTATTGATGAGTTCTTCAAACTTATAGAGGCCACCAAATTATGGTATATAATTTAAATGCTAGTTATATGAGTAGACTAAGCCTATTTTTTAGTGCTAATAGAGTGTTAGTACTCTGATATATCCACCTTCCATTTACCCATGGTGAGGACATGATGAGTTTTTAAGATGTATGTAAAATATTATAGGTGCTTAGTTTAGGATGGAGGATCTAATAGATGCCATAGGGAAAGCAAGAAGTTCTAGAGGACTTCATTTAAGAGATAAATATAACATTTACAAAGGGGTCTATTGATATTAACACCTTAATGGATTTTTCATGACACTAGATGTTATTTATAGATCAATAGTAGTGGGACATGTAGTAGAGACACCACAATAGGTAGATGCATTAGTACCAATGGATTTATTCATTTTGATGGCTCTTATTAGTGGCCTCTTATTATATAACAAGAGTGGGTAGTTCTTCTAGATATATATTAACCAAATTATTGATTATACCACAAATTTTTCTTAGGGACTAGTTATATTAACAAAATTATACCATGAATTAAATATGATTTCATATTGGAGGGGTCATAATATTAGACACAATACCATGCTTTAGGTCTGGGCCTAGGAGCACATAGCTATAGAGTAGCCTATTAGGTAGATGTTTTAGTGGGGACCTAAGGAGGCATTAGCCTATGGTTAGTTTTAGATGGGAGTGGGTGATTATTCCATTGGGGTCACTTGTATTTCTATCAATAGGCCATTGATAATAAAGTAGATGTTAACTTTATTTGGTGGTCATATATGGCTATTCAATTTGGTTGGCTAGAGGATGGATATGTCACCTGATATATGTTGTCACCTTATTTTACATTATTGATTTATGTGGTTTAATTATAGAGAGGTACAAAACTGATCAAGTATAATGATAGTTTGGTATCTAGTAGGATGTTCCTAATGGGCCCACTACTTTATGCATGTAACTTAGTAGATTAGATAGTGGAGGATACCAGTGTCAAGAGAGCAAATGATCACTAGTTTTAATATGGTATATTTGATATAATAATCTTATGAAGGTGAAGTTTCAATTTTTGGCATTAAATATACCTACTAACTTGATGGGTAGGGTTTAAGTGCATTTTATAGATAAGACCCCATCTTGAATAACCTATATAACATATGAGGGAGAGGTAGAGACAAACCCCAATATAGGGGTAGCCTTAGGTACAAGGACATGATCCAGCACAACCAATGATATCATAGGTTATCCCATTAATTTTTTTTAATATTTTTGTGTAATGTATTATGTAGTAGGTTATCTAAGTTTTTGGTATAACATGTGGCACAAATTATTCTCATGATTATATACTCTAGATTAGATGCTGAGGATAGTTAGGATGGATATAAATTTAGGAATTGGGGAAAAGGTCTCATGGTAGACATAGATATGGCTAAGATAGTAGGTGGTGACACATGATAAGACACTATTATATTCTTAATTTTCACCCATGGGGGAATTTTTTCAGACTCCATCCAACTAAGCCACAAAATGGGAGCAACCTCAGGATGTGGGTGTTCTAAAGTGAGGTTGAGCCTCTAGAGAAGGCCATCTTCCTATTGGATATACCACCTATAATAGCCTCTAACTTAGAAAAGGGAGAGAAAAATACACTAATTGCATGAAAAAATGTAAAAGGGAGGTGATGCACCAATGTTTTGAGCACTTATGCTTACACAATACACACTATAAGACACTTTTAAGACCTCTAAACATCACTTCATTCACTCTTTGAAAAGCTTCCACATAAGTATTTCCCTAAAAATCAAGAACTAGTTATTAATATAGGATGGGAGGGAAGTTTTCCATTTCAAAATTAATTGAAAGACTATATATGCATTTAGAATGACCTGTGGGAGCTACCAAACACTTTATGAAGGTGAGGGAATTTAGACAGAGGCAAAGGAAAACATGGATTCACTTAACCACATCAATGAACTCATAATACACACTTCAATTTAGTTTAAAAATGGAAGAGTTTAGTCTCTATTATATCAAATAGGTGTTACAATAAAAATTTGGAATATCTAAAGCGTAAGAGTCTCTACCTCTAAGAAAAATATCTAAGAGTTATCCCCTTTTAATGGGAAAGTAAATGGAATATATAAAAGAATGGGGAGAGAAGGGAATTGAATAGATAGCCTTTAATAAATGTGACCCAACCACCTTTGATAAATTAGCATCAATTCAAGGATGCTGAGTTATAATCCATCAAACATGAACAAGTCCCTAAGGACCTTGATTTTCTAAATGCCCCATTATCTTCCTCAATCATGCTTGGTGTTATTCATGTTATTAGGCAGTTACTTGAGCTTACTCATTGATGTTATTTCTAACATTCCTTGTGTAGTTAAAATTCTACCATTGCTTATAAATCCTTAATATATATCTATTATGGATGAAAACCAATCACCCTATTAGTTTTCATATAGTCATGATTGCAATTGAAGATTTGTAGTCTAGGGTTTCTTGAATTTGAATGAGGCATAAAACCTACATCTAAAAGCTATTAAATTTTTTTACAAGTCTTTAATGGCATCATACATATTTACAAGGTCTGATCTTAGTTATCTAGATCATATCTAATCTTGAATTTATGTGTTTACCTACTTAGGGTGGTGAAAACTCATATTCCAACATGTTTGTCTTTGTGATCCTCCTTTGGGCTACTTGTTGTATTTAAATACATAACTATTACAAGTTTAGACATGTGTCCACATCTTATACCCTCCAGAGATTTGATCAAATCTACCCCACTAACCTCATAGGAGTCTTCTAATATTAACTTTCATCATCAATCATCAATCTTTGATCTGCCCTTTAGATTGTGCCATTTTTTAGTAATGCATCCCTTCTCAGGATCTTGTTATTAGTTTATGTACTTTTGTGCTTGTGTTATATGGTGGCCTTATGTTTAATCTAAGAGCCTTGACTTTTTGACCTCACTCACACCATCGATTTAATTTTGCATGGCTTAAATTTACTCCATTTATTTAATTGGTATTTACCATAGTCATGACACTTGGTAGCTTCTCATTATCTTTCAATATTCACTAACCCACTGACTTCTTGCTCACTGTTGATCTGGTTTGGTATAATTAAATTTTCTCTATTGATCTATTTGGGCCCACTATCCTTATTAGTCAATGTACACCATTATATCTTTATTTGGGAACCTAAGATATTGACACTTTTCATCTCCACATTCATCCTTTGGAACTTTTGAATCCAAATGGATACTTCTTGTGGCTTTAACTTGACATCCCCACACACATGTCATTCTACTAGTTCAACTTTGAACACTTGTATCTTGAGATAAAAGACTCATCGAGGCACCAAATTTTTAGGGGATTATCTTTAGATAAATTACATAATTTTCATGAAATTTTTTAGCTCTGGTAAGGTCCTCAAGTGTAACTATAAAATTCATGACTAGCTTGCTTCACTCATTCCTGCATGACATATGATGATAGTTTGGTCCCCTAAGATTACCAAATTTACACTTTAATCTTAGTTAAAGTATTTAAAAATCTTTACAAGGGACTTGATATTATCTTGCATCCTATTTTCTCCTTATGCCATTAGATTAATATTCAATTAGGAACCTACTCAACTTCTCACCCCAAACCCATCAAAGTTTTGTATGTAGGCCAAATTTGGCCAATATCTTTAGTGAATCAGTTGTGAAGCATGCCTATTATGCTTGAGAACTAGATCATTCATAGGTTGTTAAACTAATAAATAATGAACAATCTTCTCTATGATAACAATAAACCTATTTAATTGAAAGAAGATAACAATTCCACTAAGGCTAGGAAGGAAACACAAAAAATAGGGAAACTAATATAATAACGTAATTGTGAAAACAAATCATTATTTGGGATAAAATAAATTAGATTAATGTTCTAAAATACCACTTGGATGAAAATAATATAACTAATTGTGTATAGGGAATTCAACTTCCTTAATAGTAATGTTTCAAATGTATGCCATTAACTAGGATATAAAGCTTCTCACCATCCATTTTTGCAAGTTAGAAGGCATTATGCGATTTGAATCTAGATATTGTGTATGGACCACTACAAAGAGAATCAAATTTTTTATGTCTCCCTAGCTTAACTCTATCCTCATCCCACTTGAGGACCAAATATCCTTCTTTGAAACTTCTTCAAGAAGCTATTTTGTCAAAATATCTCTTCACCTATGCTTGTTGAGCTTCTATGGCCATCATGGACTAATTTAAAACTTCCTATAGTTCCATAATATTATCATACCTAATCTCCATTTGTTCATTCTTTAATATCTCAAGTTGATACATTAGTTTTAAATCAGGGAATTCAATAAAAATAGGCAATCTCACTTCCTTACCATACACCAACTTATATGGAGAATTAAATATGGATATATTGTAGGTAATCCTATCAGCCCATAGGGCTGAATTTAGCTTGAGGTACCATGACCTCTGATTATCTTCAATAATCCTCCTTATGATATTTAATAAGTTCTTATTTGTGGACTCAACTAGGCCATTACCCTATGGATAATAATTTGATGAAGTGATAAGAAAGACACCATGATGAGCTACCCATTGGCTGATCCTATCTCCCATAAAGTACATAACATTATCAAAAATAATATTTGAATTAAATCCAAATATAGTAACCAAAACCTCATAGAAATATAGAACATTTTACTCATTTACTTCTTTCAATTCTACTACCTTTGTCCACCTAGTGAAGTAATTAGTAGTAGTTAGGATCCACTTGTGTCTTGAGCTTGAAGGGGGGTTAATGAGACCAATAAATTCTCGTCCCCATTGGAAAAATGGATGGTCTACTGCAATTAGTTAGAGACTTAGGGATGTAAACTTGAATTTTACTACAAACATAACACATTATTTACATTTCTTGACCCATACATGACAATCACTAAATAGGCTAGGAAAATAATAGCCTACTCTCATGATTTTGAGGGATATGGTTTTTTTAGAATAGTTCCCTCCAACATGTACATCATGAAATTTATTAAGGAATATCTATGCTTGACTTGGCTCTATACACCTTAACAACATGTCATTAATATCTTTCTTGAACAAGGCACCATCAACAAGAAGAAAAGGACTTGACTGTGATCTAAAATATCTTCTTTTTGAAGGGATAAGATAAGAAGGATAAATAACATCTTGGAGGTATCATAATATGTCTTATAACTATATGGAATGTTAGGTGTGATCAATTGTAACTTCCTCATCATTTAAAACCATAAATAAATTAAATTACATGATTTTAAATAAAGGAGTACCTTATTTAATAATGTCTTGGAAATAGCTAGAAGGTTAGGTGTGATCAATTGTAACTTCCTCATCATTTAACACCATAACCAACCCATTAGCCTATTTCAAGTCTTAGTCTAGATTTTCATAAAGTCCCTTGCCTCTCACCATCTTTGTGACCTTGATCTACACATCATACTCCATTACTTTGGTTATCCAACCATCTCTTCTCTCATTTATATCCTTTTTTAAGATAAATTATTTGATACTTGGATGGGCAACCATTAGATGTATCTTATTTTTAGACAAGTATATGAAATTATTGACATACCTAATATATTAAATTACATGCTTTTCAACAAAGGAGTACCTTGTTTCATAATATGTCTTAGAACTAGCTGAAAGGTTAGGTGTGATCAATTGTAACTTCCTCATCATTTAACACCATAACCACCCCATTATCCTCTTTCAAGTCTTAGTCTATATGTTCATAAAGTCCCTTTCCTCTCACCATATTTGTGACCTTGATCTACAAATCATACACTATTACTTTGGTTATCCAACCATCTCTTCTCTCATTTATATCCTTGTTTAAGAGAAATTATTTGATACTTGGATGGGCAACCATTAGATCTATCTTATTTTTAGACAAGTATATAAAATTCTTGACAGACCTTATATATTAAATTACATGCTTTTCAACAAAGGAGTACATTATTTCATATTCTTCCAAGCCTTGACTGAAGAAGGCTATTGTCTTCTCTAACACCTCTTGATTTTGCTACATGAAGATGCCTAAAATTATGTTGGAGCTAGCATAAGTGTACAAGATGAAATACTTTGTGAAATATGGGTTCAAGAGTGTAGTATCACTAGATATGTATCTATTAATATTTTCAAAAATCTTCACTCCTTCGTTGGTCTAGCTAAAGCTCTAATTCTTCTTTAGCATAGCTGTGAGTGGCTTAGCTAAAGTGGCAAAATATGAAATATATATCCTTATGCAATTGATTTTTATTAAGAATATTTGAAAATATTTCATGTGCTAGGGTAGGGAAAGTGAAATAATTGACTATATCCTATTAGGATATATACTTATACCATGCTTTTGCACATGTCCAAGAAGTTTATCTTCATGAATAGAGAAGACACACTTTCTAGGATTTAGTGATATCTGAATCTACCTACACTTTTCAAGCACTTGCTTGAAGTGAGACATGTGATCATATACAATCTTTGAGAACACTATTATATCATCTAGATAAACAAGTATAAAACCATTAATAATTCCATAGAATGCCATATCCATGGCTATCTAAAAAATTACTCTATCATTGGATAAACCAAAGGGTATATTTCTATATGCAAAAGTCCACCACTCAGTGGTGAAGGTTGTAGTGAATTGGTCTTCTTACCTAACCAAAATATGATTGTAGCCACCAAATCCATCCAATAAAGAAAACATTTCTAAACTTGCAACTAGTTGTAAGATCTATTCCATCGATGGCAATGGCTAGTGGGCTTTAAGACAAGACTTATTCAAGTCATGGAAGTCAACACATAATATTATCTTGCCATTATTCTTCCATAATAGGACAAGGTTTGTCACCCAAGTTGAGTGCTTTATTGGAAATTTTATAGCTAACTCAATAATCTTATGAAGTTTCACTTTCGTCAAAGGCTCAAGCTTTGGATTAATAAGCCATTATATTTATCTTACTAGCTTAGTTTCATCCTCTAACTCAATGGTATGTTGAGATAGACATGGATAATATACTTTGAGGTCACTATATTTCCATGTAAATACATCAACAAAGCTTTCACATAACTCAATGAAAGCTTCTTTTTTTATAGGACTACATACTTTACCCAAATTTAGGTTCTACCAGCTATAATATCTAGGTTGGCACAATGTTTCTCCTTTGTTGACAAGGATCTCTTTTCCTTTCTTAACTCATCATACCTACTAAATATTATATCAAGTGTGACCAACCCCTTGGGAAACCTATTTGTCTTTATTTCCATAATTTTATCACCATATTATTGTAATAACTTCTCTTGGTTCCTTAAGGAAAAGTCATCCTCTTCTTACAAGAACCTGATAATTTGATTGTCATCTTCAGACACTTTCCAATTTTCATGGTTGTCTAGAATATAAGGTATTACAAAAACCTTAATGTGTGACTAAACCTTTTAAATTTTTATATCATCTGGGATGGTAAATTATGCCTTAATAGTAGCCAATCTATCTACATGTTTGTTCTCATTTCTTGATATGGCATGAATATTGAAATCTTGAAAGTTTTCAAGTAAGTATCATAATATATGATTATAAGACTTAAGAAATGGATTATTGAATACATTAAGACCTCTTACTTGGTGAACTATAATTTCACTATGACCAAAGACTTGTAAGGTGTTGCCTATCATCTTTTTAGCGTACTGCAAACCATGAACTAGTGCCTTACATTTTGAAACATTGTTTGAACATCCAAACTAAAACATTAGAGAAGAGAAATACCTCTGATATAATGGATAAATAAATGTAATTATAATACTAGTACCATTCTTATTCCTTTCTCCATCAAAGTATAACCACCATATGCCATCACATTATTCATCATCCTTCATCAAGCCTAGAATTGGTGCATCATTCTCATGGAGCAATAAACACCAAGTAATTATTATTTGATTAGATTATAAGGATCACGTTCATATAAATAATAGGGTGATTTATCAAGGAACAAATTTGGAACTCTATCTAAAGGTGATTGAGCTTCATCTTCACTATTTTCTAACACTTCATTCATGATGAAACTGTTAGCATTCACAACACTAAGCACATATGGCTCAAAGTGGAAGTGAGAAATAGGCTTAGAACATATAATTAACTTAGTACCATACCTAGTTATGAACATCAAATATGACCAATTAGCTAATAAATATCCTCCAATATTTGAGGTGAAGTCCCTTGATAGACACAAGGTAAAGTAGGGAGGTAAGTCCACTACAAATACATCTTGCTAAAGGGTAACATTATGAAAAGCATGTAGTGTTAATTTCATATCTTTAATGTTTTCCACCATCTTTGTTGGTGACCCATCTATTTGTAACACACCCTTAGTATTTGTCTCATGGATAAGACCAAGCTTATCTATAAGTTTCTTAAACATGATAGTGCTACTGGCTCCACTATCTACCATACAATTATGAACTAAAGTGTGAGGAACTATCAAAGAGAGGTATAATGGAGGGGTTTTAATTAAATTAAATTTATCTTTGTCCACCATTACCACCTTATGTACATGCTAATATTATTGCTTAATTGGTTGATCTAAGTTAATTAGGACAACACCTTATTTTTCAACTAGCTTTGGAGATACTTTGAGGGCAAAAAGCTCTCAAATGAGCATATCATTTTATCATGGAATAGATAGGGAATACCACATGCTAATGCTAACATTGAATTTATTCATTTTATATATTATACTAAATTTAGCTCCATTATATTTTGGTTATACTTTCTAAATCATTGGTTTCTCATGGACTACAAGTACCTGAGGAACTTTCCCAACCTCTACATTCTATTTTTTTTATGTTGTAGGGGAAAAAAGTTAATCTTTGACACTCTTAAGAAAAAAATTAGGGTTAATTGAAGCATTAATCACATCTTGAACCTCATCAATGGCTATTCTATTAGCTTTGGTTAGGACTATAACCTAACCAATTATACTATGAGTCTCAACTTCATTAAATGTTACATGATCATCCATTAGCCAATTTACATTAATGGCATCAAACTAACCTTAGACTTGTTGGGTGTAACCTTGTGATGCCAAGCTTGCCTCTTGGTATTAATTTTATTGAAGAGAAAATTATTCAAGTGTCATATATGGCATAATAATGTTTTGTGATACCAAAGCTTTGTTTTGAGTATCATTGGGATAAAATGGGTACCAACCTAAATCTTGCATCAAGTTGTTTTGAGGAGGTGTGGGAACAATAGCTCTTGAACTTGTTGGTACATTAAGGTCAAGAGATGCATATGGTTTAACTTGGGTTATGGATCCTTGTGATTGATAGGGTAGCCTATTTTATTTGAAAGGATGATAAGAGGTCTGATTCTATTATTGATAAGGCCTACCCTAGTTTTTCTATTTTTTGAGTTGAACTATTTCATTCCTAAAAGATTGCAACATACCTTTCAAATCTCTAATCTCACTATCCTGATTAGAAGGGGATACAACTTGGGCTTTAGGAGATGGGATAAGAGCTAAAAATGGGATTTGAGGAACTTGAGGGGGTGGGATAGATTGAAACTCTATGAATATAGGCATTGGAGGCCTTGGAGAAATTTTAACAACTTGTATCAAGATGTTCTCTACTCTTATTTCCATCTCATACGCATTTGAAAAGGTATAACCACCCATAGACTATATCATTACACTAATATCAAAATTAAGGATTTTAGATATTAAAAGAAGGCATATTCTAGGGATGGTCTAATCAATACAGGTATCTTAGTTCACCTATTTTGAATTCTCAAGTTAAAATCAAACATGAACTCATGGGGGTATCTCTGAATGGTAGTCAATTATTTACCTAAGGATAGGTGATTAGATTTCTCTTCAAATTTCTTGACTAAGGTAGCATCTAGATTATCCTATGGAAATATGGAATTTAATGGGAGATTTCTATACCATTTTAGGAATTTTATTTTGAAGGAAGTAGCAAGTAGTCTAATAACCATATTATCTTGGACAACATTGTGAACTAAAAAAAAGTTGGCAATATCCTAGATATGCTCAATAGCAGTTGTTTGATCTTATACTAAGAAGAATGGAATACTCTTAAGGGTATATATAGGAATGTCATAAAATTGGGATAAATTCAATGGACTACCTCTATTAAATGGGATAAACACTTGATTTATGTTGGCCATTTGGGTAGTGGGGAATGCACTACTTAGGATATTAGGATGACTAGGAGATGAATAATTATTTTGGGGACAAGGTCTTGTCCTATTAAATCTTACTCTTTTATATCAAATAGAGGGAAGCTCAATGAATTCAAAGGGAATACCTTTATTATTTAAATTTGTAGAAACCTTTAGCATGAGAGTGTTTCTTGGATGATGGTATGAACCATACAACTTGAATAATCTTTAGATTATAATGATGATAGATGCATTATTCTACAAATACCTCTCATTAGATCCAAACTTCATCATGCCAAGGAGAATGTCTTTGTTTGTCCCATTGGGCAAGCCAAAAATTGTTTTGGTATTAATTTTTACCCATGGGGGAAGTTATTCAGGATTCATCTAACTAAGACATAAAATAAGAACACCCTTAGGATGTGGGTGTCCTAGAGTGAGGTTGAGCCTCTGGAGAAGCCCATATTCCTATTGGATATATCACCTATAATAGCCTCTGACTTAGAAAAGGGAGAGAAAAATACACTAATTGCATGAAAAAATGTAAAAGGGAGGTGATGCACCAATGTTTTGAACACTTATGCTTACACAATACACACTACAAGACACTTTTAAGACCTATAAACATCACTTCATTCACTCTTTGAAAACTTCCACATAAGTGTTTCCCTAAAAATCAAGAACTAGTTATTAATCTAGGATGGGAGGGAAGTTTTCCACTTCCAAACTAATCGAAATACTATATATGCATTTAGAATGACCTGTGGGAGCTACCAAACACTTCATGAAGGTGAGGGAATTTAGATAAAGGCAAAGGAAATCATGGATTCACTTAACCACATCAATGAACTCATAAGACACACTTCAATTCAGCTTGAAAATGGAGGAGTTTAGTCTTTATTATATCAAATGGGTGTTATAGTACAAATTTGGCATAGCCAAAGCATAAGAGTCTTTGCTTATAATAAAAATATTAGAGAGATAACCCCTTTCAATGGGAAAGAAAAGGGAATATATAGAAGAAAGGGGAGCGAGAGAGGGAAATCAATAGATAAAATTTAATAAATGTGACCCAACTACCTTTGATCAATTAACATCAATCCAAAGATGATAATTCATAATCCATCAAAAATGAACAAGTCCCCAAGGACCTTAAAATGCTAAATACCCCACTATCTTCCTCAATCATGCTTGATGTTCTTCAAATTATCAGGATGTTACTTGAGTTTTCTCATTGATTTTCTTTCTGACATTCCTTACATAGTAACCATTCTACCATTGTTTCTAAATATTGAATATATATCTATTATGGATGAAAACCAATCACCCTATTGGTTTTCATATAGTCATGATTGTAAATGAAGATTTGTAGGCTAGTGTTTCTAAAATATGAACAAGATGTAAAAGATATTTCTAGAAGCTCTTAAGAAATTTTATAGGGCTTTAATTACGTTAGATGGCTTTAAAGGGTCTACTCCTAGTTATCCAAATTATAATCCATCTTGTATTTATGTGTTTACCTACTTGGGGTGGAAAAAAATAATATTCTAACATGTTTGTCTTCATGATCCTCATTTTGAATACTTATTATATTTAAATACCTAACCATTGCAAGTTTTAACACATGTCTACATTTTATGCCCTTTGAAAATTTGATCAAATCTACCCCAATGATCGTTACAAGAGTATTCTAACTTTGGCCTTCATCATTAATCATCAATCCTTGATTTGCCCTTTAGATCATGCCATTTATCAGTGATGCATCCCTTTTTATGATCTTGTTATCAATCTATCTGCTTTCATGTTTGTGCCATGCAGTGGCCTCACATTTAATCTAAGCTCCTTGATTTTTTGACCTCACTCACATCATTGATCTACTTTTACATGGCTTGAATGTGCTTGATTGATTTATTAGCTAGTTCCCATGGTCATAACACTTGGTAGCTTCTCATTAGATTTGAAGACTCATTAATCCACTAACTTCTCACTTGTTTTTGATCTACTTTGGTATGATTAAATACACTCCATTGATATATTTGAGCCCACTAGCCTTGTCAGTTGATGTGCATTATTAAATCTTTATTCGATCACTTGAGATATTGAAACTTGTCAAATCCAAATTCATCTTTGGGAAATTTTGAATCCAAATTGTTACTTATAATGGCTTTAACTTACCATCCCTATGCACATCTCATTCTACTATTTTAACTTTGAAGAATTATATATTTAGATAGAAGACTCATCAAAGAAATAAATTTATAGGGGATGATATTTGGAAAAAGTACATCATGCTCATGTAATTTATTAGCTTTGGTAGACTCCTTAAGTGTAATTATCAAATACATGACCATCTTACTCCTCTCATTCTTGCATGATAGGCCATGATAGTCTAGTACCTTGAGATTGCCAAATTTACACTTTAAGCTTACTTAAAGTGTTTTAAAATATTTGCAAGTGACTTGATCTTCTCCTATAGACTATTTTCTCCTTGTGCCATTGGATTATTCTTAATTCAAGAAATTATTCAGCTTCCTATCCCAAACCCATCAAAGTTTTATATGTAGGAAAAATTTGGCCAATAGGCATATCTATAGGTACAGATGACATAGGGATGTTAAGTATATGCACAAGGTAGGTAAGGACCTCTGATATAGGCATAAGAGAGGTATTGATCTCTAATATATTCAAAAGGAAAGTAAGGACCTCTAAAACTACTAGGTTGGTTGATGATCAGGCTCTAATTGATAGGATCTATTGGGATATTACAATGAGATTAGTTAATATAGCTTGCCTAGAGTAGGATGTAGTTGGGTTATAAGTGGAGCTAGTGATAACTAAAGGAGAGACTATTAGATTGTAGGGTGTCATTATTAAGTGATATACCAATATTAAAAAATTGAGGGGTTAGGTTTTCCAGATGACATCCATCAAGGGGAAATTTAATATATGTGAGTTATGCTAATTAAATTTATGAATGAGAAAGATATGACTCATGTAGACTAGGATAAGGCATAACATGATGTCCATTAACTTTAGGATGAGTTAGCATAGGCTACAGAGATTGTGACCTCTTAAGGGTTGGCCATATCAATTCAATATGTGATATAAGCTAAGGTTGATACCCTTTATAGGAAGGATGATACCCTTTATGTGAAGGATGAGGTGGCTTATTATCATAGTCTATATGAGTTAGTAGTCCTGGTAGAGGGCATGGCTCCTTCTTACAAGGAGTACACATAGACTCAAAGGAATAGTTAAAATTATGGATCATAATATAATGCAACATCAAAGTGGTTAGTAGCACATATAACACCATATCAAAGAGTGATGGGTCCACCACCACCTCCACAACCTCTAGGCATAGGCCATAGTTTTAATCAAATTTATCCTAGGGATGGAGATAGCTAGAGTTTAGATTGTACTTATAGCTCTAAAATTTTGTTGTATATGAGATTTATATATTCTCATGATGTATAAAATTTTGATTTTGATATATATATATATATATATATATATATATATATATGACATTGATTTTGGCTTATAGATATTGTATATGGACTCTTGATATTCTTTTGCTATGCCTAATGATATTTGATTTTGCATTATTGAGATGGTAGATGTATATTATTTGATAAAAATATGGATATTGATATATATTTATTTTCCATGTTTCTATTATTTACTTTACTAGTTCATTTATATTTGTGTTTATCTCATGGATGTACTTGTAGTATGACTAGATGGTATATTATTACATTAGGAGATACACATCCTTAGTTAGTATAGGGATAGACATGTTGGTTTTAGATAATGTTACATGATGTGGTTACGGAAAATGAAATGTGATTATGATCATGTATTTTATGGGTTGATAAGGTTTTCAAATATGTTTGTCAGCTTCATTTTGATATTTAATACATTGAACACTTGGGTTTTAATTTCTAAAATGTGATTATGCTTCATAAGTATAGATAACCTATGATAACATTATAGTTTAATTGTGTATAGACCAGTTTAAATGTAAATATTTACAATTTAAGACAATGATAAAACATCAAAAAACCTAAGTTGAAAACATAACACATTTTAATAAAATAAAAAATAAAAAATATAAAATAACAAAATATAAAATGTAAATAACTAAAAGGCAAGATATGAAATATCAAGACTTAAGTGTAAAACATAATGTACCAAACACAAATAAATAATAAAAATGATTTAAACAAAAATTGAGACCAACCTAAAATCAAGATATGAATCATCAATACTTAAGTGAAAATAAAATGCGTTAAAAACAAACAAAAAATAAAATAAACAAATAAACAATATAAAAAATGAATAATATAAACAAACAAATAATATAATAAATAAATAAAGATAAAACTAATTAATTCATCAATAATTTATGCATGTGTAATGAATAAGGTGTTATGCTTTAGATATTTTTACCATATGATAAAGGGATAATGGATTGATTATGGTAATAGGGGGAATATAAGAAGATGGAAGGGATGATCAAACTAAATCCAAATGTCTCAATTCAAGTGGATGTTTCCTACATAGTCCTATGGACTTTAAGTCAAATTTAGTTCTCCTAGGGATATGGGATAGAATAAAAGTGATGACAAGTAGGTATATGATTATGGAAGAAAAATAGGCAAGGCACTATCGTAAAATGGTGACAATGCTAAGCATAATGGTTGCTTACAAAATGGTGAGAGCATTAGGAAAGAGGTTTAATATTGAAATTGTAGCAAAAATTAAAAATGGAAAAGTATGTGTGGGAACAAAGAGTGTATGAGTTGACCCGATGTGCCCCATGCAACAAAGTGATGCCTACATAGTCCATGTGGACCTCAAACTGATGTAGTTCTCCTATAAATTAAAATATGATGAGATTCTCTAAAATGAATTCATTTAGATAAGAGGTTCCTTCCCAAAAAAATCATGATTTTATATCACATGGAAATTATAAGCTATTTTTTATGATTTTTATGGGTTTTTATACGGTCTTTTCAATGTTTTTGTGTTTTTTTTGGAATAATTAAAGCAAGGTAATATGTTTAAATGTAAAATTAACCATATAATAAAGGACAATCGCCCTTAGTTAAACAATAGCTAAACCAGATACAATAATAATTACCTTGAACCAAAAGTAAAACCTGAGGCATTGTGAGATATCAAACAATAGTAATATTGGAATATGAATTACATATGGTGGGGAAATAATATTAGGAGAGATAATTAGATGAATTTTCAAGGAATTATCAATTGGGTAACACCATTATTGATTTACCCTAAAAGACTTATCTATGAATAAGTTATTAATGCTACTCATATCAAAATGCCTTTGGAATAATAGTCATTGAGTCTACCTGTAACACATGTTGGTCATAATTATGATCATGTTGGTAGTAGGAATGGTGTGCAAAATTAATAAATACTGATATAGGGAATGGTACGTAAAGTGAATAAGAAGAATCGAGGGAATGGTATAGGAAATGGATGAAGGAAAAATGGGTATCCAAAATTGAGGGCTCTTATAGAATATGGTTAAAATTAGTTAATCATCATAACATTTGAGATGCATGATATCCAAAGGCTCCTTGATCCCTTTCCCATCTAGTTTGGCTATTATATATTCCCCAAAACCACATTTTTTAGTAAAAATAAAGGACCCAAGATAATTGGATTCAAATTTACCCTTCTTATTGCATTCAATATTAGTGTTATTTTGATTCTCTTTGAGCACCAAATCACCAATTTTGAATCCTTTATGGATAATACGTTGGTTGTAGCTACGAAAAAACTAATTTTGATAGGCTTATAAATTGTCTAATATTTCTTATAATTTCTCATGCAAGAGGTATAGATCTTAAAATATAGACACTCTATATTACTCATCATCAATGATATTGTGTAGAGAAATGTAAAAATAGGGAAACTCAATCTCAATAGGTATAATGGCCTTAGATCCAAAGACTAAGGAGAGTGATGTGGCTCATGTAGTCATATGGGTATTAGTATGGTAATCCCATAAGGTGAGGAATAATTGTAATCTCTAATCGTAACCAATGTCATTGATAATATACTTCATAATTTTAATAATTATTTTGTTTAATGCCTCAACTTAGTTGTTACATTGAGGGTAAAATGATGTGAACTTATTATGCTTTATTTGGAATTTGTTATAGAGGGATTTGACATCTTTGTTTTTGAATGGGACACCATTATCATATATAATGGTGGAGGGAATGCCATAGTGACATATAAGGTGATATTAGATGAACTTGGATATCTACTTGTTGGTTATGTAACCAAGGGGTTTGGACTCTATCCACTTAGTAAAATACTTTATATTAGTTAGGATGTGTTTGTGGCCATAAGAATAAGTGAGGTTGATTTTACCCATGAGATTGAGTCCCCAGGTAAAAAGTGGCCATGATGTAGTGGTAAAGATAGATCATGAATCAAATCACTATGTTATTGATAAACATAACACTTTATAACTATTAACAAACATCTATTTCCATTGTTGCCTAATAATACCTAGTTTGAAGGAGTTTCTTGGTAAGGACTAGGTCACTAGATTGGGCCTGACAAGTGCCTTTATTTACGTCCTTCAATGCTAATTTAGATTATATCAAAGATAAAAAAAAGTAACATTAAATCATAGACCCTATGATAGAGAGTATTTCTGAGTAAGGTATATTCGATATCTTTATGGATGAAGTATTTATGTTGGGATCATGATAGGTTTGACAAAAGAATTTGTTCATGGAAGTAGGTGTATAGGTATTTGTAACAAGGGAGATTAGGATTATAAATATTTCATACCATCTCAAAATTTGGGTGAACATATGTTGGTTGAAAAATGTTCTCAATGAAAAATTGATACTCTTCAACACTACTAGCCATTGTGATCATAAACCCAATGGTCACCATGGCATATTCTAATATGTTTTTATCCCTTGGTATTTATTTGAATTAAATAGTATCAAAATAAGGTGTGAGTTTATCAACCATACTTTTTTAAGGTAAAATATTCTCATATTTGGTTTGGTACTATTCTATATCTTAATTAATGGTTTGTTTAGATTCCCCATATACCATTAACTATTAAATATTCCATTGTATAGTAAGACAATGTACATAAATATGTGCCTTGTACTCGAACATGTTGTTAGTGAAATAGAACCCAATATGGAGTGCCTTGGGAATAAGATCCCCATGTGGTGTGATGATCAAGATACTAACCCCTAATCCACATGATATGAATGATCCATCAAAATATAATGTCCACTATTTATAATCAATAACTACTACTTATAGAGTTAGAATTGATTCATTTGGGAAATAAAAATTGAATGGTTGTATGTCTAATATTGGGGATTTAACAAGTTGATCTATAAGAACTTTCCCCTTAATGGCTATTTAGTTTTGATACTCCACATCAAATTCACTCATCAACATTACCCATTTGGCCATGTGACCTATTAGAGAGGATTTCAATAATAAATATTTTAGTGAATCAATCTTGATGATAAAAATGGTGTTATTATTTGGCATGTAGTGACATAAAATTTGGGAAGTGAACACCATTTAAAAATAAGATTTTTTTATTGGTATTTAGTTATTTTAATATGGTACAAGTGTCCTACTTAAATAATAGATTGCATGTTCTTTTCCTTGCTCATCATGTTGAGATAAAATTTTCCCTAGGACATGCTTTATTGTAGATATGTAAAGTACAGATTATCTTCCTAGTGTAAGTTTCATCAATACTACCAGGTTGGCCAAATAATTCTTTAATTATTCAAAGGCTTTGTGATAACTTGTATCCCACTAAATTTTTATACCTTTATTCAAAAATGAGTAAAATTATGGCATCTATGTGTCAATTGGAAAATAAATAAGTGAAAGGACTAAATTTTTCCCTAAAGATGATAATTTGTTATAGAGTAAAAGGAGATGCCATTTCTATAATGACTTTGAACTTGGAAGGATTGACCTCAATGCCTCAATAGGACACAATAAATCCTAGAAATTTTCCTGAAGTGATTCTAAAGACATAATTCTTAGGATTTAATTATATCTTATATTCATGAAGTCTCTTAAATATTCTTTTTAGAACTTAGGGATGTCTTGCACATGTCTTAGATTTGGATAAAATGTCATTTGCATAGTCATAAATCATGTTGTGCATAATTTCATGGAATATGATAGTCATGAAATGTTGATAGGTTACTTTGGAATTATTCAATCCAAATGGTATGACTTGATAAAATAATGTATCGCATAGAGTGGTGAATAATGTATTGTACTAGTTTTCAGGTGTAATATTGATCTAGTTATATCTTGAGAAACCATCCATAAGGGATACACTATCATATCTTGATGTTTGAGTCTACTATCATGTCAATGTTAGATAAAATATAATTCATCCTTAGGGTATTCCTTATTAATATCTTTGAATTAATTAAAAAAGTAGATGACCTAAGGATTTTCACTCATTGGAACAATGTTCAAGGTCCATTTTGAGTAATCCAATGGTTAGATGAACCCTACTCCCAATATTTTCTCTAACTCTTTATTAACTAAGATAGTAATATGTAGATGCATTTTTCATAGATTTCATTTGAATGGCTTGGCATATAGATGTACCATAAGTTAATATACTACTAGATATGGGTCTAAACCTGACATGTCATAATAGGACTAGGCAAATATATAAATGAATTCTATTAGAATAGTAATAATGAACTTGCATTCCTCAAGATTAAGGGAAGCACTCAAGTAAATTATTTGGGGTCATCATAGGTTTAGATATTCACCTATATTTTATAGTCTAAAAGGAGTGTATAACCATTTTAAATAATATTATGCAAAGATGGAAACTATTCTTCTTTCACTGATTGTGATCCAGGAGGCTCACCCATGTAAGAAGAATCAAAATTAGCCATGTCTGGTAGAAGAAAATTAATGAATTATTTTGTAATGTCCTATACCAATTATGAAAAGTTTATATGTTATTCCTCACTAATATTAGGCCCAAATGAAATGATTGGACATGGAGGATACTTTGATTCTTGAGGAGATGAGCTAATTTCCCCATAAAAGGGTACCTAAAATAGGTTTTCAACCATGGACTTGTCTTTATCTTTAATTTTTTATTGACCCCAAAGACACTTGAAAGAAGTTTTCACTAGAAGATCTCAATGTTTGAATTTGTTTATGACCAAGGAATTTCACCTGATCTCCAAAATAGGTGGTAAGGTCTAATGAGAATTTAAATCCTTGTTTATGATCATCTGCTAGAAATCCTTCTCTCAGTCCCATGAATTTTGTGATGGAATATTCATTAAATAATTCATCCAATGGTATAATTGAATTTTTTTGGCTCTAATAAATTATGCTAAGATGGTTTAAGGAAACATTATAATTGGTTTTAATGGTAAGTATGACATTGGTATTAAAGAGGTTCATGTTAACATGATCACCATAATAACTATAATGGGATGTTGCATCACTACTAGGAGTCTCTTCATTAGTCAACAAAGTGGTATCAATCTTAAGATCTATCAGGTCACCCCTAAGTAATGTGAATTCTAGGGAATCAATTTCCCACATATGTTATCATGGGTACAAGTTCAATAATTACTTGGGATTTTTCCCCAAGATATTTTACAGTATAGGCCTAATTATCCATAATCCTATTAGGAATGGGGTACTTAGTGGTTTTATAACAAGTAACAAAGTTATCACTATACAATCAATCTATTTTAGAACTAGTTACCTGATCTTGATTTGGTGATGTGTCCTTTACAAACATGAGTTATTTCTATAGAGTGAACTTGGACTTATTTTTCTATATCATGTTTGGCCTACCATGGATAGGTTTTAACTTAATATAGGATTAAATATATTTATGCAATTTTACAATAGTAAAATCATCTTGAATATGATATGTGGTGATGTTGACATCTTCAACATTAAAGTGAGTAAAAATTGATTTAAGAGGTGGATTAGAGGAAGTGGACATGAGGTCACTAGGGTTAATGTAATTATACTTGGGAGATTCAAGAACATTTCCATTATTATTTTTGCCTACATACTTAGTACTAGGACAATAATTATAATTATGACACTTGACCTCTATGTGTTTACAATACATGTATGACTATAAATCATCAAGAATAGTGACTTATAATCCTAAATGAGATAATTTAAGACATTGGTAGAAGGTGTAAGGGTTTTTTTCTAATTCATGGATCTAAGGACAACCAAGAGTCATATTATATGGTAGTTTGATGTCAATAACATGGCAAAGGGTGTCATGGGTGACATGCCCAATAATGATAGGAAAACAAATGGCACCCAAAGATTCTCTATTTGTATTTTCATGAGATTTGATTGTAATAGTATGTAGTTGCATGTCCCTTGATGTTTATCCCAAATTATTAAAAAAATCAATGAAATGATGTGTTGCCCTGAATAATTATCTATGATAACTTTCTTGACTTTATAACAGGAAATGATGGCTTTGATTTACAAAACATTATTATGAATGGGACCAAGGGATGATATATCACTTTAGTCAAATGTGAATTATTGACTTGGTAAAATTATCCCACCTTAGAACTAGGTTGGATCAATGTCAATGGGGACCTTGGATTATTGGAGAAAATCATTTAATATTGTATGAATAACTTCCAATGTACGTGAGAGATTTAGGATAGAAATTTTCACAAGCATTTTGCTTAGTTTTTCACTAATATTAAATGGATTTTAGTAAAAAGGTGAGTTCATTTGGATTTGAGTAGGGTAGTGTCTTAGAGTTGGTATTAGCATTAGAAGGTGTCAAAGAGCCTTGAAGGGTAACTCTTGGCCATCTAGTTATGACTATGCAATTTTGAGTCACGAAAGAGTTATTTGAATTAGATGAATTAAGAAATGGTCAAGGACTAGTAATTATAAATGGTCAAGGCATAATTGAATTACTCTAACCTATGTTGGAATTACTTCTAAGTAAATGGTGTGCTCCCAATATTTAAGGGATAACACTCTAGTGAGTGCTAGATAGTTTATGAGGAATGACTTTGATAGTAGAGATGTAGTTATTTATAACATGACATATGACATCACCATGTTTGTATGGTACACTTTTCTAACAAACTTGGTTAGTTTAGGTGTCATCATCCTGAGTATGGTTGATTGGGTTCTAGTTTTATTCTTTCCCTTGTTATTGATTATGACCTTGTCCTTGGTTTTGATTGTGGCCTTACCCTTGATTATGATTATTTTGTTATTATTGATTATTTTACTTGGGAAGGGGTTTTTTATATATTCCCATATCCTAATTGGTATTTGGTTATCTTTTCTCCAACTTAATTTACCCATTTTTTAAAAAAAAACTTCAAATAAATGCCTCAATTACACTAACCTATATATTAAATGACCGACCACGTGATGGTAATCACAATAATCATTATCAAAATACCATGCAAGTTTGGGTTAACCCTCTAAAAATGGTTTTGAATCAGTTTAAAAAATCATATTAGCTAATACCAAATTTTGAAATACTACCTCAATGGGCTCCTTGAGGTCACTAAAAAATATCTTTTTAATATCCTCATCATGGGGGAGATTTTCATAATGTGAGTTGAGGGTTAGGTAGAGTATTTAGGATAGGTGGTGGATGTACTATTTGCACATGTCTCACATTTGTGACTCCATTTTTTACCATGTTTTTATTTCTTACAAATGTCTTCATCTTTTTAGTTCTATTGGCCTAAATTGGTGTTTGATTTTAGTTTGGCACTTGGATTTGGTTTGACACTTGGGCTTGAGAGTTTGTTTTTACAATACCATTATCGATTAGTGATTTTTTAGTTTTCACTCATTTTTTAATTATATCTTCAAATGTGTTCTCACAATGAAGTCTCAGATTATGTGCAACTTCAACATATAAATTTTGTGTGAAAATACCTACTAACTATTTATCTATCAATTATGTGAAAAATGACTAGCAAGGTCTCTCCACCTTTGAAAATAATCTAAAAATATTTCTTCTCATCATTTTTTGACATTGCAAAAATCTACTAATGTTAACTCATGAATGATTTTTTAGGAGACGTGGTTAAATTTTTACAACAAATCATCAAAATTTGTCGCTGACCCTTTTGGTAATTTGAGAAGCCATTCCAAATACTATCCACCCAAACTACATGGAAAAAATCAAAGAATATATATTTATATGTAAGCTACTTCTTGGCACATGATTAAGAATGCCTACAAATGTTCTCTTGTGTCACCTTTAATTTTACACTTTTTGAATTTTAGTATTTCAAAATGGGGTAGGAAAGGTACTTAGAGAAATCTAAGAGCAAATGGATAAGGAAACATGACATCAAATTTATATTTATTAGGTGTTTGTATACCTGCTTGAAGCTCTAATATAATTTAGTTTATTATATTCCACTCATAGATATTGGTATCATTTTGTGATGAATAAAAGGTAATTTTATGTGGTTGGTGGCCTAGATGTGTAGTATCATAAGTATGAATTGTTCCTCTAAGAAAAAATGGATAAGGGCACATGATATCAAATTTGTATTTATTAGGTGTTTGTATACTTGCTTGAAGTCTTGATATAATTTAATTTATTTTATTCCACTCATAGATATTGGTATCATTTTGTGATGAATAGAAGGTAATTTTATGTGTTTGGTGGGCTAGATGTGTAGTATCATAAGTATGAATTGTTCCTCTTTACTAAGGATATTCACCCAATAACATGTATTAATAGTTTGATGAGGGATTTAATATTGGTTTAGATTTGGATTAGAATAGGTAATGCACTATTAGTTTAGAGGAAAATAATAATAAAAATTGTAATGGATTTTTTTTAATTGATTAAAGGGTATATATTTTTTATTTGGAGGAATTAATAGTTGGTTATGAGGAACTTGATGCTGGTTTACAAGAAGGAATTATTGTTGCACATTAGAAGAAGTAGGAAACATGTGTTGAGAACTTCCCAATGCTTGTTTTGGTGGTGGATTATTGGAAATTTTTTGTTGTGAATTATTGGGAACTTGTTGAATTTGGATTGGAACTTATTTTGTTTGGATTGGCACTTGTTGTGTATTATTTTACACTTGTTGCACATTTAAAAATATCTCTTGGTGGTTAAAAAAAGTATGTTGCATGTCAATTGAAACTTATTACATTAAATTTATTACAATGGCATGCATAGTTGGAGCCAATGGGTATAAATTAGATGTAGTGTTGTCTATGGGTTATTATGGTTTCTCAATCAATTGGTTTTACTATTGGAAAGTGGTATTAGTGAATACATTACTACGAAATAACTAGTTAAATATTCAACAAGTTGATTGGTATATCATTGGATAATTTATTATATGGTAGAATAAATGATTTATTTGACTAAGGATGGGTCAACAGGTTATCCCTTCCCTTTACTAGATAATGCAATGGTTGGTTTTGTACTTTGAACAAGGGGTTGACTTTGGGTAAAAACTATTTCTTGAGTTAACTCTTATATGCAAACAAGACTACATAATTGGTCCATGGAAAAGTTAGGTGGGATTTTGGCTCTAGATTATAACAATATTACAATCTACTCACCCTTATCTTCCATGGTTTGTTATTCTAATTGACCTTAAATAATTCCAACAATGCGTGAGAGGTCTTCAAACACTATACGGTGGTCCTCACTATCTTCACTGTATTTAAAATTTTTAAGGTATCTTGAGGGACTATAGAATTATTCCTCAATTCTAGGCTCATAAGAGGCCCCACTTCATATGTATCTAGGCATGGGATTTTAACTAGAGAATGGTTTGGTCCTCAGTAGGTTTTTAACATAATTTATTTGAATTTTGGCACAAGATAAAATGGTTTGAAACATAGAATTATTTTGGCATGGTAAAATCAAATTTTGGATCCAAATTGAAATTATAATAATACCAAATGGTCTTGGCACTTGGAATTGTATTAAAAAGTGTGTGACCCTAGTTGATTATTGACCCTAACTTATATTGAATTTATAAATGAGTTTTAATGAATTGGAAACTAGAGAGTTGATTTGTCACAAGAAAATACAATTCTAAACTAAAAATATAATGAGCAGCATAACGACACCAAATAAGATAAGTCTATGTTCTAATTGGTGCATGTAACACCCTAAAATGTATAAGGATGGTTTAGAACAATTTTTCAACATAACACCTTAGTGCATAGATGTGCAAGTAATCATTTTAAATTTATTACTTCTAAAACTTGGTGTATTTATTTTAAAGGTGATTATGAACACAACGTAGATTTCAATAAAGTACACAAGTAATCACATAGAAATTGACATGGGTTTATAACTTGTCACTAAGTCCTTTTGATATACTTGCCTTTGAGAGGATAAAATTTAAGGGTTAATCAAATAAATTATTGTAATTATTGGTAAGGTTTTTAAGCCTCCTTTTTCTCAAAGGTTTGTACTAAAGGATGATCTTTAGAGGAAGATACATTTGCACCCTTGCATCATTGATAAGGTTGTGGCAAATGTGATTTCTAATATATATTTTTGATTAAAAAACTAGATGGCCCCATTATAACTTATAGTACATGGAAAATTTGTAACAACTTGTTTATTAGATGTGAGATATTATGGGCCATTCACCAAAGGGTCTAGTCCCTTCATGACCACTTCAGCCGTAAGAGTCTTCATAAAGTGATATTGGTGTAATCACACTCATAAGAACAACCAAATAAGATAACACTAGTGTAATCCCAATTTACATACTTCATCAGATAATGGGGTTGGTATAAAGATAGGATGTAACATCCTAGGTCAACACACCCATAAAGACTAGTGGGAAGGTTATGAACTCCAACCCTCAAAGTTATATAATAAAAAAGGAAAAACACTTTTCTCATTTTTTATTCTCAAAACCCCATGGATGGGAAAGGGAAGAGAATAATTTGAAAATTATTTTCTTAATTAAAGTAAAGAAATAAGTAAACCTACATTGTTTTGGTCACCTAGGCTCCCTAGTAAACCTACATTGTTTTGGTCATTTATAGGATGAGTTTTATAATTTCAATAAACAATAATAAAAGCTATAGTTTAGCTCTTTAGGCATTGATATATTTGTATATAAAATTCACTAATTATAGGTTTATTTCAACAATCTATAGGTCAATTTTGTTGTTTTAAAAAAAACACAAAAAATATAGAGAAATAAATTCACCATTTATTTGTCAACCTCACTGATATGTAGGTTGAATTCATTATTTAGTAGGGTGAGTTTGCCATTCCTCTTAAGATAAATAGAATACATAGAGAGTGTTAAAAATAAAGTTCATTTATATACAAGTTTAATTCATTTATTATAGGAGAAACCTTACTGATTGAGAGGGAAACTTCATTGTTTCCAAAAACATGAAATATGGGAAAGTGAGAGAAAAAATGGGAAAACAAATGCCAAATAGAAATAAAATTTAGTGATTATAATACAAGGGAGGTTTTTAAGGAGTTTTGTGGAGTCTTTAGTCCCATCAATGTGTCAAATGTGAAATAGGATTATGAAATACATTAGTGTCTTTGGTAGTATAAAAACATGAACAAATTCACAAAACTAAAATATTAGGCCTATTACCTTGGTTGGGAAATATCAATGGAGTTTATAAATTAAAAAGAAAAAATAACAAGACTATTATACCTTCATAAAGTTACTTCTCTTCATGGATGATCCACAAGTGTGATTTATGGTAGGATATATAGATCTCAAGATATTTGAAAATTTGGTTGATCAAGTGCCTCCAACATCTCCTCATGCACTAATTAGATTGGATACTAATTGAAAATAGAAAAAATGTTAAAGCTTTAGAATAAACTATACATTATATCTTTGCACTAAAAATCTTATTTTTTGTCCATGGTGGCATTAGTATTTATAGATTCTTTAAATTGATTTCACCTATTATATGTGATTCAAGACGTGTGGTTTAGCCTTGGTCAAATTTGGTAGGAAAAATTTAATTAATATTTAATATTAATTAGGCATGGCTTCCAAAATTTAGATATTTTATGAGTGCTTGATAAATTTCTTGATGATATCATCATTATTGATATTTGTCATGATCCACTTAGCCACTTATCATGAGAGTTGAGGAATAAATCCAATTAATGAATTTATAAAATAAGAAATCCCAATATATATGGAATTTTTTATTATGGGAAGATTAAGATAATTAAATAAGTTTATTAACTTAATTAAAGGTGAAGTGACTATAAAATTCAAATAACAATTTGACATAATTAATCCCAAAGTTTCTCTTGCATAGTCAAAACTTGACTTGAGATGATTTAAGTGAAGATAATAGTTGTATATAGTGCATTTACCTAATTAGGGATACCCCAATACATTTCATAATATGGATTCCTATTATACATAATAATTTGGTTGTTTTAGTGATTCATTTGTTTTTGATAGAAGTCATTCTAATTACAATTTTGATAATAGAGTGGTGAAAATTGAGTTCTACATACATATCAACCCATGAAATCTAACATGCATGAAAAGTAGAAAGATCCTACCTTCCCATAACATGTTCCCAACTCCTCATGACCACATAAAAAGTCATTGGATTACTATGAAGATTTATTAATTTGGTGAGAAAGTAGGTAGTACAATAAAATATCAAGATAAAATTATAAAACAAGGCCTTTTACCTTAGTCTAATAGACTACTTCACCCTAATGGACCTTGGCTATCTCATGAGGCCAATTATGGAATTTGAGATTTGATTAGAATAAGATATGTGCCAAATAAATATAAATTATTTTGGTGTGAGATTACTTTTAAGATATAATTTTTCTCTAACATTGTATTTTTTTGTGATTTGGATTTTTATATTTTACTCCTCTATATAGATTTGGAGAAACCAAGCATGAGTGCTAAATATGACTATCACAAGAGATCCTACACTTAGTAACTAACGATAAGAACCTAAAGGCCATGGTGTTTAAAGACTCATATAATTTCACAATAGAAAAGAGTTTAATATTGAAATTGATCTTAGTGATCCCAAAGGAAAAATAAAAAATAAGGATGGGAATTATCATAGAGTGACTGTGTTTCCCAAATATAAAAATAAATAAATGAATATGTTATAATGATGGGTAGTCATGATACATGATCATAAGAGAAGGTGAAATGTGGATGAAATAATTGTAGATGGACTTCTATAATTTTACCAAAAGATAATATGACTGATTCTAAGTGATGAAATCACTACTCTCAACCATTATATTATCTTTATAAGAAGATACCTAACTAAAATTTGGAAAAAAATAAATATATGTAATAACATGCAAGCCATTTTTGAGAAGAGATTAGTTAATTACCTAGGTATTACCATACAACTCACAAACCAAAAATTTAAGAGGTGTAAGTAGGGTATTCAAGTGATAGTAAAGACCCAAATGGGTGTATGAAATGACGAGATAATCATACCATAAATAATGGTTGACTAAAAACAAAGAAAAGAATTTGAAAGGAAGGCTTATTTGCATTCCCAAAGTGTTAAATGTAACCCAAAAATTAAAAAATTCAATAGGTTTGAAATAAACAAAATAAATAGGAATGAAAGATAGGTATTATGGATAATGTAAAAAAAGAATACCCACATGTGTGTAAATAGAGGAAAGATAAATGAAAAGAAGATATTAAAATTAAGACCTCTAATAAATGTCATCTTAAATGAACATATAATATTAATGCTAAGTGTGCAAGTAAAATCTATAAAAATGGAGAAGTTTACATTAAATGAAATTAAAAAGAACATAAATTAATTAAAGTACTTCTTCAAAAACTTATCATTATTCAGTTTTTAAAATATATGTCATTCATTTTTTTGAAATATATATGTAATAAAAATAATAATGTCTATAAATAAGTAGATACCCTACCACTTTTGGGTATAATTTCCATTTTTTCATGGTTATAATCCAAATTTGATACAAATTATCCAATATAAAAATTATATACTTCAACTTTTTTATTAAGTTATTTAGCTATACAAGTTTTCTATTGATGATTGTGTTGTAAATCATTTTTGTGTCCTTGATAAAGTAGATCTAAGGCATGAAAGTTAGCTTCATGAATATCTTAATTGGGAATAATGTCATGAAAACATATGTGTGAGGAGGGTAACTCCACATATAGTGGTAAGTGTAAGTCTAATTTTCAGCTATAAATTAAAGAGAATGGAATTGGCACAATAGTAATACAAATGATAGTATGATCATCCCAAAGTGTAGGGTATAACTTGATTTTCCAATCTAAACATGAGTCCCTAGTAGTATTTTGAGAAATCCTATTAAGGATTTTTTGGTAGCTTATGCTTGGCCATTTCACTAAGGGTGATAAGGAGTCAAAAATGTGTATTTTTGAATTTTTATCACAACTATTTCATGTATTTATTTTTAAATTCCCACCATTTTAAGATATGACCTTTAAGGACAAGATAATATCACATATTTTCTGCCAAGGATACTCCAAGTACATAAGTGTTTCACATGGAGGTACAAGAATGTAGTGTAACATTAAGAGGAATGACAAATGGTCCACAAACAATCTCAACATAGACATGAGTGCATATAGAATATGACCTATAAGTGAGTTCCAAGTTTGATGAGGAGCTACTAAGAATGGACAATGGTGAGATTGATAAACATTACCCATATTTAAGGATCAATAAATGAAAATAACACACAAATCATCAAAATAATAGAAGGATGTGAACTTAATTATCATTAGTCTACAAGATTTATCCAATAAAATTTCTCATGGTGGGAAAATTTTAACAGTGTAAGGTTACTAAAAATGTGTCAACCCTTAAAAAATGAGGAACCAAGATTTTATAGTGAAAAAGTCTATTTGACAATCCACTTAGGGTGGTAGATGTAGCCTTAAATTAGTTTGCAGTGATATGGACATGCTTCTTGAAGTTTGTTTGGTGATTGGACCTAGAGTTAGTGGTAGGATCATCTTTGGATACACATGTCTATAGTGGATTAAAAGATTTGTCTTACAAGGTTAGAGGGTGGTGTGTACTCAAGTATTGATATCTAGTAGTCACTTATGCATTTAATCATTATAATAATGCCTTGAGTTCCTCTCAACTACCTCCAACTACCTTCTTTATATATAACTACCACTTGGCACATGGCATATTTTGATTCATTTTGAGTGTGGCATGGTAGGATCAAAATGAAAATTTTTGGTGGGATCTCAAAAAAGTCTCCTTGGAGTCTTATATGGAAGCATCATGGTCACAACATGTGGGTCCCACTTATTCACTACAAATTCTTAGTGGGTCCCCTTTTTCTTATACACTAGGCAATGGTATGGCTTATATCTATGTCATAAATGGACTAGCCCTAGATGTGCATTAGATCATCATGTGGAGAGATGATGTTTCTCCATGAAAACTACAAAGATCCTTGCATCAAACAAGTGTTAGGTTTTCATGTGGTAGTGATGGAAGGAAGGTTACATGTTTTGAATTTCCAAGGTGTGGACGTAGGATATTTCTTGTGCATGTAGGATTGTGTTAGTCAGACACAACGAAGACTTAAAATAGAGGTGTGTTTGAATATTGAAACTCTTAGGCATGTTATTCATGATTTATAGATGCTTATGTGTTTTATTCCCACTTAGCCATTCCAAGACTCAGGGACCTGTATCCTTGAACTTATGCACTCTTAGGCTTATGCACCATAAAATCTTGTGTGAACACATGTATTAAGATCTTTATGAAATCATAAGTTATTACTAAATTTTTGTGTAGACCCATGCCTTTATCTTAGGTTTGGGTGTAGATGGGAAGTGCCTACACACTTTATGCTTGGAGTGTTTTGGGCCTCATAGATGTATTCCCTCATTATAAGCCTTAGAAGGCCCCACACCAATCAAGGGGTGACTTAAAAAGACAACACTTCTAGTGACCTCTATGGGTTACTTGCCTACTAATTAGGATTCTAGTAACCTATGAGTATTCCATTGGGCATAGATATTTGTGTCTTATGACTCCTTTCTTTCACAAATGCACTAGCTATACACCTTTGGATTTAGGATAAATTGAAAGTCACCTAAAAACAAAGAATTGCTAAAATAGAAGTTTCATCAGCTAGGTCCCATTGTACAAAAGTTTAATCAGCTTGAACTAGGTGTAATGGTAAAGTTACTAACCTTTATTAAATCTAGGTCCCATTGCACAAAAGTTTGATCAGCTTAAACTAGGTGCAATGGTAAAGTTTCTAGCCTTTATTTACCTATGTAGAAGCCACACGTATTGTAATTTATCATATATGTGTGTGAGTATTTGATCAAAGTTGGACAATAATATTTAGATCATATGATCTTCATGGTAGTGGTCTTAGGCAAATAGTGGCCTCCTATAGGACCATTATGGAATTCTTGAAGAATTCTACTCACTTTCTCTAGTTCCACATACCTTAGGAGGACTCCATTGAGATCCTTTTAGAAAAGTGCACCTAAGGGATGGAATATAGTCTAAAATTTCTATCCTTAGGTTTATCAAGGTCAAGAGGGTACACATTATGTTGTATGAAGGATATCATATCTTACACCTAATTGGTTGTAGCTTCTTCATTTACATGTTCTCCTTGATGCAAAACTAAGACTACATCATCCTCTAATTTTACCACCTCAACCATTTGCTCACAAAGTCCCTTTCCTCATACTAGCTTAGTGACCTAGTGTCCACATCATATTCCATCACCTTCATGATCTATCCCAATCTTTTCTCTTTGATGTCCTTGTTGAGCAGGAAGACTTTGATGTCTGCATGCATGACCATGAGTTGAATCTTGTTGTTAGAGAGCATATGTCGAAATTTATTGAGTGCTCTCACAACTATAAGGGTGTGTTTATCTATAAATATATATCATAAATCATAATCCTTTAGAATCTAGATAGATAAGGTAATTAGTTGCTCTAATTGATCTTTGTTCTATTGCATTATGATGGTTGAGATGATTTTAGCTCCACCAAATGTATAAAAGATAAGATATTTACTATAATCTAGGTTGGTCAAAATGGGGGATTAAGTGATGGTGCACTTGATGGCTTCAAAAACTTCCTTACCTTAATGTGCCCAACTAAATGCAACATTATTCTTTAGCATTACAGTGAGGGGCTTGGTCAGGATAGTGAAACTAGGCATGAACCTTCTCACAAAGTTGATTCTCCCCAAGAAGCTTTGGAGACTCTTTTTATGGAATTTAAGGGGGAGAAATGAGTCACCTTGATTCATTATGGATTAATTAGGAGTCCTTATTTTTAGACAATATGCCTAAAGATGATATCCTCATGCACCATTAATATGTATTTGCTAGGGTTTAGAGATATTCCAAACTCATAGTATTTATGAAGTCCCTACTCTAGATGATCTAAATGGTCTACTGTGTACTTAGAAAAAATAGTTGTGTCATTAAGGTAAACTAGGATGACCTTATTGATGGGTTCCTTAAATTACATATCCATGTCTCTCTAAAAGGTCACACCTGAATTTATCAAACCAAATGACACGCGTTGGTATCCAAAGGTCCCCTACATAGTGTGGAATGTTATTTTGTAATGGTTTCACTCATATATAAGGATTTGGCTATAGGTTGAGTAACCATTTAGTAGTGAAATTTTTTCTACACCTATGAACATTTACAAGATTTTCTCCACTAGTAGGAGTGGGTAGTAGTCTTTAAGGGAAGCCTTGTTTAGGTCCCTAAAATCCACACGAAGATGTATCTCCCCACTCTTTTCTACATTGGTACCAAGTTGGTGACCTATGAGTAATGTTTGATTTGAATTATTATACTATATTTAATGATTTTGGAAAGCTCCTTTCACATCAATATCTATAGCTTTGGATTGATAGGACTCTAATTTTGGTACATAGGTTGCATGTTTGGTGGAGCTCAATTGTGTGTTGAACTAAACCTAGGTCAAATCCTCTAAGGTCCTTATATCTCCATGCAAATATGTCATCATAACACCTACTAAGTTTAATAAAGATCTCAGTCTCTGGTATAGAGCATATTTTTCCTACTTTAAGAGATTTACCCTTTAAAATGACTTCAGGCATATATATATATATATATATATATATCCTCATTGGATATCATGATGTGACTTTCTCATTTTAATTGGTTGTTGGTATTAAATATGATTTCTAGGGTGACCATCCCTTTTTACATCTTGTTCCATTTCAATTAGATGACTTGATCTTCATGTTGGGCTTGTATCTATGCCTAGTTCATGGTGTAAAACTCTACCTCATCCTACAAGAAGTTGATTATCTACTCATCATTTTTGAACACCTACTAATTCTTTGCATTATCAAGAAATACTAGTCTAACCATGAGTTTGATGATTTGTTTAGATTTTTTCATCATGTCATGCAAGATGTCATACTACATTCCTATAATCATAAGCCTGTCTACATCAACATTCTATGACCTTAATATGGAAATGACATTAAATGCATCAAAACCTTATATCATATCCTACATTCTATGTTTATAGGTTTTTATCAAGCCATTCTTAGTCATTATTTATATGTTAACCTAGTTAACAATCAACTCACTATCTCCCAATGCTTGTAGCACCTTGATTCCTTTCTTATGCACAAGTTGAAGGCCTAGGATTAGTGCCTCATACTTTATAACATTGTTCATGCAAGTGAACTATAGTCTAAAGGAATGGAAGTATTTTTAATTTTAGGGGGAGACCAACATGACACCAAATATTATGACATTCTTACTTTTTGATCCATTAAAGTATAATTTCCATATACCTTCAAGGTTCTTGTACACTTTCATGAGCTCTAACATCATGAAATTTTCCTCCATGATGTAATATGTGCCTATCCCTATCTCCACTTTATTGTATGGATCACACTCAAAATTCTCATGCACCTAATCATCTAGTATATTATTTAAGGTTTCATCAAGTGGTATCATAGTCTAATGGAGGATAGGATCCTCCTATCAAACATCATATAGTTTTACTTGAATAGGCTAGGAAAGTATGGCTCAATATGACTTTTGAAGATTGGATCCACCCTTATGGTAATTTTGGTCCTATATATAGTTCTTAGAAACATGTGTGACCAATCTAAAGATAAATACGGACCCATTTTTTCCATAAAGTCTTAAGAGAGGTAGATGGTGAAGTAGGGAGGTAAGTTAATAATTATGATGCCTTGTGCAATGGAGAGGCTTAGACATTCATGTAGTATGAGATTAAAATCTTTTATGACCCTTAAAACTTTGACTATAGTTCCATTGAGTTATACCACTAATTTTTTCATATGGGAATACACAATTCCAAGCATATCCATAAAATTCTTGGGCATTACTAAGCTTCTTATACCAAAGTCAATCATGCAATTATATATCAAATGCTAACTAATGATTAGGTAGATATAGAATGGGGGTGGATTATTACTATTATACACCTTTAATTCTTCTACTCTAGGATAACATAAAAGTTTAGAAGCATTAGGTGGTAATTTAAGGGCTTGACATTCCTGAAATCTTTTTAACACATCTTGAAGTAGTTTTCATTGAGATGGAATAGTAAGTGCATCTTAGATAGTTACATTAAGGTTCATATTATTCATCTGATCTACTATATTTAAGGGGATCTGAGACCATTTTGATTGTGTCTTTGAGGGAATATTCTCCTTTGGTGTTGATGCACTAAATTGAGGTGACCCTTTCTATATGACTTCTTCTAAGTGCCAAGGTTATGTGGGTGTCTTAGCTTGTGCACCTACATGAGTAACTTGGGGAGCTAAAGACAAGGGAACTGTGGCTAGTGTATCCTCCTTTATATCTTTTCTTTTGAATTTTGTGTTGAAAGAAACTAGGGTTCATCCTCTATTAGGCATGATACCTTGATTTACATAATTAAAGTCTTCTTTCCAATTGACAAAATTAGACCCATCTTATAATTGAGATGACACTTTGATTTCTTCCTCATGTGGATCTATATTATTTGTTTCTTCTTGTGGGGGAAAACCTTATACCATGAGCACTTGGTTTATAATCTCTTTCACACACATAGATAGATTATGTGGTTTAATGCATGGAAATAACCACTCAAAATCCTACACTAGATTGTTCTGTACTAGAACAAGGGATTTAGAGGTGGTGACAACATCAAATTTATATGTATAAGGCATTATAATATAAGTAATTTGGTTTTAGCTATACATGTTACCTTGGTAAGGAGGTTTTTTTAACTAGTATTATTAATTGAAAGGTTAGTGAGATATAGGATATTGCACTTGCTATAATTTAAGGACAAGTAGTTCATTCCCAAAGCTTTGGAATAGTGTCTTCACTTTGTACAATTCATTATAAGAAGTGATGGATGGAGTAGTTGGGATTATTTTAGTATGGATAGGTCTTAACATAGATAACATAGTTGCTTGACTAGGGAGTGAGTTTGAAAATATAGGCATAGGGGGTCTAGGTGCAATCTTTCCCACTTAGATCAAATAATTCTCTATGCACACTACCACTTCATAAATGTCAAGGAGGATTACACCTCCCATGGAATGAATCATCACTACTATATCACTATTAAGATCCTTTAAGAAATATAAGAATGTGGTGCTGGGAGATGGCTTACACAAGGGTGGGATTCTATCCCAAACTCTCTAGAATCTAAAGTTGAAGTTGACCATCATTTCATATAGCACTCACTTTATGATCACAATCTAATCTATCAAGGATAATTAATCTCTTTGACCTTTAAACCATTTTCTTAACTCTTTTCCGAATTCATCGTAGTTGTGAATGGATTTTGGTCTCATGCCTCAATACCATTGGAGGGATTTTCCTTTGAATGAGGAAACGATTAGTCTGATCATGACATTATCTTTAGTGACATGGTAAACTGAGCAAATATTTACAATATCTTGACTATGCTCTACTGGATAAGTTTATTTATCACCCATAAAATAAGATAATCTTTTAAGTGCCATAACTAAAATGTCATTATACTATATGAGAACCAATGGACTACCTCCATTAAAAGGCATAAAAACTTGATTCTTTAGTACATCCATGAATGGGATAGGGAATAGGCTTCTTTTAGGCATGAAGAATATTTCAAATGGAGGGGTGGACTATACCCTAGGGGATGATTATCTTGAATTACTCCTTTTTCTAGGGGATAAGGATATTGTAACTCTTTTTCTGGATGGAATTAGAATCTTAGTGAAATGGAAATCAATGCCTTTTGTAGATGAGCTTGTTCTTCTTAGCATATAGATAGGGGTTGATATTTATAGAATAGATATGTTTTGAATCATTAGGTGCTCTTACTAAGTGTCTTCTACACTTTTTATCCAAAGATGGAACCATTTATTTAGCTTTTCTTCAACTAGTCCTATCAGGCATCCTAGAAACTATTGTCATTGAAAATGTGCACCTATGGAAGCTTCATGGTGTGGGGGTGCTTTTTTATGGGGAACTTGGTGTGGAGGTCTTACACAAGGCACAATAATCTACAACACTGAGCACATAAGTATTAGATATCAATAATGTGCATGAGTATCATTTATCTCATCATAATTATGGAAATGTCCCCAAGGTGTAGGACCCTTGTACTCCTTGAGATAAGTATCTAGAGCAGGCTAGATTCCTTATATTCTAGGTGCACGTAGTTTAAAACTAGTGCATAAGACTAAAGTGTAGAAGGGTAGTATACCAATAATTTAAACCTAAGATCTTTGAGGAAAATGGAGGGAGAAGGTAAGAAATGTTGAATCATAAAGAGGTGATACACCCAAAATAGAGTGAGTAACCCTACTATCATAAACACAATATAGAACTTTGAGGGTTACAAAATATCACACAACTTCTACCATGGATACTCCAAGTGAATAAGTGTTTCACATGGAGGCATAAAAACATAGAAAAACATTGAGAAGGATGATAGATAGTCCATAGATAATATCAACATAGACCTGAATGTGCACAAAATATGACCTATAAGTGAGTTACAAGTTTTATGAGGACATGTTGGGAATGGAAAATGGTGAGAGGGGTGAACATTACCCATATTCAAGGATCAACAAACACAAATATCACCTAGATCATCATAATAATAGAAGGATGTGTACTTAAATCTCATTAGTTTGTAAGATTTAGCCAATACAAGTGCTCATGGAGGGCAAATTTTAGTAGTGTAAGGTTTTTGGAAATGTATCAACCCTTTTACAAGTAAGGAACTATGATTTTATAGCTAATAAGCCTATTTTATAATAAATGTGCAACTTAGGGTGAAAGATGTATCCTTAAATCCTTTTATAGTTTCACAACCATTCTTCTTGAAGTTTGTTCAGTGATTAGACCTAGAGTTGGTGGCGAGATCATCTCTAGATATGTGTGTGCAAAAGGTAATAAAAGATTTGTATGAAAAGGTTAAAGGGTGATGTATACTCAAGTATTAATATCTAATGATCACTTATTCATTTAATCATTTTGACAATGCCTCAAGTTCCTCTCAACTACCTCCAACTACATTTTTTATATCTAACTACCACTTGAAATGTGGTGTTTTATGATTGGTATTGAGAATGGCACTATAAGAGTGATATGAATCATCTTGGTAGGCTCTCAAAATAGTCTCTTTGGAGTCTTATATGAAATTATCATATTAATACCATGTGGGCACCACTTCTTTGCTATCAATACTTGGTAGGTCCCATTTTCCTTCTATACCAGCCAATGGTACATCTTGCATCTCAAAAAGGGATTGGCCCTAGATGAGCATTAGGTCACCACATGGAGAGATGAAAATTATCCTAAGATAACTATAAATATCCTTGTATTGAGAAAGCATTGAGTTTCCATGTGGTAGTGATAGAAGGAAGATTGCACACTGCACATTTATAAGGTACAAATGTAGGATCCTATGCATGAGCATGGGACTATGTTATTCAGGTGTGAGGAAGACCTAAAATAGGGGTGTTAATGAAGATTAAAAATCTTAGGTGTGTCCATGATTCATAACTTCTTTTGTATTATCATCTCACTTAGCCATTCTAGGACCTAGGGACCTGTATCCTTGAACTTATGTGATTTTAGACTTTTGTGCCATAGAATCCTACGTGAAGACATGCACTAAGATACTTATGAAATCATGAGTTATTTATACATTTTTCATAGGTTTTAAATTTTATCTTGGGTCCAAACATATATGGGAATCACTTGTGCACTTTATTCTTGGAGTGTTTGGGGCCTCATAGGTACGTTCCCTCATTGTAATCCTTAGGAGGCCTTGCATCGATTAGTGGATCACTTAAAAAGTTAATAGTAGCATTAACAAGGAATATATATTCTTCCCACTTGGTAAATTATTCTATTAAGGTAATGATGAAAATGTTTCCATCTTAAAATGAAGGTAATTTTCAAATGTGATCTAATCTACACATGGAGAATGTAAAATGATATTTGAGAGTATGAAATTTATCCAAAGGAGAGTGGATTAGGTCATCATGGAGTTATCAAATATTATACTTTTTGGAGAAAATGATGTCATTTTTTTCAAGATTAGGCCAATAGTATCCCATCTATAGGAATTTATAGGTTGTATCATGTTTTCTATAATTTCCATCAAAAATTCCACCATGCACTTTCTCAAGTAGAGGATGAAATTCTTCATGAGTGACGAGATAGAGTAGGGTACCTTTGGCATTAAATTAATAAATAATGTGTTGTCTAAGGAAATTCTTGAAAGCTTGCTTATGGAGTATGGGAATTTCATGAGAGTCATCTTTAAGATGATAATTATGATGTTCAATACATTGTAAGATATCCTTATACTAAAATATTTGTTGAGTGGTGACTACTTCATTATAGAAAGTAATAGAATCATCCTTGGTTGTTAAGGTTAATAAATATTTCTTAATGTAGACAAGGAATTATGAGTCATGTAGTGCTTGATGAGGATGAAAAATTGAGAATAAATAATCAAGATAATTTGCATTAACATTTTGATCTCTTATAATTACTTTAATTGTGAAAGAAGCAAACTCTTTGGTAGGAGTAGATGCATTTTTATGACATGCAATGTGATTTTCAATTTTACATTAATATGTGCTATTGATTTCCTAACATAAAATCTATTAATCTCCTAAGGCATGTAAATAAAGGATGTTTAAATCTATGTTTTATTGCATCCAAAGGATGAAATATTCATATCCATCCATGTTATTAGTGACTTAAAAGTTTAAAAAAAAGGTTAGAGGAATAATTTTTCCAAGAGGGTTATAAAAAAACATCATGCCCCAGCTCCTTGAAAACATTTTGCTCTATCAAATTGGAGTGTCCAAGTTTATCTTCTAGGTTGATGGTAACTTTGGGTGATTCTTCTATAGTAAATTTTATAAATTATTTAGGTTTAGAGGCTATGATTTTTATCTGTTCAAGGGCCAATGCTTCAATATTAGTCATTAAATGTAAAATTATTCTTTGAGATATATAGCTTAGTCAATATATTTGATTAAAAGGACATATTAGTTTGGATGAGTATCTTATAGGCAATACAAATCTGGGATGGAAGTAATATAAATTTGATAAAAAATCACTTGTTCTTTGAATAATTTTTGGGTAATAATTTTTAGGTCAAACTCCATTAATAGTACCATCCATTTGTAAATTTTATCTTCATGAAATAAATCCTTAGAGAATAAATAACAAAGGTGGTTGGAATGGAAAATTACATAAGTGGTTTGATAAATAATATCATGTTAAATTTTTTCATCTAAAACTTTGATTACAAGAAAGCCACTCTCCAATTTTTTGTAGTGGGTCTCATAATCTATAGAGATATGACTGATATAGTAGATTTCATATTATTTTCCTAACTCATCTTGTTGGGTAAGAATTTCCCAATGTGATATAAGGGTATATTAAATGTACATGATGAGAGGGTGATAATTTGAAGGTGATATTACATAGGATGATGAAGGAATGACTCATTTGTGTTATGAGAGGAATTTCAACATGCATCAGTGCATTTAATGGTGACACATTTCCTTAGGAGAGAGTTTATGGAATATATAAGATAAGAAATTTTAGGGAGAAATATTTTTATTTCCCCAAGATTCCTAAGGTAAGAGTTAATTCCAAGAATATACCCTGGTATAGGTGTGTTTCTATATAAATATCTTTTGAAGAAACTAATAATCCTAAGTTTTTTTGAAGGTAACACCAAAAACACACTTTTGAGGATTTAGAATAAATTTATATTTGATAAGATGATCAAATACTAAATAAAGGTCATTAATATGGTTATCATAATTATTATTTTTATATATAATATCATTCACATAAGTTTAAACTATTATATGGATGAGATTGTAAAATATGTGGGTCATTACATGTTGATAAGTTGGTTTGCCATTTTTTAGACTAAAATGCATCTTAACATAACAATAGGTTCCACAATTGGAAGTAAAAATGGTTTTATATTAATCCTTGAGGGTGATATGAATTTTTTTATACCCACATAAAACATTCACAAGGGATAACATCTCATATCTAGATGTAAACTCAATGATGGCATCATTTAATGGTAAATTAATGTTGTGCTTAGGATAATCTAATTTTACATTATGAAAGTCAAAATATATATGAATAACCATGATAACATTTTTGTGAACTTGTACTATATTGGATTCCCATTTTTAGTAATATATAGGTTTAATAAAATTAACATCTAGGAGATTGACAATTTATTTATGTCATAAGGTGAAAATCTTAGGGGAAAATTTCATTGTTACTAATGTATGGGTTTCACATATAGATATGTCACTATGTTATGGACAACCATGCTAGTGTCAATTTTGGACATGTATTCATATGATAATTTAAATCATACATGATATTTTTCAAAAAATAGATGCAATTATATTTATCTTCAATCTAAATATACTTAGAAATAAGAATAGATTTAGGATTGGTAGTTGTACCAAAGTTAATTACTTGAGTTTCTTAGATAATCATAACTTTGTCTTCTTAAAAATGATATGGACACAAATAAATATTGGAGATATAATACATTTATGGATCTACAATAGAAATTAAATCATTAAATCGAGGAACCCTTTTCTAAGAATGGCCAAGCTTATGATGTTGGCAAGGAATTTTAGGCTAACTGACATGGATTAATTCTAGGATAACTTCATTACTAGGTAATAGTCCATAGTATTTAACATATAATTCAAGATTAATGATATTATTACATTTGTTTTAAATATAAAAATGTTTAAAAAAAAATGGATTTAGCATCTAAGGTAATGCTAAAATTGATTAGTATTTAATGATTTTGATTGTACAATATTGACCTAGTTGATATAATCTAGTACAAAAGGACTAGGATGAACTTATTCATGTATCTAGTATAGTTAATATAAACAAGATTTATTTTTATTTTATTAACCTTGATGGTATATTTTTTTGTATTTTAAGATGATAAATAAATTGTATTAACACTTCTTAATGTCTAGAGGATGTAGTTATGCACTAAATGTTGGATTGTATCAATCTGATGTGTACAGTTTGAAAGTAGAGAAATGAGTGTATTAGGTTGGCCAATAACATTAAGATCATTAGAATTTATTTAGGTGGTATTGGGTTTTTTGATGAAATTGGTATTGTATGAAATGTTCTAAATGGTATCAATTTGGTCAATGCTATTAAATATGAGGTGTAAATTTTAAAGTTTATAGATAACCCATAGAGTATTTTCCAATGGTGGATTGGTAGGATGGACATAATATTGAAGTTTAGATCATTTTAATAATCAATATAAGTGGAAGAGATATTAACCAAATGAAATTATTAATTAAAATCATGCATTTTAACTAGAGTTTTATTATAGCTAACTACTAAGTGTCATGACTAGGCTTATGAAATTACGCATTCAGCATCATATGATAAAGAGATGTTACATGCATGAGTAGTTTGTTGAGAAGTTTTAGTGGAGGTATCCTTAGTTGATAAAACCATGATACTAATATTATAAAGAGATAAATAGAGATGATCTTATAATTATACCAAATTAAATTCATTGCATATAAAATCATATTCTATGTAAGAAGCATTACTAGCATTGCATGGGGGAAGAATTTCAATATTTTCATCGATTAAATGAATGTTTTGATTTCATTTTAAGAGAGAATAAGTAATCCATTTCACTATTTAAGGTAGTAATTTTTTGTTATTATAGACAATTGTAAACTCATTGGGTTTGTCATCATTTGACTCTATAAGAGCGACTTGGATATTAGGATGTATGTTGATAAACTTAGGAATAACTGGACTATTGATATGAACAATTATGGGGATATGATAATTAATCTTACAATAGTTATTTATATTGATGTATTAGATACCAAAATATATTATATATCTCATGGGATGAGTCCAAATGTAACCTAAAAACATATTATATGATAATGGAAGATATAAAACAATCATCTTGGTGTGTACTATTTTGGGCCTAATAGTGAGATAGATATAATGTAAACCAGGAGTATTTTTATTGGTTTTGTCAAATCCAAGGCATATGAGTCATGTTTATTTAATTTCATCTTTGGAATATCCAATTTTTTATATTGACCAAAGGGAAGTAATGTTAATGGCTAACCCTTCCTCTACCAATACTTTTATTATTAATGTATAATTGTGTTGGAAGCATAACCACTAAGAGGGGGGGTGAATCTATGAGATCTTAAAAATTTATTCAAACTCTTTAGTTCATTATTCATGAATCTATTCAAAATTCAAATAGAAATCAAACCACAACAAAGAAAATAGAGACATAACACAATACATATGTGGTAGACCCTTAAAGGGAAGAAAACCCATATCGATCACTACATGGACTACATATCCTAAAATAGATATGAAGTGAATAAAAAATATTGTTAAGCACCAAATCAAGTTGAGGCACCAACCCCAAATAGTAAATCACATAACAAAAATATTTAATGAGCACCAACCACCTTTCTTAGTTGCTTCTATCAATAAATGATGGTACAATTCTACTTTCTCTTCTTCTCAATCTCAGATTCATTATGCTCTCTTTCTCTTCTATTTATTTTAAAATATTATATCATCTTTAACTTATCTACTCATATGTTTTATCCAGTTATGAATACTTTATGAATCATTCAATGATTTCATATTCATGCTTCTATGGCCATCCGTTCCTAAATAGACTTCTACTCTGCTTCTTAGAAAATTTATATAATCATCCTCTCTAGACATTTATTCCTCAATAGAACCCTACTCTACTTTTTAATGAATTAATATAATCATTCTCTATAACCATCCATTCCTTAATAAACCTCTACTCTATTTCTTAGTGATTTTATATAATCATCCTCTATGGCCATCCATTCCTCAATAGACCTATGATTTACTCCTTAGTAAATTTATATATTTATTCTTTGTGGACATTTGTTCCTCGATAGAAATTTTCTATACTTCTTAACAAAATTATATAATCATCCTCTCTAGCCATCCATTCCTCAATAGACCTCTACTTTGCTCCTTAGCAAATTTATATATTTCTCATCTTTCTTAAACACTTCACAAAGACAATTTGATCTTGCTTGTATATGAGACATTGATAAAAAAACTCTTGCAATTAGACCAAAAAAAACTCTATAATCAAATATAAAATGATTTATTCTCTTTTGAAAACATAATTCAAATTAGATTATATAAAATCTCACTCACATAAATCAGCGTGAGGAAGGAATAAACCAAGCAATCATTAGAATAAATTTAAAAATACTTTCCAAATAAGTCCATAAAGGTTTTTTTGAATTTTGTAGTAGTCTTTATGTAGTTCATAATTGCTTTGATGTAATTCATAGTACCCCTGATGTAGTCCATAATAAACCTGATGCATTCCATAATAAATCTGATGCTGTCCATAGAAAAATTGATGTCATCCATATAAAACCTGATGTAATCCATAATAAACCTAATTTAATATGTAAAAAACTTAATTAAATACATAACAAACCTAATTCAATTCATATTAAACCTAATGCAATCCATAACAAACCTAATGCAGTTCATAGTAAATGTGATGAAGTCTGTAGCATGCCTGATACAATCTGTAGTTACTCATAAAAATTATTTGACATTAATGACCATATTCTTTACAAATATAAAACCCTTTAACTTTAATGACAACATATTAACAAACTCCCCCTTTGTCATTGATGGAAAACCTTTACAAGATGATGACCTGAGTAGATTTTATTATTTAATGAACATACCTTTATACCAAAACATGACCTTAGTTCACTATTTCCCATATAATTTCTTCAACAAAGGCAACTAGAAATTAGTTACATAATTTCCTATTTCTCTCCCTTATAAAACTGTCTCTACTACTGCATTATTTCTCCCTAAAAATAGTCTGCTTGTTAATTCTCCCTCTTTGACATTAATGGAAAAGGGTTGCACAACCTAAAATCTATTTGATCCCAAATAAAGTGTTTATTCTTCAAAAATTGTAATATCCATCTTCATTTCCATGATGATAATTCCATAAAATTCTCCTTATAAAACTAAAAGATACTACTCACTACCACCTAAACATCTTTTGACTATAGTAGACTCTTGATCCTCAAAACTAAAAAATACCCAAGGGTTAGCTCCCTCTCAGTCCATTAATTTATTAGTGACTAATATAAGAAGGAATTAATCCCAATTCCTACCTTAAGAACTCAAATGTTTCCTTTGGAAGAGGTTTTGTAAAAATATCTATAACCTATTCTTTGATGGTTACATACTCTAGTTTGACAATCTGATCAACTATCTATTCCCTTAGAAAATGATACTTGATCAAAATATGCTTAGTCCTATAATACATGAATAGATTATTATAGATGTTAATGACACTAATATTATCACAAAATATAGAAACTAGACTATAATTATTAATCTTAAAGTCACTCAAGGTCTATTTCATCCATAAAACTTGTGTGCAAGATGATGTTACTACTATGTACTCATATTTAGTTGTGAACAAGGAAAATGATGGTTATTTCTTACTCAATCATGACACAAGAATCTTTATAAGAAATAACACACCACCACATATGTTCTTTATGTCATCAATGATGCCTACCTAATCTACATTAGTGTATGTTATTAAATTCAAATCCTTACCTTTTGAGTACCATAAACCAAAGTCCATAGTACCTTTGAGATATTTGAATATCCTCTTGACTGTTTATAAGTGTGTCTCTTTTATTTTTTCCTAAAATTTGGCCACAAGGCCTATTATCTACATGATATTAGGTCTTGATGCAGTAGTTTATAATAGACTTCTAATCATCTATCTATATAAGGTCTGATTGACTTTTGATGAATTATATTCTTGACTCAACTTATAACTCATTGTCATTGGAGTACTTACTGATTTACAATCTTCCATATCAAAATTCTTCAACATTTCCTTAATGTACTTAGCTTGAGAGATGAATATTTCCTTATCTAAATGAATTACTTACAATCCAAGAAAAAATGATAATTACCCTAACATAGACATCTCAAATTCTTGTTGTATTACTTCTATGAACTACTTAGACATCTTGTCATAGTCACTAACAAAGATATTATCATCAACATACAAAACTATAATTAATTTATGCTCACCTTCTATTTTTATGTAAAGGTTTATATTAGTAAAACCTCTCTTGAAACCATGATCAAGGAAGTATCTATCAAGTCTTTCATACCATGCTCTAGGGGATTTCTTTAGCCCATATAATGCTTTCTTCAGTCTATATACATAGTCCTTATTTCTTGACAAAAATAAACCTTCAAGTTTTTCTATATACACTTCTTCTAAATTTCCATTGAGAAATGCAACCTTTACATCCATATAATATGTCTTGAAATTTTTGAAACCAACATATGCCAAAAATAGTCTTATACCAAAATATGAAAATGTACATAAATACATAACACATGATATAAGTGGGAAACCCTTAAATGGAAGAAAAAATGCATTGATCACTGCATGGACTAAATATCCTAAAATAGATATGTAATCAATCAAAAATATTACTGAGCATCAACTCAGCTTGAAGCACCAACCCAAAATAGTCAAGCACCAACTTGACAAAAAGATTCAACAAGCACCAACTTTTTAGGAAGCATTGACTCCTTGATTTGTAGATACTAATATATAAGATGGTTCAACCCCCTTTACCAAGAACAAAATAAACTACTTCAGATCATTCACATTTATTAGAAATATCAAAAAATAATGGTACAATTCTACTTATCGATCTCATATTCATTAGGCTCTCTTTCTATGATCTTTATTTTTAAATATTATATCCTCTTTGCCTTCTTTACTCATCTCTTTTAGCTAATTCTGAATACTCTATGAATCATTCAATTATTTCATACTCACACCTCTCTAGCCATCCATTCCTCAGCAAACCTCTACTCTACTTCTTAGAAAATTTATATAATCATCCTTTCTAGCCATTCATTCCTCAACAGACCTCTACTTTGATTCTTAACAAATTTATATAATCATCCTCTCTAGCCATCCTTTCCTCAACAAACCTCTTCTCTACTTAGCAAATTTATATAATCATCCTCTTTGGCCATCTATTCGTAAATAAACCTCTACTCTTCTCATTAAAATATTTGTATATTCATCCTCTCTATCCATCCATTCCTCAATAGATCTCAACTCTACTTCTTAGTGAATTTATATAATCATCCTCTCTGGCCATCTATTCCTTAATAAATCTTTGCTTTGATCCTTAGTAGATTTATATATTCACTCTCTTTCTTCAATGCTTCACAAAGACAATTTGATCTTTCTTATATACAAGATAGTGATCAACAACCTCTTGAAATTTGGCCAAACAAAAATTTATATTTGGTTATAAAATTATTTATTCTCTTTTGAAAACATAATTCACATTAGCTTATATAAAAGATCACTCACATAGGTTGGCCTGAGGTTGGAATAGACTAAGCAATCATTAAAATAAATTTATAAATACTTTACAAACAAGTCAATATTATTTATATTAAATTTTTTAGTAGTCTTGATGTAGTTCATAACATCTCTAATAAAGTCTATAACACTCCTGATGTAGTCTATAAAAAACTTGATGCAGTCTATAACAAACCTAATGTAGTACATAACAAACCTATTGAAGTCCAAAGTAAACCTGATGTAGTTTGTATCAAACTTGATGAAATCCATATAAAACTTGATGAAATATATATAACACTTAATTCAATCCATAACAAATCTGATGTAATCTATAGAAAACTTGATGCAGCCTATAACAAATTTGATGCACTCCATAACATGCTTGATACAGTCTATAGCTACTCGTATAAATTACTTGACATCAATGACTATATTATTTACTAAATATCAAACCATTTGACATAAATGATAACATATAAACATGTTGATTACAATATTAATGAAAATGGGTAGATCATTGGCTTTAAAAAGTATTTCATCATTAATCATGTCTTCTTCAAGAAAATCTACAAAGAGTTTATTAGATGAATAAAGTTGAAAATGGTTTCAATAACATGAAATTCCATAGGTGAATACCTTAAAAATTCTATGTAGGTAGTTTGGATTCATTATACGGGGTTTATTTTATGTCTTATAATTATTTCATGACAAAGTTTATATGATAAGATTATGTTATCATGAGTTCCTATAGAATAGTTTTGCAAGGCATCTTATTTTTTCATTTGGTAAATTCCACTGTGTTTTAGGGTTAGATCCATAATGAGTTTTATAATTTTTTATGAATGGTGTTTTAAATAGTAATATTATTAGAATAATCATTAATTTAAGGTTCCAATGGTGGAGGATCAACACTAGCTTACATATTAGAAGATGATGTAGTTTTTGTAGTAGTATACTTAATAAGTTGGATTTAAAGAGAAGGATTATTAGCTATGGTGATATTATATTTTTGAGTCAAATTATAATGGTAGTTAACCTTAGTCACACTCACAAATAGGTATCTAGTATATTAGTGATCAAAGTTAATACCAATAGTACAAGTGAATTCATTATAGTGTTGTGTATTGACATCTAATGGTTGAGGTAATTTTTTAGATTTAATATTTTTAGATTTGGGATTGAAAGTTTGGGTTTTATATGATTTAAGTTTTTTTTTTATTAATATCTTTTATAATATCATCATATTTTAAATTTTCTCCCAAAATATTAGTTATTGTAAGTTTTTGGAGTCCACAAAATATTTCATTAGAGTGACCAATATAAGCACAGAACCAAAAAACTCATTAGGATCATACCATGATGGATGGATTGTAGTGTATGCATATGGTTTTTATGGAGATAAAAACTTCCTAATATCTTGCATTCTAAAAGGAGGGTGGGAGGGAATTTGGTTCTCTACTTTATATGATCATGCCTTGGGTTACGAAGACATATGTTGGGAATCATTAGTAGTGATTGTATTGGTTGTAGTTTGTAAATATTATTTTTTGGTATTTTGAGAAGGTCTAAATTGAGAAATTAGGAAATATTTATATTTTCTTGGTTGAAATCCTTTTCAAATTTTTGAGGAGAGAAGATCCTAACCTTGTATTGAAGAGGGGTTTTAAGCGTGATAACAATTTTTTAAAAAAGATTATCATCACACATGTTATGATCAAATTTATGAGATAAATAATTACATAATTTGATGAAATTAAATGAAAATTAATCAAGTATTTACTTATATTTATTGAAGTTTATAAGGCTATTTTTAGGAAGTACATTAACTTGAGCATTGAATAAATCCTCTAGTAATGTAATGGAATTTCTAGGGAGTTGATTGTACTATTATAATGAATCTCCAATAAAGGGTTTGGATAGATGTTTAGTGGTATCATAAATTTTGGTTTAGACCCATTCATTTTATATATTTACAAATTCTTTAATATGTTACACATGATCATTAATTCCATCATATGTGATAGTTGGAGAAACATTTGTGATGTCTCTAGACATAATGACTGGAGCTAAGGGTTCATTTTGGAGGTTTTGAAGAATTTTTATATGAATTTTTGGTTGATTAATAATGTTTCTATTGGAATATATAATAGGAGGGGGATACAATTATTATTTGGTTGATGTTGATAATTTTGACCTCACATGTCAAATTCTAAAATTGTCATCCCTACCATTCAAAACTTTACATACCATGTCAATTTTACTTGTGATTTAGTATTTAGTCTTGAAAAATAATTGAAGAAGCCATGGTTAATAGGTCTTAAGGTTGTTAAGGTGATTTAAGGTCTTTTCCTTCACTTGTCTTGTGCTTTCTAGTCATTTTTGGGCATTTTGAGTCATTTTTGTAGTGGTAAGAAGAGCTTAGAGTGTATTTATAAGTTCCATATCATTATTCAATGTAATTACATCCATAAATAATTAATAATAAAGTTTATCACATTTTTGACTAACTCTATGCCTCATATCTATGCAAAATCTGATCTTTTTGTGTCATTTAGAGAAGATTTTGATAGTTTATGACCAAGAGGAAATTTTATTCCATATTGGTTCACCTCATAAAACATGTGAAAGATTCAAGAAAACATTTTATAGAATTTCATTTAGATTTTAGAGAGAGAGAGAGAGAGAGAGAGAGAGAGAGAGAGAGAGAGAGAGAGAGAGAGAGAGAGAGAGAGAGAGAGAGAGAGAGAGAGAGAGAGAGAGAGAGAGAGAGAGAGAGAGAGAGAGAGAGAGAGAGAGAGAGAGAGAGAGAGAGAGAGAGAGAGAGAGAGAGAGAGGAGAGAGAGAGAGAGAGAGAGAGAGAGAGAGAGAGGAGAGAGAGAGAGAGAGAGAGAGAGTTGGGATCTTAAACTTTAGAAAATTTTATTAGTTTGAGTAAGCTTGAATTTATTATCTCATATTTATGAACAATCACTAAGAGTGACAACAAGTCACTATAGCCTATGCATTTAAGAGGGGTCTGTTCTTGTGCCTATTTCTCAACCTTAGTAAATAATGAATATAAGTGGTTTTGTGTAATGTTTTTAAGGTTAATTAATCTATTTTTATTCATTTAATAATTTTATAACTCCCTCTAGGAAGGTACTTATAACATAAAACCTCATTCCTTTCACTATTTTTCTAAGTGATCTCTTGGAGCAGTTTAAAAGAAAAAAGTGAGTTATTCATCAATTTTTTTCATATTAATAGGTTATTTTTGGATTATATAAGCCATGATACACCTATCTCATTTAATTAAGGTTCACAATTTTCCATTCTAGGTTTATCTCTTTGTGAGGGCTTTAACTGAGTATGTTTCTATAATAAGGTACTAATGCACTTTTTGAGCTTGTTTCCAATGTTCCTATCCAATCATAGTGTATGAGAGATATTTTAAAGTTTTTAAAGCATGAAATAGGTTTCAAGAGACATATGACCTTGAAAAAGTCTCCATATTCTTACATCATGGTTACCACTCAGTCTGTACATTCAAGATGACTACCTCCAAGTTATGATGATATAATCAAAGGAAAATTTGTGTCATAATAGGAAGGAGTGATTTAGATATAATAATTTCTTCAATATAAAGTTTAGGATGCATTTGATTCTATGGATCATGATTGGGTCATCACAAGTCACTAATATGATATCAAATCCACCATACACAATCACCCTTACTTACATTCACTTATCCCCATGGTAGGTTAAATAATAAGGTCTTTGGAAATTCATTAGAGGTCATAAGGAGTGTTGAAAAGGTTCATCTAAAAAACATGATTTATCAATCCAAATTCTACATGTTCTTATGTTTTAAAATAAAATTTCCATCTACTACCTAAATATGGAGAATTCAACCTATAGGTGGCACCCTAGATGCATGAAAGAGTTATATAAAAGTGTTTAAAAATGTTTTGAAACCCTCTTTAAAGATCTAAGATGTTGAGGATACTATATTAGGCATGTGTGAAGCATTAGACTAGTTGGAAGTCTCAAGAGGTTATCTTCAAGATTCAATGACTATGTTTAGGGACTCATTTCCCTAAAACACTAAAACAAATGCCCTAAGAAATTTTTGTGTCAATGTATTGTGGGGTAGCATGAGGATTGGAGGAGTATAAATATTTCTTTCTTGAAGCCTTCATGAAGGAGAACAAATTTGCAAAATTAGGAGGGTGGATAACGAGTGTGAAGTAGTGTTTGAAATCCCCTAGATTACACATTTGTCTACTATTAACTTTTAATATATTCTATAAGATTTGACTTTATAAGTGACCTCTTTACCTAAAGTATCAATAGGTAAGCATATGTTCATACTAAGTGGCCATGATGAATTAAAAGGGGCATACAATGAGTACAAAGAGTATCAAAAGAGTTTGGAGAGCAACGTGTTGAATTTCATCAGCACTTATAGGTGCTTTTCCCTCAAAACTCACCTATAAAAGTCTATTAAATACTGACACTTATAGTCTCATGAGGTCCTAACAGTTATCCAAGGTTGAAATTTCCAAGGTGGGGAACTTAAATATATGACTCATGATCCTAGTTGTTCAAGTTTGAACTCAAGGGTTGAGATTGAACTAGGGTCCTAAGGTTTTTAAGAAGATTACAAAAAAAGTAACCCACATCCATAAGACTATGATGAACACCTACATCCAAGTAGGTAAAGTGTCAAATTGAGACCTATCAATGTCAAGTAAGGCTAATGGAACCCTTGAATACATGATTGGTATGAGAAGTTTTAGTAGAGACTCTAAGGAAGTTTTTCCAAGTGATTTACATTCAGGGTTGAATAAGCTTGATAAATATAAGAACAAAGTAACTTAAAATGACATTAGTATTATGAAGAGGTGATCCTATAAATGGAAGATGGTTAGAACATGAAAAAAGGACTAAGTTTGTTATTAAGAAGGATCAAGGAGTGTTGGGTGATTATATTTTATAAAGGGAAAATAGAGTAAAAAAAAATGAGTATTGATAAGGCTAATAAGCCCTAAAGTAATCACTTATAGCCATCACAAGGTGAGAACTATAGCCAAGTAGATATTTTAAAATTTGAAGGCTTAATGGGGAGTGTTGTCTATTTAAAAAAAAGGTGTAAGTTAGTACATCAATGTAGCATTGTGAATCAAGTCATAAACATCTTAGGTGATTAGAATTACAAAATTACCATTTAATGATGTTAATATACACCTATAGGTCACTTTAGGACACAAAAAGTCAACCTACAGGTTGGCTATGAGATGGCAATATGGGGGTGTAATGAACAAAAGGATGTTGGCCTAACTCAAATCATGATATAAGTGATATTAAATCATTAAATAGGATAAATAGTATTGGTAAGGATATTAAACATGAAAATAGAGTTAGCATTGGCACCTATTAGTCTGTACAACAACCCAATAAAAACCTACAATAGGGTCTTAAGGGGAAAAGTGTCTTGACCCAAAAAAGAGTATATTTTGGGTTTAAATAAAAAATATAAGTGAGTTAAAAATGAAATACATGTTTTATGACATCAGAGAGGGTTCAAGGATACCTATAATCACCATGACCAAATTGATAAGTCCACATACACCTACATGTAGAGGCAAACACATTGTCTCAATCAACAATTCATTAAGTTGTAAGGTTAGGCCTAGTTGATGTGCATAGAAGGGTTAAGGTGTTATGTTTTAATGGTTTCATTAACTACCTCACACATCATGAAAAATATATAAGTGATAAATAGGCACCTACAAGGGTAAAAAGCACATGTCTCAGTCTAATAGGCAGAACTCAATTTTTGGACTAAAGGTACACATAAAAGGATGTGAATAGAGCATAAAAGATTATTAAAATGAAATAAAACATATCAAAGGAATCCAATGAGTTATAATTGGGTTGTATAATTTTTTTTAAATCTTTAATCATTCATTAACACCTACAGTAGGGGTCATTAAGATAGGGTTTCTCAATCCTTAAAGAGGGACTCAGTCTAGTGAATTACAAGTAAATGTGAAGGGATAAGAAAGAATGAAAGGAGTAAATACAATTTTAGAAAGGTTATAAATGGATCTTATAGTTAAATTGAGAGTCCACCCATGTCATGGCCAAATAAAAATGAGCCAACTACACCTATAGTCAACCACTGTTGACTGTTATAGGTAGGGATATGGAACTTAATATCTAGGGTTAGTATTCAATTAAATCAAGATGAATAGGTAACCAACCATTTATAAATCACTATGGAGGATTAAATAAAGGATATAACTTTTTTATAAATCTTTTCTCACTAAATTCAACCTACAGGTGTGAAGTTTGAAGCAAACACAACCAACATTATACTAGACCCCTACCATTTGTAAGGTCTATAAGGAATAAAAGGATGGTTTAGGGTAATGATTGGTTATGGAAAATAAAAATAATGATCATAAAAAAAAATTAGATACATTTATATCATGAAAATATGGCTACGAGAGCTTCAAATAAGACAACACATAGTCCATATGCCATTTTTTGCACATAGTCAAGGCTTGAAAAGTCTGCTTTTGAAATTTTGGAGTTTGAGGGAGTTAGAGAGATCAGTTTGACTTAAAATTTTGTACGGAGAGTCATCATGACCCAAGAAAAACCCCCATATTATTTTTTTCATCGTAAAATATGGAACATGTCCTATATTTTGTCTCAAAGGTAGGCCACTTTTAGGCATGAACAGAGACAAAGAATGATGAGAAAGTGACCAAAATGAGTGTTGGGTGCCTTGGAAACACTTGCTGATGAATTTATATGTTTTAATAAGATTATTTTATATGGGAATAACATGGATTAGTACTATTAATGATGATAAATCACTCAAAGGTGTTGGTGGGCAGCCATTTGCACTCAAATTCCACTAGTCTAGACTAGGCCTTTTGCCCAATAGGGGGTGATTTCTACTTACAAGATATAATGAAAATTGAAAATAATTGAAAAATGTTTATGAGGATATATAAGATGTTTTAAATTTGTTTTTCTTCATAATAGGTCACAAAGAATCCATTTTTACATTCAAAAGCAAGATAGGATGCACAAAATGAAGGAATTCACTTCAGAGGCCAAGTTTGAATGTTCACCCCATCAAGGAGGTTTATCATGGGACCTCAAGGAGTTATGGGATGTTTTAAGGGGTCATATATTCAAATTTTTGTAATTTTTTCTCAGGTTTGATGTCACATTTTTATGAATCATCCTTAAGGGTGAAAACTACCAAAAACACTCCAAAAAACCTATTTTGGACTAGTTAGCAAGTATTGATTTGGATATCCCACAAAACCACATAGTTTATTATTGAAAAATACCAGAGGTTGTAGGGAACGCTCATAGGGTCCTTAATATGGTTTTTTTTCTATACCTTAAAGTGTACACATTTGGGTAAAAAACTACACTTTTTTTGTTTTTGAGCTAAAATAAAGGTTCCAAGGATAATCAAAATATTCCATTAAATTTTAAGGAAATATTGAGACTTTTTTTTACCTAAAAAAGATCAATTTTTTCAAAAAAAATAATCCATATATGCCCAAACCGTTTCATTCTTTTGGGCCAGACAGAAAATGCCTTCAAAGGACAAGCCTTCCAAAGGCTCTTTCATGGTTTTAGTACTTCCAAGTGGTTATAGACCACAAAAATTTACATAGATAATTTTGTGGGAATGATAAAAGTTAATCAAACAATTTTTTTTATGTTTCACACCTATATGAGCTCCCAACAATAAAATTGCTCTTTTAGGGCTAAAATGGATAATTAGGCCTAATTTGACAAGCTAAATGGGCTAAAAAGCATATCAAATTTTGGATTTTGGCCATGAAATTTTGTATGGATATGTGGGAGGATAATGGATACCTGTAATAAGTATTTTTGTGTATAATAAATTTTATATTCTCCCAAAAAAATATATTTTTAGGAAAATAGGGCTACAAGGAATACAGGGGAAATGCATGTTTTTGGTGTTGTTCTAGGTCTTTTTAAGTTTTTGATGCATAAAATTGACTTTAAAAAGGTATGGTATTAAATTATAATCCTTACATGGAGGATATATTATGGATTGAAGCAAACTTGAGAAAAAAATCCACTTTCTACCTTTTATGCCTTGGTGAAAGAAGAGTCTTATAAGGGGTTTTGAAGGCTAAATAGGTGCATATAGCCTATTACAAATACTTGGAAAGTTTAATAAGGATATGTAAAGAAATATTAAAGGTAATAATAATTAAATTAAGAGTTATAATGAAAGGAGGATTTGGAAAAGGTCTCAAACAAGTGCAAATAGGACTCTTCCTCTTCCAAATCCCATGTGCAAAACAAAATCAATTTGTTGAAGGAGTCTTATAGAAAAATATTGAAAAGTGTTATAGAATAATTAGTGATCATATATAAGGGTTAAAATAAAATAATTTAAATAAATTAAAGTCCTACATTCATGGAATAGACGTTTTCATCAATGGAGATAAGAAGGCTAAAATCTAGGGGTTGGTACAAGAATATAGGCACTCTCCAAGTGCTCTATGCTTGACCAAAATAATGATGAGTATCTTAAGACCCATATAAATTTTAAAACTTATTATACATGCCAATTTATTAATTTAAAATATTTTATAAGCTAAAAATGCTATGTATCACTTTTGGAGGAGCCATTTGACCAAGTTTGAGGTCCCCTCCTTGGGGGCTGCTTTGTCTCCAAACATTCTTTATTAGATGTATTATATTTTATAGAATTTAGGATGAATATTTTATATTTTTATTTTTACTAAAGGCTTTAAAAATTTATATTCACCTTTTGAGAGTAATAAGAAGCAAAATTCCTCCATTTTTAGGTCTTTTCTAGTGAAGTGTATGTGCTTACCATTGATATAGCTTAGTGAAGTACTTGTTTTACTTGGTTATAGTCTAGGTTTTTACCTTAATGAGAGATTTTTTAAGTTATATAGGTCATTTTAAGTGTCCAAATAAACTATAAGTTCATGTATTAGATGTGATTTCAGTCATTCTTTGCATGAGTTGAGTTTCTAAGGTCCTTTTTGTGAAATATTGATGTAGAAATCATACTTGGATGAAGTGAATGTGTGTGTATGATTTTATATTTCATATAAGTGTCATTGATAGTATTTTAGTTCACAAAATTTTTTTTACATCACCTTTAATTTCAATTTTCATTCAATTTCATCCATTTTCAGGATTCTTTGCACCCTTTTCCTTGTCAAAATTAGTAAGTAGTATCTTAAAAGTAAGTTTTAGTTAGAGCACCAAGGGAACCAACTATCTCTAGAGATTATATCCCTTTTGAAGTCACCCACACTTTGGAGAGATTCCATATTCCAACAAGAGTGAAGAATTTCACACTTTCTCACAAGGGCACACTCCTGATTGACAATAGTTGGATAGTAATGATTTTAGGGGATTAGACATTCAAAATGTGATTTTACATTTAGAGAATTTGATTATTACTGAAATATTCAATAATGGTAATTTTTAGACCATTTGTGTAAGGAACTGAGTTGGATATAGAGGTGTATTAGGATTTTAATTATATTTGGTTAGATTATGATTAGAATATATTAGAGGATTAGATTTAAGATTATCAACATTAGTATTGTGAGGAAGATTTACAATGTTGGTGTTTGTTACCCCAAATAAAGTAGTGGAAGAAGGGATCTTGTCAAGATAACCAATCTTGTTTAGAGTATAGACAATATATTTGTCAAAGTTTTTGATAAACTGAGTTACTATAGACCATTAATTTAATTTATTTAATACATATTACATTCAATAGATCTAGAGGGATGTTGAAGAAACTACACATCCATAGTTATCTTTAATGGCAGATAAAGTGGGGAGAGATGAACAACCCACAAAAAATGAATGGGTTAAGAATTGAAAATAAAATTATGAGAGGTGATATAATGTTGATAAAGGTGATATAAATCTAATGTAATAAAGAAATTGGTCGCATAACACTAATAGTATAGTCATGTTGGTATAGTTAGTTTATTGATTTGGACAAAATAATGTATTAAATTTTACTATCTATGAGTATATAATGTATTTGGTAGGTAAATACAATATGGTAAAATTATAGTGATATTTATGGTTGGTGAATATAATGGTATTATACTAATCAATACATTATGATATAATTAGATAAATATGGTCGATATAGTTGGAATTAGATTTAAGATCATATCAGGCTAGCTGATGCAATCAATAAGACACATAAAACTATATTAGATTATATTATGTAGTTAAAAACACATAAATATATCAAGTTGGATGATTTAGTTCATAAACATAGCAAAAATGTTATCAAACTAGCCGATATAGTCGTTAAGATAAGCAAGCTAAAATTTCAATTAATTTTTTTCTAAAAATCAAATAGGGAGGTAAAATAATAAAAGATTTGATTGATTTATAGGTATACTAATCCCAATATTAAATATTCAATATGGATGAAAAGTCACTAACCATGAAATATTTCACCATACATGTGGCCAACCTATCATGTCTCTAAGGTACATTGAGAGTAATTCTCAGAGATAACCACTTATCAATGCACTATAGAATTAAATAGATGGTTGGCTTCCTAAGGTTGAAAAATGAGGCATAGCTAATCATTTATGATATAATATGAGGTAAATGGAAAGTAAAGTATATGTATATTTTTTTTTAATGCCTTGCGTATTGGGGAAGTATCGTTCACATAAAGACAGGTAAAAATGACAACCACTTAGCACAAAAGACAACTCATATTTAGTTTTAAAACTTTATAAAACATAGTTTATTGGAAAACCAAAAAAATAAAAATAAAAGTAAAAATAAAAAACAATATAGGTCAAAAGTTATAGTTTTATCATGAATTTAATATACATAAGAAAATAAAATAGTATCAATTTGGTAAATATAGTTAAAATTTGATAAAACTAAAATTAAGCACATAGAAATGTATTAGACTAGATTATATAGTCATACATAAAATGTTATATGAGGTTGGTTGATACAGTTTGGATAAACACATAATGGTACCACACTAGTTGATACCATTCACATATAGGTAAAAAATTATATCAAGATGGCTAATACATTTAGAATAAAGGTTTAGAATATTTTTATAGGAATATAGAAGGCAAACATAAAACTGATCCATCCAAAGGAGGGATAGGATTAACTTTAGGTTTAATAGAATGTATGCATAGTCTAGGATGACCTACAACTATCATCTTTATTTTTATAGACTAATAAACATATAAGTTCAATCAAATGGATCCTAAAATACTTGGATGATAAATTAATGACTTATGAATTTTGTATATATAGAAAAGGGTAACTTGTAATGGAACTTTCAAAACTAAAGATTTCCAAAGCCTAAGCCTATGACACAAGGATGAAACTTTCACTAGACTTAATCAAAGGTAAAGCATTATAACTATGGTTATAAATTTAAAATTAAAGTAACTAGTTTTAAATGGTTAAAAAAGGACTAAATTATGGGTTGGAATGGTTGTAAATGGTAATATGCAATGGTCAACTAAATGAGGTTCTATGCAACCTAAATTGGTTTATGGAAAATCTAAAAATCATATAGCTACACTAGTTTATTTAGTATATATAAAGCCTAAAAAATAATATACATACATAAATTCAAAATTAAACCAACAATATATAATATAATAAGTAAATAAAGTAAATAGTTTAGGGATATAAATTCTTACTTTGGTTTTAAATTTAATAGGTGTGAGTGAAATTTAAGTTTTAGTGGCTTTATTCATGTGTTTTTTAATCATTCTTCACAAAAATTACAAAACATGCACAAATTTTTCCTAAATGAAATCAACATTTTGAGATTTAGAAAACAATACAGTAGTTGATTTATAGCATTTTTTAATTACATGTATTCACAAATGTGGAAATGATAGTAAAAATGATTTTCAATTTAGATAAACATGAATATTTAGATTGAATTTATAGTTATTCAAATTCTCTATTAACATACTTGTAAAAAAATTTGAAAAGAAAAGAGATAAAAATAGAGAAAAAATATTGTTGCAATGAATATGAATCCAAAACAATGATTGATAAACTTCTATAAAATCAATCCTTATCTTATCTAGTATAAATACATCCATAAATAGGAGATGACACAATAGTTTAAGGGGTAGTTAATTGAGAAATAAAGAGAACATAACCACCATATTTCATGCATAGGAAATGAATATAAGTCTCTATATATTTCAATTAATCAAGATATTTATTTTGACTAACAATGTTTGGATCTATAATAATAATCTAGTGCAAAGATTTAACACCACAAAAAAAAGGTTTAGTGTAAATCAAAGAGAGAAACTACCCTATAAATAAATAGAATTCATAAAACAATGTTTGATCCATAATGTCTCCTTGGATGCATAATAAGTCATCTTTTTGGAATGGCCTTCATATCTCTACTTATTTAAAAATGGTCAATGGAGTTAAATAATTTTCCCCACAAAACTAAAAATCACTTTAAATTGAATTTTTAGTTCCCTTTTGGCCCCAAATCCATGTTCCTTACACTTTAACCAATTTCAAACCTTTAAAATATAAAATACAAGTTATTTTTTAGAGAAAAAACCTTTTAAGTCACTAAAATGCACATAATAATAAAATCACTTGGTTAGGAGAAACATGATATCTATTGATTAGAAATATATGATGATGTCAAGGTTGGAACAAAATTTCCAATGTATATGGATATACAATTAGATAAATGGTTCAAAATTATGATAAGAATACTAACACACTATCGAAAGGCTATCAAAATCTAATAGTTACGAAGTGGCTCTAAGACTATAATAACTTTAAAATAGGTTTAGGAATCTAAGAATTAAAATATAGGTGTAGGAATGTGACATCTAAAAATTAGGTTTATGACTCAGACATATATAAATTAGGTTAAGACTCTGATATTTTCAAAGTAGGTGTAGGACTTTGACAACTAAAAATTAGGTGTAACACTCTAATATGTCTAGGAATTTGATTGTTACAAAGTAGGTGTAGGAATATGATAGCTAAATAGTAGGTGTAAAAATATAAAAACTTCAAATCAGGTGTAGGAATATAATAGATTAAAATTAAATGTAGGACTTTGACAAATGCAAATTAGATGTGGGACTTTAATAACTACTAAATATATTTAAGGGTATAATGCCCTAAGGGGTTTCCTAGGCCAAAAATAGGTCAAAAATCAATTTTTATAATGTTTCTAATATTAAAACTTCTCACATGGACTTGGTATTATAAAAAAGGGATTTTTGGGCCTTGGTTTAGCACACAAACATGTTGATTTCATAACACACCCTAATTTTAACATGAATTAATGAAACTTTTTTTCCTCTGAAATCTGGTATTTTTCATTAATGGATTTTGTGCCCTAGATCTATTTCAATTATTGGTCTAACTAAAAATATCCCTAGATGTAAAGTATAAATTTTGTCTAGCTTCCCATTTTAACCAATTTAGAAAAACAAATGTTCACTATATATACTTGGTCTCAATTTTACATCTAGGACTTCATTGATTTTACTATTTGAATTTTCCTAAGTCTAAACAATCTTAGTTCTTTTTTAATTTGGTTTTAAAATATATGAAGGTTGCTATTTTTGGAAAATTTGGCTTGGAATTATACAAATAATCTAAGTATTTTAAGAGTTTTTGTGTCTTTTCCTTTAGAATTTTGGTATATTATAGATACCTTCTGAGTGGAATTGATTGAGTGTTTTGCATTGCTTTAGTTTTAGACTTGTCACTTTATGAAGTTTTAGATTAAATTATATGTAAATTTAGCATACGAGGTTGTTTTATTCATGAAATTAGGGTTTTTCTTCCTTGTTTTAATTAGATTGGATATTAAAATAATGGTTATGTTTTTGGATTTAGTCACTTTCTCAAAATAAACTAAATTTACTATAAGTTTGGTATAAGAGGACTTTTATATTGTGTATTTTGGTTTATTTTGTATTTTTTTTAGTTGTTAACTGAGCCAACCTCATGAAAATTTTAATTGAAAATGAATATGGATACTTTATTTTTTTTAGACTAATGGTTATTTTTTATATATCTTTGATCCTAGCTCCTTGATCCTTTAGGTGATCATGATGATGCCACATGTGAATTCCCACTTCTCCATGACTCTAGGGTAATTAGTAAATTTCAAATTTACAATAGTGATCTTAGGATAGTAGGATGTTTTTAGGTGTCATGACCTTACCTCCCCACTTCCCTAAGGTAGTATGTGTGTCTTAAAGCCTTTAGAAAGTCTTCAAATGAGTGAGATCTTAAAAAGAATCATGATCCCACCTTGATAGGAACATATACCAATTAGTATAATTGGGTGCCCAGTTAATTAGTGAATAAATGAAATATTTTCATGTATCATGATCATACCAATAAATGACTTGATTTCATCCTTATCTAAAAAACATGAACTTAAAAATGATTGTCATCTTACTCATTAAGACCATCAATTCTAGAATACTTTTCCCTTGAGATAAATGTTTAAATTTACTTCTCTATAGAGTCTTGATCATTTTAAAACTTGTTCTAAATGATTTAAAGTTTTAATTTTGGGTTAAATTGACTTATACTTTTGCATATTGCCTAACTTTTTAAAGATTTTGTTGTCTTTTTTCCTTGATGATTTTGTTTAGGGTTATTTTCTTCAAGATAAATTTAATTAGAGTTTGTGATGCTTAATTTATAGACTTAGTCACTTTATAATTTTTAAAACTTTTTCTACTAAGGATTTGGGGATTTGGGTAGGTTTTTATCTTCTAGTTTGGTCCATGTATTCTTTATTTTGACCTAAAATGGATAATTACTTACATTTTTTTACCTTTTGAATTTAGTATTTTTTTAAATAGATTAATATAGTTATAAATTTGGTAAAGGGTCTTTTTTCACTAAATTATTTTGCCTTTTAACTTCTTTTGGACTATTTACATAACCATTTACATTTTGTTCAAAATTTGAATTTGTAATGGCTATTTAATTTTTTCCTTACATGATTTTAGGATCCAAATGTATAGGATGTGTCCATGTGGGGGGATCTAATTTCCATGCATCCCTAACATAGTAAATGCATGCCTCATTTTATAACAAGGCCCCAAGTAAGCAATATATTTCCATATGTCTAAATCTCATTTCATTCACTTCCTTGAGACACCTAAAATAATAGGACTACCTAAGAACTTTAGAGTGAATGGGATAATATTTCATGGTAACATACTTCTTCACCATAGTATTGAGATGATCAGAATAGTTAGGATATGTGAGAGATCAAGAAAGTAGTTGAGATTATTCCACTTGTCAATATCATGTGTCCTTGAGAGATTTAGTACATATTAGACTTTAGGCTAGGAATTTCAAGTTTTAGGATGAGTGAGTCACATCACCTATCAATATCTCACTATGTACTTACTAAAGAGTGTCAAATAATATAGGACCTCAACTAAATAATGAAAGAGTGAGGGGACATGACATACTAAAACCCTAACAATAAGAAACATGTTTCCATCCCCCAAGAAATTGGGGATGCCAAGTGGTGAAGGATGATATAACAAAGCTCAATTTCTAGGTTAATATGCCAAGTCATTTAGGGTAACTATTAGAAAACGTTCCTAAATTATCAGAACATGATAATGATGAGGATAACTAAGTTTTACTTTAGCGAACAAGATAGTGAAAATAATTCATTCATAATATGGGAATATAAAAGCATAACGAAGAGGAATTATTATGTATTAGGCATGAATTAGGAACAACAAATAATTCATTAATGTTTACATAGCATTCATAATAAATTAGATAGAAATAATTCAAACATTAAACATGAAAGCGCACACAAGGAACAAAATAAGAAACACAATAGGTAACTATAACCAAAATAGTTTATATTTATCTCTTCAAAGGTGAAACTCTCTTCTTATTATAAACATACATACATACATACATACACACACACACACACACACACACACACACACACACACACACACACACACACACACACACACACACACACACACACACACACACACACACACACACACACACATATATAGTCATTTGCAGTTTATGACTATTCACATTCTTCTCATACTTAGTACCAAAAGAGGAGTCTATTTATATTCTAACCTATTACATTTTTTGGAGATAGGACAAAATATACATATATCCAAAAAAATAAATACATAACACATGATTATTAGAAGAATATCATGTGCAGCTTTACTTTCTATTTTCATCTCCCAACACTTTCCCAGACTTAAAATGTTATCTCATATCGAGACAACATTATAGGATCTTTTAAATGTGCATAAATGGTAGACGTTGAAAAAGTGGTTAGACTAGTAGGAGTTATAATAATTGCTCAAGGTGCCATTTCCAATTTTCACCTCTTGCACACTACTTAACCACCCTTTTGGGTTTTCAACTAAGTAGCATACCAACCTACCACCCTTTTGGGTTTCCAACGGGATATCATAACCATGTGGCCACACTTTATGAGTTTTAAAACATCTTAGGCCTACTTGTCTTACTAATTATCCCCAATATAAAATTATTTACAAAATTTTAAAAATTGGCACCTTGAACTATACTTAGTTTGATGGAGGAGGCATGGCCGTAGATGATGACTGAGCAAAAAATTCCATAGCCTTATACTATATGGCCTTACACTAAATGATCACCTACTAAATATTGAATGGTGGATTATACACTGAAGTGTCGAGGGTCTAGGCAACCTAAATGTAGAATAGAGACATGTTAGTTTTGTATGCATGCTAGTCGAGCATAACTTCTTGGACCAGACATAGTAGGGTGTGAAATGGTGCATGATATATTATTATCTATTTTATATATGAGTCATCAGTGATGTTCATGAAAACCTTAGTTTTATTCACGTTCATCTATATCTCACCACTCAAATGCTCCAATTTATCTACATAGCATTAGGCCTAGAGACTTGTGAATGAACTACATAGAAGCTCACTCTGTCAGTTGAGAAGTTTATCATGAACATTGTCTCAAGAATTGAACAAGTCATAGAGGGATCTATCATTATCATTCACAAAATTGGTGTGGTTACCCATTGTTATCCTGGTAGTTGTGGTTATGGTGAAGTTTGCACTGGAACTAGATAAAGAATTATCTAGTTGCTAATTCTAGTTTGACACGGTACATGTGACCTATTTTTCTTGTAGTGTGGTAATCTAAATCATGACCTAATACTCTTATAGTAAATTTATTAATGTGTATGCCTTAAAATTCATATTTTATCCCAATGTACCAACTATGTTGAGTATTTAAGCTACACACTAGTCCTTTATCAACTTAGAGACCAATGTCTTGAGTCTAAATTGATCGAACATGACTTGGTCCTTGATTTCTCAAGTGACCAATTTTGGACAAGTGTCCTAGATCATTTTCAAAAATTCATGAAGGCAAGACTTCAACTCCAAATTTTCCACCTTAGATTGACCCATCTCCAACTCTAAAGAGGTGGCCTTTTGTGTAATTAATTCCAAAGAAGCTATTGCACCCTTCAATTGTTTCTTTAGTAGATTTTAGAGACATACCAAGAAACTTATTGATTAATTGGGAGTGAAAACAATGTATTCATAGGTGTTGAAGGGTTTGGTCATGGCATCATGGCAAGTGGGAGTGAGAAAGTGGTTATTGAGCACTAATTTTTAGGGCATCCCAGAGCTAGACTCCTCCCAATGGAAACTCTATGAGCTGAGGATCTATCTATGTTGGAGTTGATTGTTCTTATGTTGGCTACTCTAATTCTACTTGAGGCTACTTTGATGCCTATTAATAATATACTATGACCTCTACTTCTATCTTGAGTTATTATGCAACATCTTTATCCTATTTTCTTTTATCTTCCTCCTCTTCTTTTTTCTTCTTCATCTCTTTTGGTCTAGCTTAAAGCTTTTATTGTTCCTCCTTAGTCTTTAATTTATATTCATATTCTACTTATTTCTTCTTCTATTCTATCAAGGTTATATCCTTGCCTTATTCCTATATAACCTGGGCTTTTGCTTATGCTTGTGATTTTTTTTATGTTTATGCTTATGCCTATGTCTATGTATGTGCATGTGCTTATGCCTATGCATATTTTTGGTGAAAGGCTTCATATTATTATTTCATTCTTTTTATTTAAAACTTTCTCTAATTGATACTATGCATGCTTTGAAACTTTGATGGCCTATTATGCTTGGGCCACTATGTCAAATTTGTATTCCTCTTCTTCCTTTGCTTTAGCTTTGGTAGTGATTTCATCTTACTTATCCTTATATGCATACAACTGTTGTGCTTTCTTGGATGCATTGGTGGATTCTTGGGCCTTCTTGGCCACATCCATAGCTTTCTATCTATTAGCCCCTACATCCTTAGCCTTTTGTATAGCCTTAAATTCTTTAACTTGTTGATTGGTTTTTTCTGTTGAACTTGTTCCTTTTGTCTCTTCTTCTCCTCCTTCCTTATTCATGATTTGGTTGCACAAGCTTCTTCTTACTCGGAGGCCTACTATTATGCTTCTATGGGTTGATTAGGTGTGATGTCTTCAACTTTTGGTACATGTGGTGATGGTGGTAAATCAGTTTATTAGATTTTAGAGATGGAAACCCATGCCTTCTTATGTTCGAGTGTGACCAACTTGTATTTTGGTGGTAGTGAAGTAGAGGAAGGGGTAGGTTGTGATTCATACATAATAACTGGTTGTCCAAAAGTGTATGCTTAAGTTATAGGGGAGACCCTAGCCTCTTACCTTATTCAGGGTCTACACACAAGTTATTTTAGTGGGATTTATAAAAGAGGTGAAAATATATCCTTAACTATAAATGTAGGAGTAGGTTGTGGCTAAAAAAAGTTAATCCTTGATTGTAGTTGCTCTGCTTTTTATTGCATAGTATCAATAACAATGGATGGCAAGAAAGATAGAAGGTCCACCCATAGTTCTATGAGAACCTACTTCCACACATCAACCATATACATAACCTTCTATAAGAAGAATTATTTATCCTCCTATCTATAATATAAATATATATCCATGTCTATAAGCATGACTTGGTATACTTCCTATTCATCTGTGCCCATTTGTGGAATGTCACATGAGTTGGTGATCTATAGCACCTTCAAGTCATCTATCCAAGTTGTTATTCTTTATGTCTTATGCTTTAATATAAGGGACACTAATTTATTATCTATGGAAAAATTATGCTTTCCATTTTATTTTTATGAGTTTTTGGCTTCTTCTAGTTACTACACTATATGGATGGGTGCACTAGGTGGAATGGCCTATAGTGGAGTGGCACACCTAGCTATGAAATATTTTTGTTTGGAAACTTCTACCTATGCCATGTCTATGGTGACAAAAATGGGAGAAATGTAAAGGGTTATTGTGTCAACTCATGAATTTGAATAAATACACTCTTCAATAATAAAGTGATAGTTATATGTTGACCTAGATATTGCATGATGCCTAGTGGTACCCAAGGATGGTAGAGATTAGTTCAAGATACTCCTCCTACCATACTTTGAGTTTTCCATCATGTGCTAGGGCTCTATGATCTTATGTCTAGATCTAATTAGGAAATTACTACGTTAGCCAATAATCTATGTCAGGGTGCACTTCTCCCTCTAAGGGCTTCCATTGCATGAAATAGAGTAGGAAGATGAGGAACTAGTATTAAAATGTCTACTTTAGAGAGGTACAACAATTATCAATGTTGGTGAGTATCTCTTAAACAAAGTACTCTAGCCAATTAAATTTCTCATTCTTATGGATCATGCAATGGGAAATGTCCATGACTCCTTTTGTTATTTATTTCATAAACTTGGTCATCCACTAGAACCTTCTTGTGATGCACTCAATACTGATGTACACTAGCTTATATGGGATTTCATCAATTAGAATATGTATATTGTTCAAAACATATAAATCTCAAACTTATTATAGAATAGGGGCATTCTCATCTTGTATGGAAATAGGGAGTCTCCTCACATAGGCATGCTCAAAGATCGATCCATGGATTTTGTGTTGATTACAATGGTGGAATTTGGGATAAGTTAGATATTTCCATTATTATATTAGTCGACTAGAACTTGTATAATCTCCCCCAGGTCATCAAAGGCGGGAATTCATATTAGGCACTCAATATCTATGTTATGGAACTGGTGGGTCTATGAGAGTGGGTAGTTACACAACATCAATAGGGTCTAGATGAAATAACTTATATTTTACTTGTTGAAGGAATTTAAATGGCTCTAGATCATTAAAATTTGTCTACTTGAGATATATGTCGACACCCATTACTTCTTTTTGTGCCTATATCAAACCCTTGATGATCCATGAAGTATCCATATCTATTAAAGTGATGAAATTACAATATTATATGCTCTTTGTACAAGAAAAATATCTCAACTCTTTGCAATTATAGATCATGAAAAATATACACAAGGATAAAATGCTGACTTGGTTCTTCAAACTTGGCCTTTATAAATTTTGTGCCTATTAGATTCTACATAAATTTTGTGCTTAGATATCCACTTGTCATAAATGTAATGGTTGGTGTGGCAAATCCAATCCAATCTAGAAATTAAGCTAGTTAGTCATTGACACATGTGTGGGAATACATCATTATGCTCTTTTCTATTCATATGGGGGTATGAGTGAATGATGTTGATGAGCCACCAATTTTATAAAGATTAAGTCAATCAACCCTTATATTTGGCATTTACTTCTAGTGGATGACTGCTATATGGTGGAATCTTATTGATGTGTATTTTTTGTACCTTTCTTGGACTTAATTTCTTTCATTTTTTCCTCTTGATATCTATGATGGTGCACATGGATTCTCCTATGTACATATGGTGAAAACTATGCTTGGTATCTTTATTTATGAATTTAATTGAATATATCATCTATAAACACATACAAACAAAAGAAATACATGTAGAAAAGAGAAATCCTAATCTTCTTGGTGCTACTCAACACCCACTCACTTAGCAGAATGAGATTAATTCAACTATTAGTGGTAGGGATTAAGCTTATAACCATTCACCTACCTTGGTAAAATGGTTGCCTAAAGATATCTTAAAACCATAGTTATTTGTTGTGATAGTTCATGAATAACATAAGGCCCTTTCCATTAAATCTATAACATGTCTGGAAATGCTCTAAAATGACTTTCATATAATAAGATTGGTTGATCTTTATGAAATTATTTATGGTGGAAATTCTAATCATGCCATGCTTTCTGGCTCTACTTGTTTACTTATTACATCCATGTTTCTCTATGTTTATACTCATCTATCATATTCAGTTTGATAATTTTATTGGTTAGAGATTCATGATCACCCTAGTCTCATGATAATGACAATGCATAGACTGGGTACTAAGTATTCCATTAACATAACTACTTCAAGTCCATACACCAACTAGAATGTCATAAAACCTATGGATCTCTTGTAGTGCATGTGATATGCCCATATAATCTTAGGAATGTGATTTTCCCAGTCATCCCTCTTGACATCATAAATCTTATTCAACATTTTTCCCAATACTTTGTTGGAAGATTTAGCTTGTCCAATTGATTTTAGATGGTACACAATGCTTTTGTGGTGAAAAATCATAAATTCATTAGTAAGATCCTTGGTTGTGTTATTTAGAAGGTGCATGCCTGAATCATTAATTAGCTTGATAGGGCATCTAAACCTTTTAATAAGGTTTTCATAGATAAAATTTGTTGCATCTTTCACACCATAGCTAAGTGTTGTAGTAGATTCAACCCATTTGGTAGAATAGTTAGATGCAGTAATAATATACCTTGCTTTACTACATTTACTTGGTGGATTGATCGGTCTAACAAAGTCAATTCCCCATTACTCAAAATTTTACTTAGCTAACAAAGGCTACAAAGGAATTTCATCATTTTTTTAGTGATTTACCCATGTGTTGGTAGGCATCACAATGTTGTGCTACTCTATGTGCATCTTAAAAGAGAGATTTGGCCACCATAATCTACTCTATAATAGCTTCTTGGTATTCTCTTCTCCATCAAAATGTACTCCAACTACTCCTTGGTGTGCCTCCTACAAGGGTTGAGGTCATTCATGTTCCAGAATAACTATGTGTAGTACTTCATCCTTCGCCAACTAATACAAAAGCCTATTGACGATTTTGTATAATAAGGATCTAGTAATGAATGTTGGAACACAATGAGATATTAAGAGGTGGGGTGAATTAGTATATAAACTAAAACTTGTCCTTTAATTAATTTTAATTTAGACTAAAATATATATGCAAATTAAATCAAATATGTAGAGATCACACACACCCAAATAGACATGACACTAGATGTATACATGGAAAACCCATTAGAAAAAACCATGGTGAGAATAGTTGATAGAATCTAGAATCCAACCTCGTAGTCAAAACCTCACTAGTTACACATGAAATTGCACCAACCCTAAGGAGACACCAATCCCATAATTTAAGAGAATGAATTCTAAAGAAGCACCCACTCCCTAATCTAAGCACCCACTCAGCTTATCTAATGGCATAAACCTATCATATTATTCTATGAAGCTACAACTCTATATTACAACATAGGTTCATAAATTAATCCAATTATTTTTATTCTCTATTATAGGTCTATTTATAATTTATCATACTCTACACATTATCTCTTTGTGCCTTTCTTCTCTTTACTCATCTATATTTATGTCTAGATATGTCTCTATTTGACACACTTCATCTCTCTTTCTCTCTACCTCTATCTCTCTATTAAAATTCACTTAACAACAATAGCAATAGCTCTAGAAAACCTTACCTATGTCTTATATATATATATATATATATATATATACATACTTGATTCAGGGTTCCATATCTTCATTGTGGTCACACTTGTTTATAAGCACATTACACTCTATTTTGGACTTAGTTCATTATCTCTTAAACTATAAGTTCCTATGTCTAGAACTCATGCATTACCATCATGATTCCTAGTCTCATTACTATCTATAGAATTTTTTGGACTCTAGTTTTGATGCACATTCATATTTACATCTATTTGATCAATTACATCAATCAATCTCATTATTTTTATCATGATTCATGACTTACTCACATGTTCCTTCATGTTCCTACATCTAATCATTAGATTGGACATATATTTATAAATCCATCATTGATCTTACATTTGACACCACAATATGATAATCCACATTTAAACTACTCAAAATTAAAATGTATGTGTTTGATTAATTTTTGACAGTCTTACACACTTAATCCAATCTTTGTACACTTATAAAATTTAGTTATTCAAGTTAAAAATTCATCTATTGATATTCCTGATCTAAGCTCCCACATGCCATTAGATCTTCTAACAAGATTGATCATTAATTCAAAAAAGCTTACACTCATTGGGTCTCAGTTTAACAAGTTCCATAAATGTGAAACTTGTCACTTTCACGTTTACTTAGAGGACCCTTTTGACAATTTGACTTTGCTTCATTTCACTGGTGTTGATGACACTATGTGTATCATAGGTGATTTTAGTGTTTAAATAACACTTCTCATTTTATAATTTTGGGGATTCAAGGCATGAGTAGTAGGTTTTGGTAATGTAGTTACCTATGGTGAAATAAAGGTAGAGCATATTAAACTATTCAAAAAAAATATATTGATTGGTGGTTGGAAGCCATCATGGTCTTTATGCAAATTTGAAGTATTTATGCTGATGTTAGTGAGTTATGATCAGATTTCTATGCTAAATACTAATCTAAGTGGATATTTACAATGAGATATAAACTATAGTGATTTGATCAAAGAATGAAGAAAAAGGAAGGGTAGGGAAAAAATGAAGTATGTGATTGCTTATATTTACCTCAAACATTATGACAAGGTTTTAATTTCAACTAAACATGCATTTAACCAATCTATGATGTGAACACCAAGTAAATATCTAAGGAAAACATGAGAGAATAAAAGTATGAACTAGCTTTAACTTAAAGGTTTAATTTTGCATTTAAATAGAATTTGTACATCTTAATGTACAGTAAAATAAAATGAATCAAAGTCTAAGAACATTCAACTAATATAGCATTAGCACAAATTAGTAACCCTATATCAAATATGCACATTCAGAATTCATAGAAAACATTCAAATTTAAGACATGGAATAAGCAATTGAGAGATAAACCATGTAATAATTGATACAAACAAACTTGGATAAAATTTTAAGTATTCCTTGCTTATATTAATTGCTCATAAGTATACAAGTTTTTGATTAAAAAACTCCCTCCTCTTTACAAAATGGTAATACTACCTTTCATATAAAACTCAATTAATATATCAGTTAGTCATAAGATTACACATGTACAAAGATAAGGATAATTATCCTTATAGAATACACTTTTCTTTCCAAAATGCACTGATGTAGAGGCAAATATGCTAACAAACTAACATATGCCTTTACAAAAGAATATTCCATGTTTAAATATTATAATGCTTTATATAAAATGGAATATTAATTAATTGGTAGGCCCTGGGTTGAAGGGATCCCATGTTGATACTGGATAATCTCGATAACTCTTTGATATTTCTCACTAACCAACTCTAAATCAATAGCTAGATTTAAGATACAAACATCCTCTTGATCAATGAAGTCATTGAATTACCTATCATTTCTTGCCATGGCCTCTTTAATTCTCATAGATTTTGTAATATTCTCCTTAGTAGTGAAGATCATACCCAAGACTCAGTTGTGATCACTTCCAGATTGGCCTTGGATTTTACTTATCACTTCTTGCATCACCAAAGTGGCTTTATGCTTGTACTCTTCATCATATATTATGCCTAAGGCACTAGAATTTATAATTTTGGATAGCATGGTTCCAAAGAGTTATTTAATTCTAGATATAAGCTCCTCATCATCCATTAGGAGTCTATCCAAGCTCCTTTTCCAAGAACTTAAACTTTGGATATTATTAACAACTATCCCCAATATTGCATTCAAGTGGGTCAGGGTAATGATTTTGAAACTAAGAATCTTACCCTTAATTAGTATATTGATAAGATCTCTTATTTTGTCCTCTACATCCTACCACACCTTTATTGACTTCAAGGAGTCAAACATGTCAAAGAAATATGCCTCAAATATCTTTATTATTACCTCAAGAACTGATAAGATAGTTAGTGTCTCTAGGTTATCTTTTTCTTTTTCTAGGTTATGTGTCTTCTACTTCATGACCTTGATACCTAATTTGATCTAGGATGAATGAGCATCAGCTAAGAATTATGTCTTTCTCATGAATAGGATGCTCACCAAGCTTCTAACCTCCAACTAGAGTTAGACCAACAAAGGGATCAACCGTTTAAAATGTGAATTCCTCACCTCCAACCATGGCCTTCTTGGTTATCATCTTCTCCAATCTTGATATTTTTAGATTGAATTGTACAATGGTGGATGAATCTATTATCTTAGGAGGCTTAGGAGCCTCTACCTATGCATTCCTTGAAGCTTTTATAGTGTCCATCTGTGTGCCACTTGATCTTGCTATAGAAACTATTTTTCTCCCTTCTTCCTCCTTCATCAAAGCCAATATCTATGGCTTGAATTCCTCATGAACATCAATTTGAAATTCTTGGGTCAAAGCCTAAGAATGGGATAAAGAGGGAATATTCTACATTTTCACATAAATGAATCATTTAGGGATAATGGGCCCATGAATGGGGTATTCATCATTGAACAAGTTAACCTCACTTATGGGGTGGGTGAAGGTCAATTTGGGCTTCTTCTTCCCAATTGGGACCAATGGTAATTCAACTTTCCTTTTATGTGAGGGTGTTATTAGAACTAGGTCCAAAGAAACTTCCTTCCTCCTATCTTGCCCTACTTCCTCATCTTGGGCTTGGGGTTCTTTAGTTTTCTCTTCTTCTTCTAACCCATAGGATTTAGCAAGCACCCTAAGTACATCTTATACTATCTCATTATGTTCTAATGCAACCATGTCTAAGAACTCTATAATATACTCTCATCTCTTAGGTGTGGCTAAAGGTGATCCTTCCCCAACTCTCTCTTCTATTTTTCCTTTGCCAATTCCTTATGTAACTTATGTTTAAGGTTGTTGCATTATACCTTGTGGCTATTCTAGAGGGGGCCTTGAGGATGGCCCAAGTAATAAGTGATATTATAGGGGCCCCATTTTCCATATCTCTCCTAGTGATTTATCATCTCCCCTAGCTAACCTAGGCTCTAGATTAATGTTATGCCTCTTCAATCAAGCTAATACTTCTCGGAAACTAGAGGCCTTGATGTAGAGTGGGTCATGAACACTAAGATAATGCTCATATGATTTGGTTATTGTTTTAGACTTTAGGTGTTTGGTAACCCTCTCATTAGGGTCCCATCACCTCATTTCATATTTTTTTAGGGTGAATGAGTCCTTATGTCTAGTAATGACATTCACATGTTACTATTTTTACAACATAGTCTTACTGATTGTCAAAGGAAAGGGATGGAAGAGGCACTTACTTTTATCCTTAAATAATCCATCTATACCATGAATAAGTTGGTATGAAATATATTTCTCTGATAAATCTGTGGGCACATAGATGGGTAACCTAAAGGGTTGTGTTAAAGTCCCCTCTATCCTCATTACCATATAATCTAGGTAGAACTAGATATCCCCCATCAAATCTACATATTACCTAACTAGGGGGCTGAACTTGCCCATGGAGATCCCTATGATGGCTTCCACTAGATCTAGATAAACACAATAATATATGAACTACATTTTGTGTCTATATTTGAAAATGTGAATTTTGGAATAATGATGAGATATAGTAGGTCTCCCATCAGGTGACCAATTCTTAATTTTTAAGATCTTGGTGGTGGATAATAAGGCATTAAGCAAATAATACATCATGTAGAAGTGTTTTCATGCTTTCTTCTTGATGACTATGAATTGTGACTTCAAACAGATGTTGATCATCTCTCCCAATAAGGGAGTGAGTCCCTTCTCATCTCTCCCAATGAGGGAGTGATTTTGTTCTCAACCATGAAGTCAATATAGGGTACCCAAACTTTGTCAATATGTGTGGTGGAGGGGTATCCACATAACCTATTCAACAAGGTCATAATTATCCTAATCCCCTCCTTGAATTAGATAATTATAATCTTGCCTATGTGGTCTTGGATTACTTGTTTCATAGTAAGTAGCCATAGGGCCAAGATTATGTTTAAATTATACTCTCCAACCCACTTTTTAATGGTTGGTAAGTCTATCTAGGGATTACATAGATGATAGTAGCTCTCAAAAGCAAGAGGGGAAAGGTATGCTATTTTCTTGAATGTATGCTCATGGACTATCCATTCTTCCTCAATTTTATAGTTAATAAAAAGAGGAGTAAGAACATCGATATAGTGTAATACCTCAAGCTTAGTGATAGAATAATGGAGGATAGTCATATAGATAGAGAACAAGTCATTGTATCTCTATAGGATGGTTGCATTCTTTTGTTATTCTCTTTTAATATTTTCCATCTCCTTAATGGTCTAAAAGAGTTCAGACCAGTTCCTATTCCCATTGTTCAAAGTTATAGTATCTAGGTCCATGTCCTTGAAAATTATTCCATCCTTATATAAGGTTAATCACAACTTAGTTTCATCTTGTTGTTGTCTATGAGCTACCATGGTTGTGGAAGTTGCTGATTCTTACCAATGAATTACAAGTAGCTTCTAGGTCAATTCATTCTTACTCAAATTATAATTGAACTCTTCTCAGTTTGGATGTGACTAATTCAAGTTTGAATTAGGGATTTTTTGAATATTTAATGTTGATGGAAATATGGACTTAGGCTCATTTATTTCCTATATTTTATTAAAACCCCAAGCCTTTACACCTTTACCTTTTTGAGCACATAAAATATTTAATTTTTCATTTTGTGCTTGTGTGGTGTCCATGTGAGATCCATTTGAAAAAATTTATGGAATTTTTCATAAATGCCTTGAGAGACTAGCCATTATCTTTTCAAAAATATAAATTTTCCTTTACACCATCAAATCCTTGTTTATGGATCAATGCGAACCATTGATCAAGATCAGGGGGCTTGAGAATCATTGGTTTCATTATGTCAGGCTCCATAGTTATGCCACTTGGCACCCTCATGGGCCTTTTGGGATTTGAATTTCAAGAAGTAAACGTGTGATTTCCATGTGTCGATCCCATGGGCTATCAAGGTTTCATTTAATAGTCTCTAATAACTATGCTCCATGTGATTGCCTCTCACAAGCAAGAGTAGACCATTAATCATAATCCTAAAATATGCACATGATTGGTTTGATCGATCCAAGCTTCAATTTCATCAAGTATTTTTGCTCCATTTGATAAATCTCCATAATGAAGTAAGAGCCATTGATCTTGAAAAGTGTGAGAACTTTAATTAGTGCCAAGACATAGAAAGCGACTTAAGCTAAATAATTTAGGCTAAGGTTTATTTTGTGTTAATAAACACAATATAAACTTTAGGCTAAAAAGTTTATGCCTAAGTTTATGCAATGCATATAAAAGTGACCTAGGTTAGATATTTTAGGCTAAATTTTATTTTGCGTTAATAAACACAACATATACTTTAAGCTAAAATATTTATGATAAGTTATTATAATATGCCTAAAGGGGCCCAAATAATAAGTTGTCAAAATGTTAGGTTTTAACTTATGGTTTTATTATATTAATAAACATGATAAGACCTTAGGTTAAAATCATTTTAAGTTAAGTTTTATTGTCATAGGGACCTTAATATAAGTCTTTAGCCTAAGGTTTATTGCATTTAAACAAATGCAGTTGGACCCTTACGAAATAGACTTAGATTAAGGCTATGTCTTCATATATTTAGGCCACAAGTTCATTTTACTATTTTAATTTCAAATATCTTAAGTTTTTGAACATATTCTAATGGGTTCCATACAAGCCATAGGATTTTAGCAGCATTTTGAAGTATATCCCCATGTCTAAGCAAAATATTTGACTAGTTTAAATTTGATGGTCTCACAGATATCAATGATGGCCTCGTGGATGTCAAATGATGGTTACGAGATTGTCAAATTTAAGTTAGTGGATCATTATGTTTGATGGGTTTAAATTTTATGGTCTCACAGATGTCAATGATGACTTTGTGGATGTCAAATGACAGTATGAGAATGTTAATTTTAAGCTCATGAAGTCTTTTTTATCTATAAATCTTGGATTTGATATGCTCCATTAGATCATCCTTTGTGATTAATCAAGGACCATTGATTAAGATTTGAGCAAGAGGACATCATTGTTTCCTACAACCATTATGGAGATTAAGTTAATTAGGGACCATGTCATAAAAAAATTAAAACTAAGACAAAAGCCTAAGTTTATAAGCATAATAAAATAGGTCCCTTTTAATTTTATGGTCATACCCTAAAGTTTTTGCCTAAGGTTTATTACATTTAAATAAATGCAATGAACCTTAGGATAAAAAATGAGGTCAATCCAAATTTTGATGCATGGATCTCATTTATTATCAATCTTGAATGTGGGAGTGCCACATGGTGACTCTATGGGTTTCCCTGAGCTTTTGAATTTTCAGTGTCATATTCACTCTCCTAGATCATTTCTATGTGAGTGGATTCAGACCATTGATTTTGATCTAGATAGTTGCATCTAATTGGATTAAGCGTCTATAGTAAAAGGTAATCCATTTAAACTTGAGGATAATTTCATGCTATCTGATCATTGGTCCCACTGAAGTGTGGACTATCAATCATGATCCTAGTGATCTTATGGGATTGGTCTTATGGATCAAAGCTTTAAGTTCATCAAGCTTCTTATGCTCCATCAGATCTTTCCTCATGATGAAGTGAAAGTTGTTGGATCTAAAAAGAAGTGATGTGCTTAAGTTAGGATTTGGGTTAATATAGGAACTTAGGCTAAAGTATTAAGGCTAAGGTCTTTTACACATTGATAAATATGAGTGGTACCTTAAGGTTAAGACTTTAGGCTAACTTTATGACAAAGGGGACCATGCTAAGATAAAATACCATACAAATATAAACATTAGACCATAAAAGAACATAAGGAATAGAAAAGGTGAAAATAAAAGGGGACCAAACATGATTTTTAGGCTAAGGTTTGGTTGTGTTGAAAAACACAACCAAGCCTTGGCATAAAAATTAGGCTTAAGTCCAAAGTTGATTCAAAACATTCCTACCAAATATTTTCCTAACAAATTTGAATTTAAACTAAAGGTCTAAGCTAGGGTTTGCTGAAAGAGGGTTTGAAGACATGAATCCATCTACAAAATTTTATAAACCAAAGGCTAATGAAATCTTGAATAGAGTTGATCTATGAGAATCCCAACATTACCCATTGAAGGGAGCTCCATGAAACCTACAACTTAAGACATGAAAGTAAACTATCAACAACATTAGGTAAGGTTAAATAAAAACCACAAATAAATGGGCTAATTTCATCAAGTGTAGATGATCTTCATATTATAGTAAAGTGCAAATTATCAAGCTTTTAGTGTTAAGGTTCTATGTCACAAGGGTCCCTATTTTATAGAATTGGGGGTATGATAACCTCAATAAATGGTGACTTTAGAGGGAAACATAGAAATATGTTAGAACTTAGAGACTCTGGTTTAGAAAAATAAATAGGTCATTCATTCTACTTGATCAATGTAATTATCAAGATCAGTCCTTAGTTGAAACAAACCTTGCATGTGTAGGATAAGAATCAAACATCAAGACATATCCATATTTTATGTGTGAATTGATTCCACTTACTATTTTCCATGAGATCTAGGGGAAAAATTCTAGGTTTCATACCTTTAATCATTAACATTGACGTAGAAAATGTTTAGATATTCATTAAGAACCATGCTTCTAGTTCAAGGGAGGCTTGGGAATTGCTCTACTGCCAACCAGGCATCCATATCCTTGATATAGATGCCTTTTCCTCCACTCATGGCCTTTCTCTACTACTATCTAGTCATCCATAGCACTGGTGGAGATTAAAAGAATCACGTTTGCTTAAAAAGCTTTTAATTTTTCAATAATTTCTTTTTTTTTGTATTTTTGGGTCTTTTGGACTTTCAACAAAGGTTGGCAACCAGGGTAGCCATGTTTAAGGGTTTGGTCAAGTGTCTGATACTTAGATAATCATATATGGTTGTAACCATTGTCCCAGGTAAGGATGTTTTTTAAGTTCAAGCATGATTTTACCTTAATAGATTGAGCTCTCCATCAACATGTGTAATTCTTATTAAAACCAAGTTTAGGTTAAGATAATGTTTATGGTCTCATGGAATGGTTAACCTATTCATGGGACCTTAATAGTTTCTTCAAATCATAACATTAATCTCCTATTTCAAATCCATTTTCAACATATGTATGGGGTTCATATCATCATTCTTGAACTCTTAGATTTTTTAGCAGAGTAAGGAACTCTAAGTTGAGGTTTGTCCAAAAGGACTTATTAGAAGTAAGGAAAAAAGCAATAAGAAATAAACACAACATAAAGTAGCAGATTAGGAATGAAAGGGAAGTAAATAAATATATACATACTTATGTAAAAATAAGGGATAAGAATAAAGAGTTGAAGGAAAGTAACTAGCCTACCTATGCTAACTCTTATTATCTTATAGATTTACTCCATGAAGACCCCATGAGGAACAATAGAGAAATAGTTCTTGAGATATTCTATTAGTGGCTAGTATAAACTATTCTCCCTATATATCTTTGAGTCTAAAGGTGTTATCTCCAAGTGTATCTACAATCTAGCAGGGACCAATCCATAGAGGTGTGAACTTGTCATGTTTACCCTTGGGCTTAGATTCTTTATCCCAAAGAAGGACCAAGTATCCTTATCTAAACACCTTGACCTTTGATCTTTTGTCAAACCACCTATTTAATATAGTTTGGTGTCTATTAAAGTTACAAAAATCATTTTACCTTGCATATTACATCTAAATAATATCTAATAGCCTTGAGTTTGCAAATTCTTGGTCTTTATACATATACTCTTACATAAACTCATAGGTTGGTAGCTTGAGTGTGATGGGGAATATAGGTTCCTTTCCATATAATAGTAAGAAGGGGGATGATTTGAGATCCTTCTTGAGTCTTTTTCTATCTACCCAAAGGGCATCATTGAAAAGCTTATGCCATGTTCAAGTTTTTTCTACAATAAACTTCTTAATGGCTTTAATCAAGTTCTTGTTCATTGATTCAAATACTTCATTACCTTGAGGGTAATGGTTAGATGAAAACTTGAGAATAATATTGTTATCATATGCCTACCCTATCATTTCTATGGATGTGAATGCTAACCCATTGTCACATACCAAAGATACTAGAGTCTCAAACCTCATGCATATGTTTTCTTCTAAAATCTTGATCACTTCTATTCTACATTGCTTGGTGGCTACTGACTCAATCCACCTAGTGCAATAATAATTAGTTATCACAACATAATTATAACCTTATAATTAGTTGGGGTTGATTATCCATATAAATTCAAGTTCTCTCTAGGCAAAGGGTTTGTCAATCATCACTGGTTGTAAAGGCATTATCGCCATTGGCTCCTTAGTGCTAAATATCTAACATGAATGGCAATCCCTTACATGCTTATGAACATGTTTAAATATGTTATACCAATGGTAGCTAGCCTTGAGGATTTCATGAGCTATTTTTCTTCTTTATGGTTTCCCACTTCCCAAATTCTCATAAAAAGTGGTCATTACCTTAGTATATTCTTCCTTAGAAACACATCTTAGGTATACACCTTCAATGTTTTTTTGATATAGGACTCCATTTTTGATAAGATAGTGAGCTACCTTGAGCCTTAAAGATCTCTTCTCCTTGGTTAGCCCTATAGGAAAATTTCCATTAATTAGTAAGTGAACAATGGAGTCATACCATTTATTAGCTTGGAATCTTTGTTGATCAACTTGCATAATACTTAGCTTAGGGTTAGTATTGGTAATCATTTGAATTAGACCTTGACACCTTACCAATTTTCCAATCCTCATTTTTATGCCATATTCTTGGAGAATCGACATCCACTTACCTCTTCATTCTCTAAACTGACATTGACTTCGCATTATCTTGGTGGTTGGATCTGGTATAATGGAATACACTTTATTCCTAAGAATCTAGTGCCTAAATTTCTTGATAGCTTTAACCAATGCAAAGGCTTGTTTATCAATTAAAGGATAATCTAATTCAACATTCTTCTAAATAGTGATCATAAAATTAACTGGATGGTTAGATGCTTCTATTTTATGAGTTAAAATAGTAGAAATAGAGTAGAGGTAAAAATCTTTTGAAAAGTGAAGACTTATTAAGACTAGATCTTGATTAATTGCACTTTTGATGTCTTTAAAGGCCTTCTTGGACTCCTCATTCCATGAGACTTTAGCATCCTTATTCAACATATCATTCAATGGATTAACAATATATAAAAAATAAGAAATGAACATTCTCATAAAGTTTATCTTTCCAAAATTTAATTTCAATTCTTTTTTACTATTTAGAGGCTCTATCTTGGATATAGCTTTCACTCTTTCAGGATCTATGGATATTTCATCTTCAGTGATAACATGGCTTAACAATTTACCTCTAGTAACATAAGAAATTATCTTCTTAGGGTTAAGGGATATCTCATACCTTTTTCACATTTAAAATACCAATTATATATGCATGAAATGGTCTTCCCTATTCTTAGATAAAATAGTTAGATCATCTATGTAAAATATGATACACTTACCAATTAATCCTTGGAATTCATGGTTCATGGCCCTTTGAAAAGTGGTTCCTATATTTATTATTTGAAAAGGCATTCTTTTGTATGCAAAGGTACCCCACTTAGTTGTGAAATTTGTCTTCATTTTGTCTTCCTTGTCTACTAACACCTAGTTGTATCCTAAGAAACCATCTAGAAAGGGCATCATGGCTGAACTTGAAATAATTTGTATTGCCTGGTCAAGAGAGGAAAGAGGATAATTATCATTTTTAGATGCCTTATTTAGATTTTTAAAGTCAAGAAATAGTTTAATTTCACCATTCTTATTTCTAACTGGGACCAAATTGGCTACACAGGTAGATTGACTAATGGGAAATTTAATTCTAGCATCTAAGAATCTCTTGACTTCTTGGAAGATCATGGGTTCCAAGATAGGGTTCACTAGTCTTTGTTTTTTCCTGAAGGGTTTATAATTATATTTGAGAGGTATAGTATGTATGATGATTAATGGATTAAATATCTTTGAGTCATCATAAGAATAATCTATTACATCTTTGTATTTTATCAATAGCTCCTTGGCTCTTTTGTTATCAATATTAGTCCAGGTCTTTCCAATGTTAACTAGTTAAGGTTGATATTGAGGTCCAAGAATAAAAACATTATAGTCCTTACCACTTACCTTAAGAATATTATAAGATTAATCTAGATTATCTTGATCAAACAACCTTTCCAATACAATCATTCCTTTGGGGATTTTATTGTCATTTATTTGAATGATTTTTCCATCAAACTTGCCTTCTCTAAGCACATTTTTCATCAGCCTCATCAATGATATGAAATTCAAATTCTTCTAAACTAGTCATGAAGTTTAGGATTTTTTGGTCATCACTAAAGACCTGTAGATGGTTCACATTATCTAGGATAGAAGGATAAGATATGAACTCAATACTAAAGTTTGGGGAATATTGGTCAAGCATGAGATTAGCTATAGCAAAGACAAGTTCATTAGTAGCCTTATTTTCTTCCCTAGGGATAGAAATAATATTGAAGGCATCAAAAGATTATACTAGATCCTAGACTCTAAATTTGTACTTCTTGAGGTATGATAATTTACACTAATACTTTCTTCTCACTTGATTTACCACTAGTTCTGAATCACCATAAACTAGTAATTCTTTAACCTTATTTTTGATGGCAAATTATAGACCTAAGATGAGGGCTTCATATTCTACAAGGTTATTGGTGTAAGGAAACTAGAGTCTATAATAATCATGATATTTCTTACCAATAGGCTCAGTTAAAATAATTCCTATTCCAAATCTAGTTTTACACCTAGCCCCATCAGAATGCAACTTTCATAACCTAGGAACAACATTAGAAGGTATAAGGTCACACACCTTGGTAGTTTATAGGATGAAAACTCTTAAATCAGAATCAATTATGTTAACCCTTTCATTGAAATCATTATACTCAATAATCATATGTTTTATCCTTGGCTCCCTTTCAACTCTGATGTAGTTAGGAACTCCATACCAAGGAAACCATAGGTATGAACAATCTATAGATATACATCTATTTAAATATTTTGTCAATTCTCTACTTAAAAGTATTCCATATGCATCAGGGATATCCACCACTTGGATCTAGCTCAGAATCTAATTGCATATGGAAATTTAACAATTCCCAAATCACTTTGACCCTAGACTTATCTAATTAGTTTACAACCCTATCAGACTTAATCAAGGTCAAACTAAGTTGCTTAAAAACACATAAAAGCATGATATTTGTAGAATAACTACAATCCAATACATATTTATTTAGGTTCTTACCAAATATTATGACTGGAGGTAAGAAGGGTGGGGACTCTATTTTATATTTATACATAACTACATTGGCATTATCAATCTTGGTCATCTTGTTAGGCTTCTTTGATAAGGATTTTAGAAATATTTCTCTTTGTTTTGTAATTTGTGTCAATTCATGTAGGGTACTATTAGCTTTGATTTTTTTCATGTCCTCTATAATGTTATAACAAGTCCTATTGGAAAAAATGGAAGCATCAACACTAGGCTTACGATTACTTCCCTTTGGAGGCTCTAGATTATTATCTGAAGTGGTATCTATAAGAGTACCAAATTTATTTGGAAGAGTAGAAGTATTCAAAGGTTTCCTCTATTCTCTATTCTTTAGAGGGTATGTCTTCTTTAAGAACTATTAGAAGGTATGGACTTCTTTAAAAACATCATCTAGATCATTGTCTTCTTGGAAAGGGAAATTAAATGTTTCCACCATGAAGGTCTAGTTAGTAGGTTTGGATCTTGAGGTACCCGCACCATTGTCTTTGTTAAGTACTACCTCACAAGTTTCCAACTCTTATTAAAATTCCTCAAAATCTTTACAAAACTCAATGCAATTAATCTCACCATGCTTGGTAGTATAATGGACTCTATAATAATTTGGAAAAGTAATATCAATAAGATTAATATCCATAATCTTCTTTTAATAAGATGGTTCACTATTCTTATTATTGTGGAAACTATCATTATTAAACCTATTATTTGGTATATTAAATCTTTGGAAAGAGAAGTTCTTACTATATTTTCCTCCAGTATTACCAACTTGTTTTTGCAGTTGAAGGAAGTTAGTGCTCAATTTTTGAACCATTTTTATAATGGACTCATTCTCACTTTTGGTCATTTTTGAATTATGGATTTGGTTTTTATTGGTACCAATGGTTGGTACTAATGTTCTTTGATTAGTTGCATTAAAGCCATTATTAGGAGGGTGGTTCAATAATACCAAATTTTAGTTAAGAACAACATGTATTAGAGGCAATTGGTTCAAATTTGGGACTTGGTTGAGAGATGGCACATTATGGTTATTATTGGGTTAGATATTCAAGGTAAGAATATGTGACTAACGTTGGGAATAGAGTAGGCCATCTAACCATGAGGTTTCATTTGGTAGTTAATGATCACAACCTTAACATAAGCTAAATCTAGTGTGTTCATTGGACCCACAACTCCCTTGATGAATACTAAGGTCAGGGGATAAAGAACATCTTTGTATATTTATAAGGCCAATGCCTGATCAAGTTTATAAGGGTTAATGGTTTTGCTATACATGTTTTGGAACCTAGCATTGAAAGCTCTTATAAGTTCATTTTCATCCCTATTCAGGGTGATAAATTGTTGACACAAGACATAAGGGTTGATTATTTTTCCAAACTGGTCGATGAAGATGTTAAATTTATCTTATATGGTGATGCAATCATCAAGCAGGTTTCAGAATCATTCATATGTAGCATATTGAAATTTAAAAGGGAAAAACCTACATGATACATCCTCATGAATTACATTTAGCAATCTTAATGTATCCTTAAGTGATTTAACATGTTATTTTAATATTACAATACCATTAAGACTAAAAGTTGGCAAATACTTTTTAGGTTTTTAAGGGAGGTCATGAATTGCACCTTGTACATTGATTGGATAACTTCCCAATTAAGCCATACCTTAATTAAGGTTGAATGGAGGAGTACCTTGGAGTGATAAAGATGGCATAGACTTTGAATTCCTGCATCTACCTTTGTCTCATCTAGCTCTCTTATGAACTTCCAACTAAAGTAAAGGCTCTCTTGTATTTGAATGTGATCTTGTTTAGATCTTTGGTAGTTCTAGATTGATAAATTTGGACCCTATTTGAGATATGATGTGTCAAACCAACCTTTACAAAGAATAGGATTCAAATTTGCACATTAAGCTAATTTTGCAAAGATATATGTAAAGATAACAAAGGGCATCAAATTTTAACTAATTTACCTAAAATATGTGTCTAATTATGTAAATATGGTTAATATTTACAATTCCAAGCCCATATGAACCTAGATATATGAAATATATACCTATATTTGATAAAAAAAAGATATTCTAACATCAAATACTATAGATCCTTAGATCTTAAGCTACCTATACCATAATTAAGCATCTAACCTCAAAGAACTTAGATATTTGTTTAAATAAAGCACAAAGATGGGTAAAAAACCAAAAAAAATAATGATCTTTATGCTTTTGAGTGATAACCTATGCAAAATTTGAAATATAACACCAATCTTAGATCAAAATACACCAGAATTAACAAAGATTCAACAAATTCAGGCCCTCATTCCAACACCAATAGGTCTCATCTTGTTGATGCCTATATTTGTATCATAAGTGATCTTAGTGTTTAATGAACACTTCTCATTTTATAATTTTATAAATTTAGAGCATTAGTAGTAGGTTTTGGTAATCTAATTACCTGTGGTGAAATAGAGGTAGAGCAAATTAAACTATTCCATAAATTTATATTGATTGGTGGTTGGGAAACACCATGGTCCTTATGAAAATTTAAAGTATCTATGCTAATATTAGTGAGTTATGATGAAATTTATATGCTAAAGACTAATCTAAGTGACTATTTACAATGAGACCTAAACTAGAGTTATTTGATCAAATAAAGAAGCAAAAGGAAGGGTAGGACAGAAAGAAAGTATGTGATTACTTAACTTTGACTTAAACATTATGAAAAGGTTTTAATTTTAGTTGAACATTCAATTAACCAATATATGATGTGAAGTAACATATACTCAAATCCCACCATACACTAGGTAAATATTTGAGGAAAACATGAGAAAAGACAAGTATGAATTAACTTTACCTTAAAGGTTTACTGTTACATTTAAATAGAATTTGTACATACTAGTTCAAAGCAAAATAAAATGAATCAAATTCTAAGATAATTAAATTAATCTAGCATTATAAAAAATTATCAACCCTTTATCAAAGATGCACATTAATAATTCATATAAACCATTCAAATTCAAGACTTAAAACAAGCAATTGATAAAGAAACCATGTAAAAATTGATACAAACAAACTTGGACAAAATTTTAAGTATTCCTTGCTTATATTAATTACTTATAAGTATACAAGTTTTCACTTAGAAACTCATTACTTTTTAAAAAATGGCAATAATGCCTTTCATAGAAAACTCAAGCAATATATCGGTTACTCATAAGATTACACATGTACAAAGATAAGGATAATTGTCCTTCTAGATTACACTCCTCTTTCCAAAATAGACTGACCTAGAGGAAAATATGGTAAAAAATTAGCATATTCCTTTACAAAATAATATTCCAAGTTCAAATATTTCAATGATTTATATAAAATGCAACATAAATTAATTGGTGGGTCCTAGGCCGAAGGGCTCCCATGTTGCTCTTAGATAATCTCCATAGCTATTTGATGTTGCTCACTAACCAACTCCAAATCAATAGCTAGATTCAAGAAAAAAACATCCTATTGATCATCTAAGTCATTAAAGTCCCTATCATTTCTTTCCATGGCCTCCTAAATGCTCTTAGATTATGCAATCTTCTCCTCAATAGTGAAGATCATGCCTAGGACTTAGCTATTATTACTTACATATTGGCCTTGGCTTTTGTTTTGCACTTTCTGTATCACAAAAGTGGCTTTGTGATTATACTCTTCATCATCAATGATGCCTAGGGTGATGGAATTTGTAGGGTTATCTAGCATGGTGATAATAAATTATTTGATTCTAGATATTAGTTCCCCTCAACATCCCTTAGGATTCTATCTAAGCTCCTTGACCAAGTACATAAACTTTGGATCTTATCAATAATTATCCCCAATATAGCATTTTGGTGGACCAAGATAATGATTTAAAAACCAATCCTCCTACCCTTAATTAGTATATTGATAAGATACCTTAGTTTATCCTCTACATCTTACCACAACTTTATTAACTTTAGGAGTCAAAAATGTCAAATAAAGATGCCTCAACCATTTTTATTATTGCCTCAAGGACTGATAAGATAGCTAATGTCTCTAGGTTTTCTTTTTCTTTCTCTAGGTTATGTGTCTTCTACTTCATGCCCCTAATACTTGCTTTGATCTAGGCTAAATGAGCCTCAGCTAAGCTTTTTATGTCTTCCTCATGAATAGGATTCTCACTAGGATTTTAACCTCTAACTTGAGTTAGATCAACAAAGGGCTCAACCCTCTAGAATGTGAATTCCTCAACTCCAACCATGGCCTTCTTAGTTATCACCCTCTCCAATCCTACTATTTCTATATTAAATTTTACACTAGTGGACTATTCTATAAAGAGGCTTAAGAGTCTAAACCTATGCACTAATTGAAGCTCATGGAGTGTCCATTTGTGTGCCACTTGATCCTACTGTGGTAACTATTCTTCACATTTCTTCTTCCTTCATAATCCAATAGCCATGGCTTGAATTCTTGATGAACATCAATGTGAAATGCTTGGGTCAAAGCACAAGAATGGGATAAAGTGGGAATCCTCTACATTTCCCATAAATGAACCATTTAGGGATAATGGGCCCATGAATGGGGTATTCATCACTGAACAAGTTGACCTCACTCATGGGGTGGGTGTAGGTCAATTTGGGCTTCTTTCTCCCAACTAGGACCAATGCTAATTCATATTTCCTTTTATGTGGGGGTGTTATTGGAACTAGGTCCAAACCAACTTCCTTCCCCCTATCTTGTTCCACTTCCTTAGTTTGGGCTTGGGGTTCTTTAGTTTACTCTTCTTACTCTTTTTGACCCATAGGCTTCAATAAACACCCTAAGTGAATCCTCTACTATTTGGTTAGGTTCCAATTCAAGCATGTCTAAGAACTCTATAGGAGACTATGGTTTCTAAAGTGGTGTTGAAGGTGATCTTTCCCTAGGTGTCTCTTCTAATTTTTATTTGATAGTTCCTTATGCAGCCTATGCTTTAGGATATTATATTATATCTTATGGATATTCTAGAGGGGGCCTTGAGGATGGACCAAGAAATAAGTGACCATTTACCATATCTCTCTTGGTGGTTTATCATCTCCCCTAGCTAACCTAGGCTATAGCTTAATGTTATACCTCTTTAATCTGGCTAATACTTTTGGAAAACTAGAGGCCTTGATGTAGAGTGGGTCATAAACATTGGGATGATACTCATATGATTTGTTTATTTTCTTGTATTTCAAGTGTTTGGTGACCCTCTCATTAGGGTCCCATTGCCTCAATTCATCTTTCTATAGGTTGAATGAGTCCCTATGTCTGGATATGACATTCACATGTTCTCAATTTTGTAACATAGTCCTACTGATTATAAAAAGAAAGGGATGGAGGAGGCCCTTCCTTTTATCCTTTAAAAATCCATCTATAGCATGAATAAGTTGGTATGAAATTTCTTTATCTACTAACTTAGTGGGCACATAGATGGGTAACCTATAAGATTGTGTCAAAGTACCCTCTATCCTTATTACCATATAGTCTAGGTAGAAATAGATATCCCCCATAAACTATACGTATTTAATAACCAAGGGTTGACCTTGCCCATGGGGATCCCTATGATGGATTCCATTAGAGATGGATAAACACAATCATAGATAAACTTCATGTTGTGCCTATATTTGAATAGGTGAAATTTGGAATAATGATGGGTGATAGTAGGTCTCCCATAAGGTGACCAATTATTAATGTTTAGGATCTTGGTGGTAGCTAATAAGAAATCAAGTAGATAATACATCATGTAAAAGTGTTTGTTTTATTTATTCTTGATGGTTATGAATTATGAATTTAAATATATTTTGATCATCTCTTGCAATGGGGGAGTGAGTCCCTTCTCAACCATGAAGTAAACACAAGGTACATAGACTTTATCAATATGTGTGGTAGAGGGGGCTCTATATAACCTATTCATCAAGGTCATAATTATCCTAATCACCTCACTAAATTGGATACTTAAAATCTTGTCTGTGGGGTCCTGGATTACTTGGTTCTTGGTAAGTAGCCATGGGGCCAAGATTGTGTTTAAATCATGCTCTCCAATCCACTTTTTAATGGTTTTTAGGTCTATCTAAGGCTTACACAACTTATAATATCTCAAAAAATCAATATGGGAAATGTAAGTTATTTTCTTAAACATACACTCATGGACTATCCATTCTTGCTCAATTTTATAGTAAATAAGAATAGAATCAAGGACACCGATGTAGTGTAATACCTTAGGATTGGTTATAGCATAATGGAGGCTAGTCATCTAGATGATGACCAAGTCATTGTATCTTCATAGGATTGTTTCATTCTTTTATTCTTCTCTTATAAGAGATTATCTCTCCTCAATGGTCCAAAAGTGTTCAAACCAGTCCCTATTCCCATTGTTCAAAACTATAGTATTCAAGTCTATATCCCTAAAAATTATTCCCTCATTTTATAAGGTTAAGTACAACTTATTTTCATCCCATTGTTGTTGTCTATGATTTGTCATGGTTGTGGAAGTTGTTACTTCTTACCAATGAATTAAAAGTAGCTTCTAGGTCAATTCACTCTTGCTCAAATCACAACTAAACTCTTCTCAGTTTGAATGTGACTAATTCAAGTTTAAATTAAGGATTTTATGGATGCTATGGATTTTTTGAAGCTTTAATGGTGATGGAAATTAGGACTTAGGCTCATTCATGTCCTAGATTTGATTGAGACCCTAGGCCTTTATATCTTTACCTTTTTGAGCACATAAAAAATTTAATTTTATCATTTTGTGCTTATGTGGTGCCCATGTGGCATCCATTTGAAAAATTTCATGGAATTTTTAATAAATTCCTTAAGTGACTAGCCATTGTATTTTTAGAAATTCAAATTTTACTTTATGCCATTGGATCCTTGTTTATGGATCAACACAAACCATTGATCGTGATCACAAGGCTTGAGAATCATTGGATAATTTATGTTGAACTCCATGGTTATACCACTTAACACCTTTCTAGGTCTTTTAGGCTTTGAATTTTGTGTAGTGAATGCATGCTTACCATGTGTCGATCCTGTGGGCCCTTAAGGTTTTGTTGAATAGTCTCTAATAGCTATACTTTGTCTAATTAGATCTCACAAGTAAGTGTGGACCATTGATTGTAATTTAAATGGATGTATGTGATTGGTATGATGGATCAAAGATAAGAATTCATTAAGTATTTTTGGTCTATCTTATCAATCTTTGCGATGAAGTAAGAGCCATTGATCTTGTAAAGGGTGGTAACTTTAGTTAGTGATAAGAAGTAGGAAGAAACTTAGGCTAAAAACTTTAGGCTAAGGTTTATTTCATGTTAATAAACATAAGATAAACTTTAGGATAAAAAATTTATGCCTAAGTTTATGGAATGTATATAAAAGAGACTTAGGCTATATATTTTAGGCTAAAGTTTATCTTATAATTTAGGTTAACATATTTATGTTAAGTTCTTATAATATGCCTAAAGGGGCCCAAATAATAAATGGTCCAAATGTTAGGTCTTAACTTATGGTTTTATCATATTAATTAGCATGATAAGACCTTAGGTTAAAAGTATTTTAAGCTAAGTTTTATTGTCACAGGGACCTTAATATAAGTATCTAGCTTAAGGTTTATTGTATTTAAATAGACACCATTGGAACCTTAGGAAATAGACTTAGATTAAGGCTATGTCTTCATATATTTAGGCCATAAGTTTATTTTATTATTTTAAGTTAAAATATCCTAAGTGTTTGAACACCTTCCAAGTAGTCCCATGCAAGCCATAAGATTTTATCAACATTTTAAAGTATATTCCCATGTCTAACCAAAATATTTGACTATCTTAAACTTGATAGTCTCATGGATGTCAATGATGACCTCACAGATGTTAAATGATGGTTATAAGAAAGTCAAATTTAAGTTAGTGGATAATTAGGTTTGATGGGTTTGAAGTTGATAGTCTCATAAATGTCATTGACAGCCTTGCAAACATCGAATGATAGTCACGAGAATGTTAATTTTAAACTCAGGGAGTATTTTTGGTCCATAAATCTTAGATTTGATACATTACATTAGATAATCCTCTATGATTAAGTGAAGACCATTTATTATAACCTGGGTAGGAGGATGCCATTGGTTCTTACAACCATGAAGGAGATCAAGTTAACTAGGGACCATGTGATAAAAAAATTAAAACTAATACAAAAGCCTAAGTTTATAAGCATAATAAGATAGGTCCCTTTGAATGTTATGGTCATAACCTAAAGTTTTAGCCTATATATTATTGTATTTAAATATATGTAATGAACCTTAGGATAAAAAATTAGGTTAAGTCCAAATTTTGTTGCATGGGGGTCCTTTATTATCAAGCTCAAATGTGGGAGTGTCACATGGAGACTCTATGGGGTTCCCTGAGCTTTTGACTTTACAATACCACATTCACTCTATTGGATCATTTCTATGTGAATGGATATGGACAATTGATCTTGATCCAGATACTTACATCTGATTATATTAAGCCTATATAGTAAAAGGGAATTAATTTAAACTTGAGGATCACCATCTGATCATTGGTCTTTCTAAAGTATGAATTGTTGATCATGATTTTGGTGATATTATGAGATTGGTCTGATGGATCAAATCTTTAAGTTTAGCTCACTTCTTATGCTCTATCAGATATTTATTCATGATGAAGTGAGATCGATTATATCTACAAAGAAGTGATGTGCTTAAGTTAGGACACAAATTAATATATTAACTTAGGTTAAAGTATTAGGGCTAAGGTCTCATTCATGTTGATAAATATGAATGGGGCCCTAGGGTTGAGACTTTCAGATAATTTTATGACAAAGGAGAGCATGCTAAGATAAAAAAACCTACAACCATAAAAATTAGACCATGCTAGAACATAAGGAATAAAAAATGTGAAAATAAAAGGGGACCAACCATGATTTTTAGGCTAAGGTTTGGTTGTGTTCAAAAACATGACCAAGCCTTGGCATAAAAATTAGGCTTAAGTCCAAAGTTAACTCAAAACATTCCCACCAAATATTTTATTACCAAATTTGAATTTAAACTAAAGGTCTAATCTAGGGTTTTCTGAAAGAGGGTTTTAAGACATGAATCCATCTATAAGATTTTACAGACCAAAAGCTAGTGAAATCCTAAATAGACCTAATATGTGAGAATCCAAGCATAATTTAGCAAAGGGAGCTCCATGAAACCTAAAAATTAAGACATGAAAGTCAACTATTAGCAACATTAGGTAGGGTTAAATAAAAACCATGAACAAATGGGGTAATTTCATCAAGCATAGATGATCTTCATATTCTAATAAAGTGCAAATTATCAAGCTTTCAGTGCTAAGGTTCAAAGTAATCACAAGGGTCCCTATTTTACAAAAATTGGATATTTATCATATAATTAAGAGATATACATTAATAAATCTATGAAAAATATAAATTCTAAGGAAATATTAAGTCCTTTGATCACTATTCGAATCGCTAATTGCTAGGTCAAAGGGGATGGTTTCACTAGAATGACAAAGGCTTAAGTTATAACTTAATCTATAGATTCTAAGTTATATATATTCAACATAAAAATAGAAAGTCATGTATATGCCATGGATTAAACCCTTAAGTTTTTACTAAGAAACCTTATCATGTTTGAGATCAAAGATAATTAAATTCTAGGATTTTTCCTTCTCATTTAAACTTGTTGACCATATGTCTAGAATGTTCATGAAAAACCCATAACAAATATTCTATCTATTTCCATTGAAAGTGTCCATAAATGATCTTTGTAAAAGCATGGAAAATTTATAGGACCTTTTTCAAATTTTGACTAATTATGAAGACCATTTCAATATGCTTGGAAGGCGAACTTTGCACCTACATTAATCTTATTGAGCTTAGTTGCATGACCTATAATTTAGCACATAATATAATCTTACATAAGGGATTACATCCATATATATAGTTTCTATTGAAGCCTTCATACATGTAATATATGACATCATAAAGGCCCCTACTTAGCTTTATCTTGCAACCTACAAATTTGATTATATTGGAAAACACTGTCAAAATGCTTGGGAACCCAACTTTGCTCAAGCATATCTTTTATCGTGTTATGTCACATGACTTGAGATTTAGTGCATAAAAACTAGGAACAAAAATGAACAAACCCATATTATCATTTTATCCTCAAACTTCCATATGTGTGAATTTTGACCTCATCAATATGCTTACTTGGCTCTACTTAACCCTTTTGCAAATTTGGCTAAGAATAAAAACTTAGTGAATTATGTTTGAGTAGCTAACTTTACATCCTCATATCTTCTACTGTGCTTTAGTGTATGACTTCAAATTTGGTATATAAATATTAAGGACTAATTTTATAAAAACCATATGATCAACTCCCCTAAAATCATCCACACTTGGAAATTGTGACATCAACAAAATCCCTTCTCAAATTTTGTTGTCATAGACCCAAAATGTCTAGATGGTCAATATAAATAGTTTGATGAATTCCACTCATGCACACAAGCACTCCAATCATCCTTGAAATCTAAAAAGATTCATTTAACATCCTATAATAACCATATTTAGTCTTAAGTATCAATGATATACTTATAATGTCCTTTTTGACATCAATGACAATCATATTTCCAACAATCTCCCCCTTTGTCATTGATGGCAAACTAAATGCTCTGATCTTCTAATATTCTACTCCTCTTGATTTTATTACAATAGATTATGATGAGTATGAACTTAAGATATCCATACCAAACTTACTCCCCATTAAGAAATGGCACATTTTCCTAATACTCAACTTGAACACTTGCCCTACTTCTTTGACATTTGTACTTTTTTTTCTAAACTTTTACAGAGAGCATTTGATCTTTTTCTCCCCCTTTGATATCAATGGTAAAGGGAATATTTATGAATATTTATCCAAATTTTTCTCCCCCTTTATTAGATAAAGGATTTTGTCCAAGAACCTACAACCATAAACTCATTAGAAATTTTCAAAAGTATGTATACTTGAGTTGCCATTTCTCTTCTTCTTCTAGGGATTAAAAAAGTTTGTTTGAGACTCCCCCTAGATTCATGCCCTATCACTAGGATCTAGTGATGTGATGTAGGATCCACCACTCATAACTTCTATCTCAAATACTTAAATTGTTCCTTGGGAAGATGTTTGGTGAATATGCATGCAATTTGATCTTGAGTTGGCACATGATCTATTATGACCTATTTATCTACAACCCTCTCTCTTTAGAAGTGATACTTTATTAATATGTGTTTGGTTCTAAAATGCATCAATAGATTCTTTGATATATTAAAAACACTTGAATTATAAAAAATAATAGATATAGGTGACTTATACTCTACCTTGATGTCTTTTAGAGTTTACTTCATCCACAAGACTTGAGTGCAATATGCCACTATTGGTACATATTCTACTTCTGCTATAAAAAGAGTAATTAACTCTTGATTTTTGGTTAGCTATGAAACAAGTTTGTGTCTAAGGAAAAAAACACCACAAATATTGATTCTTCTATTATCTACACTTCTTACACAATCAACATCTTTATATGCTATCAAAGTGAAATCTTCACTTGTAGGATACCATAAGCCATAGTCAATTGTGCTCTTGATGTATCTAAAGATCCTTTTCACTACATTAACATGTGATTTTTTTGGAGCAACTTGAAATCTTGAAACCATAAACATTGCTTAAGGGATTCATTGATCTATACATGGTCTAATTTTCATTAAGGGATTCATACTTTTTGCTTAACTTGTATCTAGTTATCATGGGAGTACTAACTACTTTGCTATCTTCCATTCCAAACTTCTTAAGAATTTCCTTTACATTCTTGGTTTGGGATATAAATATCCCTTCATCAACTTTTGATATTTTTAGACCAAAAAATAAATAAATTTCACCTAGCATAGACATATAAAACTCGCGTTAAATTTGTGAAAAAAATTCTTATCACATTTTTTTAATTTCTACCACCAAATATGATGTCATCTACATAAATAACAACAATCAACATATGCCCACCTTATAATTTTAAGTTTAGATTGTTGTTTTCACATCCTTTGTTGAAACCTTATTGTTGTAGGTACTCATCCAATATTGAGTACATGCCCTAGGTGGATATTTTAGACCATACAATGTTTTATTTAGTCTAAATACATAATATTCTTGTTCTGACAACTGAAAACCTTTAGGTTGTTATATGTAGACTTCCTCTTCTAGGTTCTAATTCAAGAAAGTTGAATTAACATTCATTTGATAAAATTTGAATTTATTGTAGACTGAGAATGCTAGAAACATTCTTATGGATTCCAATCTAGCAACTAGAGAAAATGTTTCCTCAAAATCTATAAAATCAACTTGTGCATATACTTTTCAAACCAATATTACTTTATTCCTTATAAAAACTCCATCCTCATTGATCTTATTTCTATAGACCCATTTTATACCTATCACATTCTGGTTTGTGGGTCTTGGGACTAACTACCATGTTTTATTATTTTTAATTTGGCTTGGTTATTCTTCTATGTATTTTATCAAATTCTAATCCTTGTTGGCTTAAACATTGCTCTTAGGCTCAATTTTAGACATTAAAGCAAAACTTACTTTCTCCTTGTTCATTACAACTCTTCTCCTTGTCTGAACTTCATCATTCTTATTACCAATTATTTTCTCTTTAGGATGATAATTTTAAACAAATTTTGGAGATAATTTTCATTCATTTCCTCAGTATCTTCATTAACTACTTCTTTAATATCTGATTCTTTAAAACTGATTTCTTTATTAGGTTCAACATGTTTCAATCCTTATTCAACCTTAACATTGATACTCTCTATAATATTGTGTATCTTTTTATTATAACATATATAGGATTTGATTTGAGTGGAATAAACAATAAATATTCCTTCATCACATCTTGATTCAAAGCTTCCAAATTTGTCCTCTTTTTTCTTGAAGTAACATTTGCTTCTAAACACTCTAAATTACCTAATAGAGGTAAGATTTATATACCAAGCTCGTAGGGAGTTTTATCTTTATTTACCCTTAGTTGAACTCTATCCAAGATGTATAATTATATTTAGACTACTTATCTCTAGTATCCATTAGGTAACTTGGCCTCTTTTAGCATTGTTTTGGCCATCTCCTTGATTGTCTTATACTTTCTCTCAACAACTTCATTTTGCTGTGGAGTTCTTGCTACAGAGTAATGCATTTTGATCCTATGATTATCAAAATACTATACAAGATTATTTAAGGTGAATTATCCACCATTATTAGATCTTAAGCATTTGATTTTTCATCCAATATTATTCTCCACCATGGATCTAAAGATATTAAATCTTTTAAATGCCTAAGACTTGTCCTTCAAAAAGGTTACCCAGGCCATTCTTGAGTAATAATATACAAAAAACATGAAGTATCTCTCTCCTTTAGATCCTCTTGTTTTAGTAGGACCATAAATATTAGTATGAACTAATTCTAGAGGCTTTGTAGTTGCATACTCCTTTGTCTAAAATTTGACCATTGTCTACTTATCTAGTTGACATTCCTTGCAAGTAGTGTCTACAAATTTGGTTATCTTAGGCATGTATCTAACACACTTATTTGAGATTACTTTGAATAGGTTATCAAAGTTGATATGACACAATGTTCTATGCCATAACTAAATATCATCAATCTTTCCCATCAGGTGATTATTACCATTTACTTCAACGAGATTATAGATGTTACTTTCAATTCTTTTCCCTTATACAAATAGTCTTCCAGATATTTTTAACTTGCATACTTATGAATAAAATATGACCTTATATCCATTATCACACATTTGGATAAGACCTGGTAGATTATACTTCAATCTTTCAACATAAAGGACATCATGTGTAGGTAGTTTTCCATTTGTTTAAAAGTTCCTCTTCCTCTGATTTTTAATGTTGTGTTGTCTCCCAAGCTAACAGATCCTTCCTTAAATTTTCTCATTTTTATGAACTTGATTTTTTCACCAGTCATATGCTTTTAGAGACCATTGTCTATTACCCACATATTCTGCTTCTTGGCATAGAGTATAGTTTGAGCTATCTAGGATTGATTTTTTACTCTCCACACATCCTTGGGTTTATTATTTGGCTTCTTTTCAGAAACTTGTGAACCTTTGTTCACACTGGTTGGCATGAATTTCTTTATATTATGTAATTTTGATCTTTTAAATATATTTCTGCATTGTTTAGCTATGTGACCAAAGTTATTGTAATTATAACATATTACATTTATATCTACCAAAGGAGAAAATGAATTTATACTTCATTTTTTTTCTCCTTTTAGGTACAAATCTATAATTAATATCCATATGACCAAATTGATTAGAGGTATAAAAATAGCCATAAAAATATGAGGAAAACATGTTCATAAAATTTCTTAGAGTAGTATGAGGAACTCTTCTAAACTTTGGCTTCTTCAAGTCTCTCAATTTTATGTATCCATCTGCATCAACTACCTTGGTCTTCTTATTTTCTTAAGGATTATTTTCTCCTTTATATTTCTTCACATTAGATGTGTTTCAACCTATATTTATATCCTTTCAATATTTTTCCTTTTTTGCTCCATATTCTCCTTCTACTTTGAAGTTATCATATAGGTTAGTAGATGTACTAGTTGTGAAACTTTTTCCCTTTTCATAACCAATACCTAGTCTCTCTTTTAAAGGCTTTTAGATTTGATCAATTCATCAAGAATTTTTGATCCTCCTATCAACTTAAAACATATGCCTAGTTGACCTTTGGCTTTCTCAAGATATTTTCTCAAATCTATTATCTCTACTTCTAACCTCATGCACTCATCAAATTTAGATTATAGTTCAAGTTTAACTACATATTCTATTCTTTTAGCCTCTTTAAATTATGTCTTTAGGATAACCACCATTTGATCAGATTTCTCAAGACTCTTGAACATCTTCTCAATTTCCTTTTGTTCAAGCTTCTTCTATTTTGATCTCTCTTTTCTCAGGTTGTCAATTTCCTCTAAAGCATAGATGAGTTCACACTCTAGATCCACTTATCCTTATGATTCTTCATTTGAGTCTTCAAATTCTTGATCCATGAAAACTAATTTTATTGTCATGAATAAGACTTATTTTTCCTTAGCCAAAAAATCACAATCATGATCATAATTATAAATATCACTGTCATTCATTTAATCACTATCTTATTTTGTGTATATACCTTTCTTGTTTTTGAAGTTCTTATTGGGATAGTAGGGTTTCACCTTTTTATTATTCTCTACTTGATCAGAGTTATCCTTTTTATTATGAGATAATTTAGCAACAAAATGTCCTAATTTACCATAGTTAAATAATTTGAAGGGTAAATTACCTCTATACTTTATAGATCCTCTCTTTAATCTTCTAGCAAAGTTAGCTTCTTCTTCATCAGCCTCCTCAAATCTAAATGTAGGTTCTTCTACCTTTACTAGTTTAGATGCTTGTAATGAAACTTATCTCTTGAAGGTGTTTTCTTCTCCCATTATAATTTCATAGGTAGTGAAGGTTCTATGAACATCAATAGTGATTTTATCTAGATCTCTTGTTTCCTCTATTACAGAAATTTTTGAGACATACCTTGATGATAGAGATCATAGGACCTTCTTGATAATGACTGATTCTTTCATCTCTTCTCTAAAGCCTCTTATTGAATTAAATATTTCATCTACCCTAATAAGGTAGTCTTTAATATTCTCTTCCTCATCCATTTTAATGATTTTTCAAACTTGCCTTTGTAAGTTTATATCTTGGCTTACTTTACCTTGTCATCTCATTCATAGACGCTCTTTAGTTTATTCCAGATATCTTGTTGTATTTTGACAATGCATTACTTTGACAAAATCTAAATTAGACAATCCACATAGAATAGAATTATTGGCCTTATCATTGATCTCATATGTTTTATTGGTAGCCTAATCAGTAGGAGTTGTAGTAAGGGTTGTATATATATTTACCATAGACATTCATACATCAAAACCTAATGAGGATAAATAAGATTCCATTTTTATGCTTTAAAATACATAGTTTGATCCATCAAAGAAAGGTTATTTTTTTGATGAATATCCTTCTTGACTAGCCTTTTGTGTTCACTATTCTAAATTCTACTTGAGTTGATTAAACTTGTTCTAAGGAACCAAGTCTTTGATATCAATTGTTGGAACACAACTAGATACTGAGAGGGTGGGATGAATCAATATATAAACTAAACCTAATCCTTTAATTTCTTTTAATTCATATTAAAATATATATGCAAATCAAATCAAATTTGCATATATCACACACACACAAATACACATAACACTAGATGTATATGTGAAAAAACCATTAGGGAAAACCATGGTGATAGTAACTGCTAGAATCTACTATTCTAATCCAAACTCATAGTCAAAAATTCATTGGTTACACATTGAAAGCCAAAAACCCTAAGGAGAAACCAATCCCCTAATTTAAGAGCACCAACTCTAAGGAAACACTCACTCCCTAATTTGAGCACCCATTTAGCTTATCTGATGGCACTAGCCTATCAAATTCTTATATGGAGTTACAAATATAGATTACAACATAGATTAATAAATGAATCCAATACTTTTATTCTCTATTATAGGTCTGATCTATAAATTATCATACTCTGTACATTATCTCTTTGTGCCTTTATTCTCTTTACCCCTATGTTTTTGTGTCTAGATATGTCGTTATTCGACACACTTAATTTGTCTTTATCTCTACATATATATATCTATTAAATTTTAATTAATAGTAATATAAATAGTTCCAAAAACATTTAATTATATCATAAATGTCATATATATATATATATATGATCTAGGGTTCCATATCTTCAGTATGTTCACACTTATTTACAAGCACATTACACTCTATTTTGGATTCAATTCATTATATCTTGAATTGTAAGTATTTACATCTATATATCATTAATTATTTCCATTATTATTGGTATCATTAATATCTATAGCATTTATTAGACTCTAATTTTGATGCACATACACATTTATATAGATTTGATCAGTTACATCGATCACTGTCATTGTTTGTATCATGATTCATGGATTACTTTCATGTTGTTACATTTGAACATTAGATTGGACATATATTTAAATATCAATCATTGATATTATGTTTGGCACCATGATTTGATGATCCACATTTAAACTACTCAACTTTAAAATGCATCTATTTGATTAATCTCTGGTAGGTTTATGTGCTTCATTTAATCTTTATACTCTTATGAACTTTAAATATTCAAGTAAAAACACATATGTTGATCTTATTAATCAAAGATAATGTGTGCCATTATATATTATGAAAATATTGATAATTTAATTTGACAAACTTATGCTCATTGAGTCTCTATTTGACAAAATCCATGAATATGACCCTTATCACTTGTGTGTTTACTCGAATGACCCTTTTGACCATTTGAATTTGATTCACTTTATTGGATCTTAAGTGTATGATTAAGTGATAGCCATTTATTAATATAGGATATAAATAAAGTTTAATACTTAGGAAATATTAAGTCCTTTGATCACTAATCAAACTGGTAATTGTTAGGTTGAAGGGGCCAATTTCGCTATGACAATAAAGGCTTAAGTTATAACTTAAGCTATCGGGTCCATGCTATATCTAGTTAACATCAAAATAGAAAATATTGTATATACCATGAATTAAACCCTTAGGGTTTTACTAAGAAAACCTATCATGTCTAAGAGAAAATATAATTCAATTCTTGGCTCTTTCTTTCTCATTTAAACTTGTAGACCATATGTCTAGAATGCTCATAAAAAACCCATAAAAAATATTCTATTTGTTTCCTTTGAAAATTTCCATAAATGTTCTTTGTAAAAGCATGAAAACCTTGTAAGACCGTGTTAAAATTTTGACTATGGATACCATTTCAATATGCCTAAAAGGCTAACTTTTCACCTACATAACTCTTGTTGCATTAGTCACATGACCAAAAATTTAGCACATAATATCCTCTTACATAGGTGATTCCATCCATATATCTAGTTCCTCTTAAAGCTTTCATACATGCAAGATATGACATCATAAACAAATTTGATTGTGTTCGAAAACACTATCAAAATGCCTAGGAGCCCAACTTTTCTCAAGCATATATTTTGTCATGCTATGTCACATGACCTAATATTTAGCATTTAGAAACTTAAAAATTTAGATAAGTATAAAAACTTAGTGAATTATGTCTCAGTTGCCAACTTGTAATCCCCATATCTTCTACTATGATTAAGTACATGACTTAAAATATGACAAATAACTACTAGGGACTAATTTGATCACAACCATATGATCAACACTCCTAACCTTGTCCACATGTGGTAATGGTGACATCATCAAAATTCCTTCTCAAACTTTCTTGTCATAGACCTAAAATGTCTAGATGATCAATATGAAGAGCCATATGAATTCCACTCATGTACACAAGTAATCCAATCATCCTTGACCTCTGATAAGATTCCTTACACATCCTATAATCACCATATTAAATGATAAACATTATTGACATGCTCATAATGTCATTTTTGACATTAATGGAAGTCATATTTCCAACAACAAATTTCTTTTTGTCATGCTCTTGATAGTGTAGAAGGAATACACCTTATTTGAAGAAGTTGGTAATTGATTTGAAATTTTTAGGAATTATAAAAACATGAAAGAAGTGAGAATCATAAGATTCTTCCTATAATTATTTAATTTATTCACCATTAGGAATGAAAATAAGATGATTTGGTCCCACATTCTCTCTTACTGACTTTACATTAATGTGGAATTTGAACTCCTAAAATAGAATAACCATCTAGAGATGCATCCTCCTAGCATTGGATTATTGATAAGGTATCACAGGCATTGATTATCAATGAATAATTTTAATGGTGTCAAAAATATAGTGTCAAAAGTTTTATAGTGCAAACATGATAGCTAATTCTTCTTGTTTAGTTGTTGTGTAGTGTTTTTCTATGTCAGATAGTTTGCACTGACAAAATGAATGGGATGGTTGAGTTTACCATCTATTATATATATAAGCACATATCCAAATTTGACACCTAAAGCATCAAAATTCATGTGAAAGGGCTTACTCTAATCTAGAAAGATGAGGATGGGCATAGTATCCAATATTTGTTTCAGCTCAATGAAGGATGATTGGCATTTTAAAGTCCATACAGACTTCATACTTTTGCATAGTAAAGATTATAATGGAGATGAAATGGATACATATACTTTGATAAAATTTAAATAATACCCAATATGTCTTAGAAAATATCATACTTCCATGGATCTTACTGGTAGAGAAATACTCATAATAACTACAATTTTTTCCTTGTCTACCAAAATGCCTTCACTACATACTACATGGCCTAGAAAGACACCAGAAGGTGTAAAGAAGACACATTTATTTAAATTTAAAGAAATTAATATATCTCAACATCATTCTAAAATTAGGTGTAGATTATAAAAATGTTATTTTAATAAGGAAAATGTTGCCCAATCGTCAAGATAGACTTTCAAGAAGTCATGAATGAAGTCCTTGAATGCAGTCACCACTATGTGAGGGGAAACCACAAGTGCCTTCTTAAGGCCAAAAGGCATGAAATTGTATGAAAAAGATTCCCATTTTGTGGAAAAAGTCATTTTGTCTCTATCTTATTTTATGATTGGTATTTGATTATAACCATTGAAACCATCCATGAAAGAATATACATCATGGCCTATGACAGATTCTAAAACTTCATCTATGAACTGAATTAAGAATGGATCATTTACACATGTATTATTCATAATGTGATAATTTGAAAATACTTAGATTTCCCCTATTTTTTTTGGCTTCAATAATATGGGCCTAGCCTAATCTACATTTTTTATAGGATAGATTATTCCTACATCCTACATTCTATCAAATTTAACCTTCACTTTTAATTTCATGTTTATATTTAGATTGTATGTCCATTTCTTTGTAGGCCATGCACACTCCTTCAATTAGATATGAATATTTCCTATAGATGTATCAAATCCTTAGAAATATAACAATTTAGTATTAAATACATCTTGGTAATCTTTCAAGAGTTGCGTAACTTTAGAAATTTTAGCTTCTATATAGTAATCACCTATATGCACCAATTTTGGAACCTCCTCAGTTTTGATGTTTGATACATTCATTTTAATGCAGTACTGGTAAATATTGTGATTTTATTCATCAATATATTCTTGTGTCATTTATTTCCCTTCCTATTCTAGAATTTGTATGTTGCACAACTTGTCTTCTTTATAAGGTGTTACATTGAGGTCTTTTACTAGTTTTGTTGGCCATTTAGGTTTAAATAAATCAGTCAAATATAGATCATTGTCAGAATTAGAATCCTTAATTTTTTCATATTCATCTTATATTTGGTGGCATGGATACGTAAGAGATTATTCTTATTTATTTTCAACTTTATATCTTTGTAATGCTGAATTGATATTAGAGGCTGCATTCTTCAGTATCATGAATTTCATCATGGTGCTTAAGTCTTTTTCACACCCATGGAATAATAGTTGTTTGATTTTCTATAATAAATTGTGAACTAGATGGTTTTCATCTTCAAAAATAAATGTATATGTTAAATAACTTTTCACCTATGCCCAATGCTTTGTTTCACTCTTGTGCTCTTAATGTATACACTATGCTAATGGTAATGGATCAAGTGTATAATGGAAAATATGAACCTAGTACTTTGATGCCATAGATTCCTTAGTCTAGACTTTGACACATTTATTAATATGAATTTTAGGACACTCACATTCTTAAAATAAAGTCTAGTTTATTTTGATGATCTATAGTAGTTGGAACTTACTAATCATGAGCTCACATGCATGATCCCACTCAAGCTAGTCATTTCTATGAATTGCCCACTATGTAGCTAGAACTCCCATCAAAGCATAATTTAGAGCACTGATCCACTGGTTAATGGTAGGTACATGAAATTTTAATCACATAATTAAATCATTAATATCTTTAGTTTCATAGTACATAATAATTTGTATTTCATGCTTAAAGACCATTCTCATAGGTCAGTGTTAATGATCACCTTAATCCCAATTGAGTTGGTGTGTGCATGAGTCTCAAATGATAGATGAAACTATTACTCATATCAAAGTGCCTTCTCTATTTGGATCTATATAATCATGTATATGATCATCTTCTTGATAGATTAAGTCAACTTCTAATATAGTAGGGGATTTAGCATACATAGATGGACAATCTTATATGATAAACTAGGTTGCCAATATCTATGTAATTACTGGTTTGGGTCTCTATTATTTTGATGTCTTTAGTTTTTGAGTGACTGACAATTATACCTAAGGTTTTCTATGCTCATACAAGAAGTTAAACTCGATTACATGCATAGATTTTAGGTTTTCCTCAGATTTCACCTTCATCTAGATAGTTTCTTGCATGACATATGGAGAATCTAATTTAGCTAGAATGATATAAGGTTTGTGCACTCTATTCAAAGAAATTATGACAACCTTATCTCTTTCATGAACTTTTAATTGATTCTACATTGTGTTGATAGTCATTTGACCATCATATGCCCATTTTGTACTTATCAGCATAGGGTAATGTGTTGTTTCTATCTTCATGTCTATGACTTTGAAGTCACCTCATAGGGTTAGTTCTCTAACTTTGATTTCAAAATAATTTAATTTACTAATGGGCTCAAATTTTCCATAGTTAAGTTCAAATTTACTAGGCTATAACTTATAATTGATCATTCAATGACCTCCCATGTAGACCTAAGAATCATATTGACTATGTTACCAAAATCAAAGATATAATTTTTAGTTTCATAACTTATAACCTTAATGTCAATTTATGTGTCTACATACCATGGATTATTTATTTTTACATAATAAACAAGACTATCTATCTTCTATTTTTTGTGACGCATACACTCTAATAGATTATGTAGCCATTTTGTGATGTTTTGTGAGATGTCTTCATTTCATAGTGTGCTTAAAAGTTTCAAAAAAGCTATCAAGATAGTGATAACTCCATCTTGTTGCATAATGCACATAATATATCCATACATTTGATCATATATTGATCTAGCATCTCCTTCAATAGTGTCTTAGTGTTGAATATTTTTCAACATCTATGTAGCTTCATAGATGAACCCATTTTCTATAACTAGTTCTAGGTATTTATCCTATTTTTAATTTTATATTTCTTAATCTTGAGTCATTTAAAGTAGAGGAAAACCTTTTTCTATGTTCTATTGTTGTGTTACAACATTAAAAAATGCATCCTCCTTAAGATACGTACTCACCATATTCACATTCTAGATAACCTTGTCCTTTCTTTACTTCTCCAAGATAGGACAAAATTATGTTTCATGCTGGGCATATATTTTGGAGTATGCATAGTAAGACTATCTTTAAGGATTTAATAGATAATTTTTTTGTACATGATTGTAATCTCCACATAGGTATCATTACAAAGGAGTTCATTAATAGTTTTTTCCTCTACCACATTAGTAACCTCCTCTATATCTACCGCTATCTCCTCCTTTGTTGGATTGATATAATCCTCTATACTCTTTTTATTGATATGCAATATTCTAATGCTGATGCTACTAGGTATTATCTCCAATTTTGAATTGTTGTTACATAGCTAGTGGGGTCTAACTCATTTGTTTATATTGCATCATGGATGAGATCCAAGGTGTTACATACTAGTATTATGGAGATAGTGGTATCTAACTTGGAAAATGAGGGGTCCAACTAGATAGACCTTGAGTTTGGTACTATGGTAAACCAAGAATCCATTATGGACCTACTTGTGTCACATAACCTTTATCAACTTTTATACTAGAAATCATTTGATTCATAAAGGACATTTTTTGCACAATGATGGTGAATACATTTTTGGTGATGCCTTCCTTGATATCCTAAAAATCCCTACAATTATTTTCATCATGATTTTTCAGCTTACAAAAATTACTATACAAATTCTATTAGTTCTTAACATATTATTGTAGAAGGTGGCACTACATTGTTTCATGCCTCACTACTCAATAGATTTCATAGAATTATGTCTTAATATTAGACTAATAATTCCTATGATATCATTCCTTTCTACACTCCATACATTAGAGATTCAATTTAGGTTTATCTACCTCATGGTATTATTCCATTCTCTTCATAAAAAAATTTAGTGTATTTTCAATCTTGGAATTGGAAATAGGAGATTCTCCATAGTATTCAATTTGCTTCACTCATAGGTTAGTATCTTTAGCATCCACTTTAGTAGCATATTAATTTTATGCAGTGGAAAACTTGATTCTAGAGTGTAGTAACTTTATGAACCATGCAACTTTTTATTTTTTTGTAAAGGCAAATTCTACCTTATTCATCATATCAGAGAATCTATGGTCATAGTCATAGATTTATTCTCCCAAATTCTACCTTATCTCCTTCAAGTTATAAATAATCTAGCTTGTACATTTTTTAATCTTTAATTCTATGAAAAACCAATCCTTAATGTCTTGTATACTTGTCCACTAAAATTCTCTTTAGTATATGAACTCAAGTTTTCTTTCAGCTAGTTCCCCTACTAACTCACACTTTTTGACAACTTCATTAGTGATGACCTTAGCTTACCATATAATTAGGTTAAAAATAATGTTCAAGGTTCATAGACCCATCATAGATTACTAGGTTTATGAATCCTCCTAAATAATCCACTATGTAATCTGGTGTTGATGGAATCTATTATACATCTATTACAAGAGGAGGCTATATTCTAGGTGATCCTCCTTGCGTATTACTCTATGCACTAGGAGAGTCAACATGCTCACTTTGTTTTATTGCACTTCCTTCTTTTCTTTGCTTGATTTCAACAAGCCCTATGGTCTTAAAATCATTTAGAATTGATATTTTTTAAATTTTGATACCCTAATGATGTACTTTTTATATAAATAGACCTTCTCAACTATTATCTTCAAGTTTACTTGGCTAAAAAATTCTAATAGAATATGAGTGATTGGGCTGCAAGAATGTGTGCTCTTCTAGTGAATGATTCTTTCCTACAACTTCTTATGATGTTATGATTGAACATGGATTAACTTGTGACTATGTTATTTTTATTTACATAATTATTTATGTCCTAATCATACCCAATCTTATAGCTATGTACTACATCTATCATCTAACTACTCTACTTCTATACTATTCTCACCTTCTTCTTCAAACATCTCTTCATCATCTCATTATTCATCACTTCTTTCTATTTTTTATAATTTACCATCTTCTTTATTCATCCTTCATTCTTGTTCTCTTTCATCATTCTCATCACATCTTATTACTCTTTCATCACCTAGTTTACTACTACTCTTACATCTACTCGTATCTGCCTGTGTATTCTTCTATTTATTCCATCTATTCTATTGTCACAGTTCATGTTATAAATCTAAAATTTTATTCTAAATCTTCTTCCATTATGTCTCCTTCATAAATTAATTTTCAATCCTTAATTACTCATCTAACCATCATTCACCATCATTTTTCACACACCCCCATACACCCAAATTAACTACTCTATATTGGTTAGAATAGGCACCATGGTCTTATCCACAATCAACATCTTCACAAGAAGAGGTAGTCACTGCAAAAATTTTCCTCTAATTCCTTGAACAAAAAATACCTATATAGGTTCAAAATCTATGTATCCTTGTATTGAAAACTCAATGATGTATATATATATGGTGATAGTAACCCAATAATCTATTTCCCTAATCCAGTCAGTTTCTAGTTTTTACAATTGGTCTATCTTCTCTTCAATCTAGATGATTGTTTAATCATTCTTGGGTTAAATAATTAGTATTCCAACTATGCTAACCAATTAGTTAGCAATTCAGGTAACTCAAACCAAAATATTTCATAAATATCTCCATAGATATGGTATCTAATTATTTCTTGTGTGGTAAGACCATTCTATTTGGATTATTAAATTACATATTTTTTTATCTAACCATGTCTTGATGTATTTGCACTCTAGTAACCATCTTATCATAGTTTCCTCTAGAAGCAGTGTTTCTATGGTCACCACACCATTGTTAGTAGAGGTTCCTAAAGCATCATAACATGCTAATGATGAGGATATCTAAGTTTTTTTTAGTGCATAGGATATTGTAAATAATTCATTCACAAGAGGGGAATGCATAAGCATAATGAAGAGGAATTATTGCAAATTAGTCAATAATTAGGAAAAACCAATAATTCATTAACATTTACAGAGCATTTGGAGTAAATTAGATAGAAAAAATCCAAACATTAAACATGAAAGTGCACACAAGGAACATAATAGGTAACCATAACCAAAATAGTCTATATTTATCTCTTCAAAGGTTGAACTCTCTTCTTCTTAAAAACATACATATATATTTTCATTTGAATTCTATGACTGTTCACATTCCTCTCATACTTGGTGCCAAAAGAGGAGTCAATTCATATTTTAACCTATTAAAAGTCATTACAATAGTAAAAAATATACATATATTTGATAAATTGAATACATAATACATAAATATCATAAGAATATCTTGCAAAACTTTACTATCTATTTTGTTCTCCCAACAATAAATCATAAATCAAAATAGAGAGTCATATCATCCTTACAAAGTGTTAAAAATCCAATAATTGATTGTTTGTCCAATCTAACCTATAACACCAAATCATAGAGGTATCTATTAATGCAAAAATTGATTATAAAATGCATAAATATATTCCAAATGGTGGTGTCATTAAATTTAGATGTGGTGTGTATATTTGGATCAAGTGATAGGAGGCACAAAGTACAAAATGTTGCCTTGATTAGGCATGGTTCTGCATAGAACATAACCAACTAACCATCTTGAGAAGATATATAATACATTTATCCACCCATATTTGAATTTAAATTCAATAAAATAGGGCCTTGGTATTGATGACATTGGGATCAAGAAATATTTGGATTGATTCAAAATTTAAACCAATTTATCCCATTGAATGGTTGTAACCACTTGATGGTTGGCTGAGTAATGATCCTAAGGGATTTAAATTACCTATAAAAAAACCTACTGTATTATAGAATAAGGGTTGTATTTTTATAAACTAATATAATAGGAGATAGTTAGATAGGAGATCATAAATCTTTGCCTCTTTCCCTTATGATTTTTTTTACTTTTTGGTTAACTTTTCTCTTTGTATGATCTGAGGCTATTAAGAATTATTTATATATTCATTTAAGTATGTGATGAATCTGAATGAATATTTCATGAATTATCCCCTTTATAAATCCTTGTGAAAAAATACTCATTATCAAAACATGTATATGGTGACATTTTTCCCCTCTTTTAGATAGATAATGTTATCCTTAGAATCTTGCACCATATTTGTCTTCTAGTTGTGTTACATTGGCCAAGTAAAGATTAGTTTTATCAAATTATTTATCTACTCGATATGATCATGTATGTGTCCTTTACAAATTAGATCTATCATCTCTTTCTCCATGACCTTTATCTTTTAATCTTTATTATAATCTATTATATTAGTTTTAGAGTAGTTTGAATTGCAATCAATTATTTAGGTTTTATCTAGATTGTATGTTCTTTATTTCCATCATTTATGCATAGTTTAATCTATTTGGAAAAGTGGTACTTACTAATTATCTTATATTTATTTTTATAAATCTAAATGAGATTATTATTTTGATCAAGTTAGTCTAATTTATCTTCCATAAGTGTTTATAATAAAATAGTAAAGGCTCCTTGACCTAGAATAATCCACAATGGTCAACTAATATTGAGTGGAATTAGTATGTTGAGAACTAGTAGATATAGACCTTGGGGAAGTTATCATAACTTAATTTCATGAGAGGAAAGGTGAGACATAACCTAGCCTATAAATTTGGCATGCCAAGTGGCCCACCAATAAAACTAAGATGACCCCTAGGAGTAACTTGAGAGACTTGAGACCAATTGGCCTATGAGTGAAAATAAGAGTGGAAAAAATAAAAAATAATGGTACCATGATTATGGAGTAATTTGTGTGTTATGAAATTAAAAAATGGAGACTCTATTTTAAAATACTCCCAAGTATTTTGAAACTAGAAAACGTGAATATGAACCAATACTCTCTAGCTAAGAAAGTGCATGGAAGATTAATGGATTTGAGAGAGAAAAATAATAAAATTGATATATGAGAAAATTTTATATTCTCATTGACCTAGTGTGTAAAAATGTATTCATTACCTCTTTTATAATATTCAAATATTAGTTACAAAGAATTTGATCATTAGGCTAGTGAATTCTACCTTGGGAATGCTTGCCTAAACATTGATCTACTACTAGGTAGGCATCCATATCCCTAATGAATATGTATTTAATATATAAAATTATATATATATATATATATATATATATATATATATATATATATGAGAGAGAGAGAGAGAGAGAGAGAGAGAGAGAGAGTAGATGATTAAAGAAACTTCTACCAAGGTTATGGACACACTCTCTCTCTCTCTCTCTCTATATATATATATATATATATATATATATATATATATATATATATAGAGAGAGAGAGAGAGAGAGTGTCCATAACCTTGGTAGAAGTTTCTTTAATCATCTAGGATTTTAGTTTTTTTTCACAAATTGATTTTCTTTTCTTTCTCTTTTCCATTTTTTGACACCTCAATTCTGGGTTGCGGACCACCATGGAAAAAGAAAGGAAAAATTATATATTTTTCACCATATATAGAAATAATATAAATTTTATCCAATAAAAGTTAGACACCATTAAAATATGATTTTATTGCATGGTTTTGAGAGAATACCTTTAGAGGTTTAAAGGTTGAATATTCTACATAAACATGAATAAATTCAGATCACACAAGACAACCCAATATTTTTTAACTAAATCATAAATATAATTTTAATCTAAAAAATATTGAGAGTACATAATCACTAGAACAACATTAATTCTAATTACTTATAGACCTTTCTTCCTTAATTCACTGACCAATGAGGTACCCACAAAGCCAAACAAGTGAACCTAAACAAAAATAGGAAAATGATGCAGTTGTACTAATAAATAAAAACAAGGAAAAATAACCTAAGATAAAAACAAAATAAATAAATGAATTAAAAAAAGAAAGATAAATTATTTACAAGACCTTGGTAGGTAAATTCAAGACTAGAAGTAGTGCTTGAGGAATTTCCCATTGAAATTAAATGCAACATATTCACTAGTTAGACACCTAATATAGAATGCATTCATGCCTAGGATATTATAAAGTTTGGTAAGGATTTTATTGGAGGGAATTTTTTATTTATGGAGTTGTTTGAATTTTTTGTCATGTACACTATCCCAAAAAGTCATATTTATGATACTCATTCAAATTAAGCATATTTTCATTATTAAATTTAGCACCACATATACATTTAATTCATAAAAGTAGTTGGGATAAGGTTTGATAAATAGATATTCCCTTATAGTGAATTATGGTGAGGGATAGGGGTGGGTATTAATACATACTAGAGATATTTTATCACCCAACTTGGTGAAGATATATTATTTGAGGCAACCAATCACCAACCCAATTTCTATTCTCCCTTTCCAATGTGAATGTTGTGTAAACATCCTTATTGTTATTTTCATCATCTAGAAAGCACAATATTTATTATTTTCATATCTATTATATTATGGTTTTATCATCAATAGCTAATATATGAGGAGAGATATATAGAATCAAGTTATACTTAGTTCTAAGCTTTATTGGTTTAACTTCCTTTTTTAGGCCACCATGCTCATGAATACTCATTTATATTTTGAATTCCTCCATTGATTATAGGAACCCAAGGCTTATACCATCACTTCCTATATGTTTACTCTTTTCACTTATCATTAATAATATAAAAGTGTTGTTCTTTATTGTTGAACACCCTCAAGATTGCATCATTCAATCCTGTACAAATTAGATCTAAAGTAAAGATTCCTTAGAGTTGAATATCTTCTAATTTGAGATTATTTAATTCATCCTCCTAACATGAAAACCTAATATCAATGTTAACTTCTTCCATTTAAGTTGTCTCTAATAATAATAATGGAGCTAAAATGTTACAATATGATAGTCGATCTCCCTAAATGTGATCTCCAAATGTATGAACAATAATATATGCTAGGATTATTTTCAATTTATAATATGCATATTCCACTTCTTTGAATTGATCATAAGTAATTTATAATTTGTCTTATTTTATAGATAAGCCCATTTCTATTTAGATCACCATCCATTAACTCACTTGAATAAATTGATACAATTTTATCATCAAATTCATCTTCATCACTAATCTCTTGGACTGGCCCTTATATAATAAATGAAACATTATCAATAAGCATGATTGATTCATCACTTGTCTCATTAATCAACCCTTTCATGGTTCATATTAAATTTAATGTATGAAATTATTCTTGAGAATCAAAAGAAGGTAAAATAACCTATTAATTATATGTTTAATTAACATAATTGCATGCACTAAGTGTAAAAATAATATTATAATTTTTCATGGGGAGGTTTGGCTGATTGTAAGCTTGAGGTAACACTTTATTGGGAGGTAAAAATTGATGTATTTTTTGATATGTAATCATGAAAATTTAAGGAGTTTGTGTGTAAACACCTATTTGTCCTAAATAATATAATAGGTCATGATAAAATCCATGTGACATTGATTATTGTTCAATAATTGAGTCTTTTTGATATGTCAATGCCAATATGTGACTGTTAGAGTTATTTATATGAGCATAACATCAAAGAGGTCCAAGGTTTTGAAATAGATATTAATGTACATGACTTTTATTTTTAGGAATGAGTATTTAAACTTCTTATATTTTATGAAGCTAATTATTGAACATGATCATGTGTTCATTTAGATCCCTACAAGTAGTAGCAAACTCATGATATAGGGAATTGGAATTAGTGGGTACACCAAAATGGCTAAAAAATACATTTTAAAAGGTATCCCATAAGGTAATAAATCCATATAAAAAATATAATTACTATCCATAGCAGCCTCATCTAAAGAATAAAGAAATAGATAGAAGGTGACATATTCATTTTAGATTTAATTTTATATAGTGGCATATTTAAATGATTGAATATGATCTTCAGTTGTTTTAAACCCACCATGTATTTATTTTGATCAAACATTATTTGGATTCTTAGGCAAGTCATGATAAATCCTATAATATTCACAAGGTACCCACCTCCACCAAGCTAGGCTGCAACCATTGGTGGGTTAAATTTTATATTTTTCTAATTTTAATAAATAGAATGCCTCATTTTGGGTAACACCTCTAAAGTGTCAAAGTTTAAGTTTTTTGGTTTAAAATTGAGTTTGAGAAATCTTTATAGCACCAAAATATTGATGGGTTATTTGGGACACCAACTTAGGAGGGATGGAGACCATCCAACTTCTCTTGAAAGGAGATCCAAAAATCTCCCTAAGGTTTATACCTATAAAGACTTGGTAGAGTGGATAACCCATATGGTCAACTAAAATTATTCCAATACAAGGGGCCTTTCTTAGTTTGAATTTTAAATGTAGTTTTAATTATAAAAAATATGAGGGTAATACAAGTTTTGGTGGCTTTGCTCATATGGGTTTTAATCATGATTCAGAAAAATTATAAAACATGTTCAAATTTTATCTAAATGAAATTCAAAATTTTTAGATTTAAATAATACGAAATTAGTTAATTTATATCAGTTGTTCATTATATACATTAAATAATGTGAAAATAATATAAATAAAGTTTTCAATCAAAATAAACAAGACTATTTAGATTGCATTCATATTTATTTGAACCCTGGGTTAACATACTTATAAAACAAGTGCAAAATAAAAGGGGAGAAAAGAGAGAAAAAACATGTTTCATTGAAGATGAATCTAAAATAGTGATTGAGTTAATCACAAAAAATCAATACTTACCTTATCCAATATAAATGAAACCATAACTAGAAGATGATGTAAGAGTTTGAGGGGTAATTAACTAAGAGGGATAGATAACATAACCACCATATTGCATGTATAGGAAAGGAAAATAAGTCTCAACATATTTCAATTAATCAAGATATTTATTTTGACTAAAAATGTTTGTATCCATAATAATCATTTAGTTATAATATTCATTAGCATAATAGCAAGATTGGGCATAAAAGAGAGATAAATACCCTAAAATGTAATAAAATGCATAAAATATGTCTAGTCCATAATTTCTTCTTGGATGCACAATGAGCCAACCCTTTGGAATGGCATTGGGCTCTCTAATTATATAAAAATTGAACAATGGAGGGAAATAATTCCCCCAAAGATAAAAATACTTTAACTTGAAATTTTAGTGCACTTTTCATCCCAAATCCAAGATCCTTTCATTTTAATCAATTTCAAACCTATAAAACAATAAATCCAAGTTAATTTTTGGATAAAAAATCCTTTTAAATGATTTAAATGAACTTTATAATAAGAAAATGAACTTATTTAGGATAAGGATGATATCTCTTTATTGGTAAAAATTCCAAGAAAATTTATATACTATGGCATCTAGGTCATAACCACATTTACAAAAACATAGATTGTAAAATCAAAGCAATAGTTTAAAACTTATGCTTAAAAAACTAACACATTTTTGAAGGGATGTCAAAATTTGATAGCTATAAAGTAGCTCTAGGACTATGATAATGATAAACCAGGTGTAGGAATATGAAAAATAAAAATGAGGTGTAATAAGTTAATACCTATAAATTAGGTTTAAGACTCTAAAAGCTACAAAATAGGTGTATGAATCTAACAACTACAAACTAGGTGTATGAATTCGATAGTTTCAAAGTAAATTTAGGAATACAATAGCTAAAAATAATGTGTATGACTCTTACAATTGTAAAGTATGTGTAAGACTCTTGTATCTACAAAGTAGGTGTATGATTTTGGTAATTTTAAAATAGGTGTAGGACCCTGGTATATGTTAATAAAGTCTAGGACACTGATATATGGAAAGTATTTTTAGGACTTTATTAGCTACAAAGTAGGTGTAAGATAATGATAGCTATAAATTAGGTTTAGGAATCCAATAATTATAATGTTCATGTAGGAATTTGATATCTCCAAAGCATGTGTAAGATTCCAATAGCTAAAAATTAGGTGTAGGACTCTGATAGTTTCAAAATAGGTGTAAGACTTTGAAAACTACAAAGCAAGTATAGGTATCTAACAACTGAAAATCATGTTTATAAGGATATAAGGTCATAAGGGGATTTCCAAGCCAAAAAGAGGTCAAAAATCCTTTTTTAAACTATTTAAAATATGAAACTTTATTGCATGGACTTGGTATTCACAATGGAGTGGGTTTCAAGCCCTCAGTTTTGCACATAAAATGAGATGAACCCTAGGATAAACTTGAGAGAGTTGAGACCAACCATCCAATGATCACAAATGAGAGTGGAGTAAAAATAAAAATTAGGGATACCATGATTTCAATATAATTAGGGCATGTTGTGAAAAAAATAATATTATGTTAGTTATGTATCCTTTTAAAATGCTAGTAAAAAATAAATAGGTCAAATTAATGTTGTAAGCACCGTATAATAAACTATATTTATTCCTCTTCAATGGAACCTTCAAATAATCATTAGGTATAAAAAATACATAGTAAAATGGAATATATCCATACACTTTTTATTACTACTAATATCATTAGAGAATAACCAATTTTATTTAGACACTAAATAAATGGATAGATGACACAAATGTTACTTCTCATACTATTAAGGATGTCTCCAAATATTATGGTTATATCTTATAGAATGATGTTTTGATAATATTCCTTGCAATGATGCTTCCATTGGTATATAATATGATGATGTTTATAATAAATGTAATAATATCCATACTTATACTTGTAATTAATAATTTTTACTCATGTTTGACAAAGATTGTGACACAAAACCTATCAATGTAACTTTCCAATCTATAACCATTTTCACTAGACAAGTGGTATGCATGATTGATAAAATCAGTGACCTTAAAAAATGATTCAATTCATTAACCTAAAAATAATAGATTAAATTCTTGGTATGTTCATGATATTATAAAATTAAAACCTCTTGTATATATAATACTCAATCATCCTTATCTAAGATAATTTTTCATCCCTAGATTTCACCTATGTAATGAACATGGAGATCCATGTATCCATTTAGAGCACTTTGTAGATTCACTTGGAAAATATGAATTTGATTGGATAGTGTTACTAAAACATTTCCACTTAATTTAAAAGGTCTCATCATATATTGGTTCTATGCCCTACCTAATAGGTCTTTATCTATATATTTTAAACTACAAGAAATTTATTATCTTATTTAAAAATAATATATTCCCTAAGTTAACATTGTAACATATAAAATCACTTCAAAAAGGTTATGATAAAACCATGAAATAATATATTTTAATTTATAATAACACATTACATAACTTTATATATCAACCAACTAATTTAAAGAAGCAATTTTAGCAAAGGTATTTTATAGTAACTAAAGGAAATAACACTCTATCATTATTATGGTTCTTTTGAATGAATTTAATATGAAATTATTTATTATTAAGGTGGTTTTTTTATTCACACACCCTTTTTTATGACACAATAAATTCCCAAGGATCAATAACATAAACTCTACAAGGTGATTCTTCATCTAAAAATGAACTTGAATATAATGTAACCAATAAGGAAGCACCTTTCATAATCCCTACCCTTATTTTAGTAAAAAAATAAATTCAAAGTTTAAAAGATTCAAGGAAAAAACAAGTGTCATATCAATAATTTTACTTGATAGGAAGATAATTACATTACCTTATAATTGGTATCATCCTACACATCATTTAAGATGAGTTGTGGGAAGGGCATTTTATAAATTTCATAGAATAAATGGGAATAAATATGACAATTATTTTTTATTAAACCAAAAATAATAATAAGGAAATCATATCCAATAGTGTAATTAAATTAAAAAATCACAATAAAACACTAGTCAATTCAGTTCTTCCACCTTCATCTATTTCAAAACATAATCAATATAATGTATCCCTCATAACTTCTAAAGGACCAATGGTCATTCAGGGTTTTATAAAATGTGAACATAGGCAAGAAATTATGATTGATGATAAGATAAAAAATAATACATGTATAATATATTTTATAAATAATTATGGCATGATGAGATTCAATTACAATATACAAGCACATATGAGGAATATTACATTTTCAGTTCTTATTAGGCCTAATATAGTGGAAAAATTTGTTTTACATACCTATCATTATAAAATTCAATGTTATATTTGGAAAATCATGGTTTAAAAAATAGAAGAAACATTAGATAGTGTTATAATATTATTTCACGTGATTTCCAAGGAGATTTAATCACACTTAAATGAGATAAGACACATTTATAACAACATGATAATTATCCTATAATGGGTAAAATTACATCTTTAAGTGTACAAATGTATATGCCTAAGTAATGTAATCCACAAAAAAAATAAGATTATATGTAAGGTACTCATACTATACATAAGGGACAATAAAAACAAAAATCTCAATTTCCTATTAAGGATCAAGCATCAATCAAGGAATTAACTCAAAAAATTCAAAACAAATATATAATAGAATTATAACCATTAGTGTTCCTATGATCTAGACACTAACAATATATTCCAATGATTCATATACTCATGAATTTGTTAAATTAATTTAACATAAGATAGTGAGCAAATAATATTATTTGGTATACATGGATTTCTAGAACAATTCATCTCACTCAATGTTACTAAATGGGATTAATTTATCATATGGTAAAAATCAATATATGCATTTCATTTATATATTATATAATTTAAATATATTTATGACACAAGATAAAAAAATGTCATCATTAAAAAATAAAATCAATGGGTTCTACATGACGTTATTTTAATATCAATGTGCTCCATATTTCTTGTTCTATATTCAACATGCATATTAATTACATCTTTTCACATCATGTGTTACTTGTATCAAAGTATCCTCTTGTACATATCATGTCCATGTCAAATCAAGAGTTGAGTAATGTCTTTCATGCATGTGTGTTTATTTCTAAATATGTGTGTTTATGGATTCTTCACTTCAAGATATTGCATTTGCATGCATATTTACATACATTTCTATGGAAAAATAATTTACTGTTACTATGTGCTTGGTGTTGTGATTATTATCACACACATCTATATTGTGTGTTATTTATTTTTATTGGAGTTTACATGATTTATAACATGCATTCACTATTATTTTGTATTTTGTTATTCATTAACATATATAACTAAATTGGACACCTATTTCTAAATGATGTATCATGATCATATATTGAGTTCTATTAACAAATAAATATAATTTCCTTGGATTACATGTTTCATACATGCTTAAAATTCTCATTTTTTTGAGAGTACATATTGTGTCTTGTTTTTATATTTAATTTACATGATTATAATTTTTATATATACCACATGATCCAAATAAATCTTACTTTTGAGATGAATTATTCTAAAGATTCATCCATTATATAAAAATGAGGGCATACAATGGGATTGATTTATATATTCAAGCCATGCCATATATATAATTTTACAATATAAGGCAAATTATATGACTAAAATGTGTCAAGTTGAGAATATTGAGACATATTTAGATAATTTTGATGGACATTTAGACATTATATGATATTTTAACACAAATATTGACTTGTTACATCATATTAAGGAATATATGGATCATATTGGGAATTGAATTCATTCATGTAGCAAATTTTATACTTTATTTATTTAGAATTGGTGAATATTAATGGTACTAAATTAACACTTTGGGTCTATATCCATTTTTAGTGGATGATCATTTTACGTATAAATCTAATTAAAAGTTACATTTTAAAAGTATGATTATGAATTTTAAGATCCACAAAAGAAACTATTTTGATACTTGGGGTAGTATGGTTGAGGTTACTACATCTCTTAACTTGAAAAACTACCTTCTCTAGTGGAAATTGGGGAATTTAGACTCCCTATCTCATAAAATCAATAATTGCATCTCCTTAGGACAAGTTCACCCCATGACATTCTCTAATAAAGTTTAATAAGTGATAGCTTGGTTTTCATACCATTAGGTGAATTTATTTGTTATATTTTCAATTTTAGTATTTTTCATTGATTTAAATTATTTTAGATTTCCTATTTTGAGAGGCTATTGATTCATACATATTTATTTTATATTTCACATGGAAAAAATGAAAAATTATGATTATACTTGTCAACACAAAACATAGTTATTGAAGGTAATGTTTATGTGGGTTTTGCGCACATCAAGGGTTCTTACATGAAGGTCCCTAAAATTTTAAGATTGGTGAAAGATTCAATCCAAGGTATGAATTACAAATATCAATTTTATAAATAACCATGTGGTGGAATAGTGGTGAGCAATGTGGTCATTAACTATAGATGGTTCAAACATGATGGATTTATGGATTCTAATTGATATAGATGGGTGGATCTAACCTAAGGTGAACTTGTCCAAAAAAATATAAAATGAGGCAAGGGTAAGGTAAAAATTAGAGTTATTTATTAATTAATTGAGGTATAAACCCTTCCAAGTAGGCCATTTTTTATATCCTAATCTAGCAAAATGCCAAGAACTAATATCTAATGTAATTTTTTATTATCACAATATACAAACAAACATAGTACCATATTGTGTGACACATCATATGCATTTAACCATTTATATTTATGATATATAATTAAAGAGAACTCAAACTAACAATTTTTTCAATCTGAGTAATTGAAAATAAACATTCACATAGCCTATTCTAGATTTTAATTAATATAAATTCCTCATAAGACACATTTTTTTGGAAGAGATAACACATTAACACAAACTTACAGGATAGATGAAAACTTTCCTAGCTTGTATTGATTACAAAATTTCTCCTCCCTTTAAAATGTTCAATAAACATATACTTATAGCTTGGAATGGGGATGCCTCATCCTCAAATCTTAATTTATTTTTGTAATGTCTAAATTAGGATACTATGTTAAAAACATGTAGTTTGTGTATGGATACAATATATTAAATATAATCCTATTTTAGACACAACATATTTTCTATATAAAATAAGTCATAGTTAAAATAGATCAATACTTGGATGAAGTCTTAGTTAGAACTGCCATTATAATTATAATTTTTAATTCAAAGAATCATAGTGTCATCATGAAATCTCCCATTGAATTACATGCATAACTATTACCACTAAATTTTGAACTGATGTATCAATTAATTATGAAGGTTGCACTTGAAGCACAATAGTTGATGTGGTCACAAACATTACGCTGTTAAAGTATATACAATATTATATACTTGGAACATAGACTTAGTTGTCAAGGGTTTAGCATAAGATGGATAATGCTGATCTTGAGATAAATAATGTTAAGTTAAAGGGGACAAATTTCCTTGTCCCTTTAACCTTTTGTATTTACCCATGATTATTTTAAAATACAACTCAATAGTCTCAAAATCAATGACTAATATTTTTAATAATAGTGGAATATTTTACATAAATCTATTTTATGTCCATGGAATATTTAAAATATACATTTAATGATTCTATCTGGGCCACCTAATCTCTAGAAAAAGTGATCAATTATACTATCTATTCTTTAGTTATGTAAATATTGCTCTCCACTTCTACCTTGAAACTATCAACTGTAACTTGTAACAAACTCTCAAAAAATGGTTTTGTAATAATTTATAATTGTGTTTTACACAAAAATTTGATCCTTATATCTATGATAAATTGAATAATTATTTTATATTTATTCATACATTATTGAACCAACCCTTGAATTTCCTAAATCCACTCTACTAAATGAGTCATATTGGTACTTATGTAATTTTGAGCCAGAGTTACATTAGGTGCAAGCATCAAATTTAGGTGTTGGTATGTCTTCAATAAAACAAATTTATTGATAAATCTCAATTTGGCATCCCAAAATTTCATTGATTCATGAACTAGACCATGTCTCCCCATAGTGGTTGAGATTATACTCTTATTGATCTAATGAATCTCAGGATGTGGTACATAGTCATACAAACATTTTATACATTACCAATTATATCAATAGGATCCTAAATTATAATTTTATCCTCTAACCTCTTTTTATACCATTTCAATCCACTAAACATCTATTTTATCATCCCACCAACTACATCGACAATTGTGATAGGGTATTATTCATAATCATTTCCATCTCCAAGTGTTATTTTCATTTTCTTTGTTAATGAAAACAATTCCTCCTATTTTTCTAGTTTGATAGACTTACCATCAACCATTTTTGTTTTATTCATCACTATCTTCAATGCATTAGTAAATACTTCAAATTACATGGAAACTTTTGTCTCTTATGTGATAAATAGATCATGCCTTATTAATTATTCTTGCTCAAGTTGTTGTATCCATGTAGGTAGCACCATGAGAGTCTAATAAATAGTTTAGGCTATTGACAAGGAAGTAGGGATTGAAGGATTTCATATGGGTTTCATTAATAATGTAAGTAGAATATTGGCCATGGATTATGGAGTGTAAGATGTAGGGGGTTTTGGAAATGCAGGAAGATCCTTTCTCCAAGATTTACTCTTTATTAGTGGGGGAGTCTTTAAAATATATTTGGTTAGGTTTGGGTACATATGTAAATAAACTATTGAGTATTATTTTTGGGTGGAATGTGTAATGGGAATACTCAATTGAGTAGAATACCTCATGTGAGGCTTAGGAAGATGGGTCTCCTGAGAAGTGAAGGTGTCTTCATATCTAGTGAAATGGATAAAGGAGTGGCACTTAGAGGGATTGGGAGACCTATAAAGACATTATCCCTAAGCTTTCTATCTATCTCAACTTATGTATCTTCTATTATAGTGATCATATCTTCATCATTATCTATTTCCTTAGCATTATCTAGAGTAATAATAGGATCATATTGTATCATTTATGCTAGCTTCATGGACATATTAATTGATTGCATCCAACTTTAAAATTTTGAATAATCAAGTATATTCATAAATATTAGGTCATTTATGTATGTTTGATGCCCATACCTATCATTTGTCCTATTTCCATAATCCTTGATAACTTTAGCAATTACCTATCTCAGATCCCAACATCTAAATTTAGTATTGCTCAAGCTAAATTTATTTCTATGCTTGGACATTTGATGAATATGTTCCCATAATGTATATTGATTCCTAACTATATTGAAATTATTTTTATGGATAATCCATAGCCTATATAATTTTAAATCTTGGTCCATAATATTGGCCAGATGGTATGATATTTATTTTTTGGCCAACTTGTCTAGGATGTAGTGAGGCAATAATAATGAGGCCTCAAATAAGACTTTAATTCTAATCATTGTATGTTTGGGATAGAACCATAATATCCCATTTTCTCAATTGACCTTTTTTATGTGATCTAATAACCTAACCTTCGGGTACATGTTTATGGCCCTATATATTATGGGATATAAGAGGTATATTATCATTTGAATTTGTATATTTGAATAGTCATCAAGCTTAGGCCTTTCGTTACAAAAGTGATTTGATAGTATTTAAAAAAGGTAGAAAGTAGTAAATGTGTTTTCATTTTTTCATTTTAAGACTAAGTATGTATTCGATTTAGTTGAAATCAAACATTCATTTCCAAAATCCTCCCTTCATTTCCCTGATCCTCCAGTCATGGGAATTAATTAAAGATAATTGATTTTATACCTATTTATTTGTTTTTAATTTTTTTTATGATGTTAGCCTTTACAGGGTTATTTGCCATATGGCACTCTATCACTATCTTTTATTTCTTAGTCATCTTGCTAAGTCATCTATTGTGACACATGTTGTTACATCAATTAAATGGGATGTATATTTATTTATTTTCATTGGATTATTTATAAAATGACATGTGGCCCATTATAATTTAATCTATTGGGTTGATCTCTTTGTCCTTACCTGGTTACCTTAACTCAATGAGGTGTGGACACATGGTTAGATCTCATTTATTTGTTTAATCATTTAGGTTTATGGTTTGTGAAATTGAATGTGAGCCACATATGAGTGAGATGTAAAAACGTGGATGGATATCACTTATCCAATTATTCACCAATATTTTTAACTCATGTCATTATGTATAGGCCATAAATGAGTGGGATGATGACACATATATGACTATCACTTATCTATATGCTCATAAAGCTATGTACTATTTACATATACCTGTAAATCACATATGAGTGGGTTATCAACACATGGATGGATCTCACTTGTCTAGATTCTCTTTAAGGTTCAATGATTTGGTTCTTTATGTATAACTTATAAAGGAGTAAGATATTGACATATGTATGGCTCTCACTTATCTAGATGCTTGGAAAGCTATGTGATTTAGCAACTTATTATTCAAGGAGTGAGTGAATAAGATAAATAAATGTGGCATGATCCCATTAACCTAGATAGTCATGAAGCCTCATACCATAGTCCTTTCATACATAAACTAAAATTAATTAACATTGTGACACATAGATGCTACTCAATTGATTTAATGCCTAGATTAAAATAGACATATAAATAGACATGATTAAGACACGTGTACATTCCTTGATTTCTAAGGTAAAAATAAAATTATAAATTTGAATATTTATCCATGAGGAATTTGGATAGTGACGTGTGCCATGATCTAAACCACTTAGTCTATGTGAATATTTGTAACACTTTGCCACTCTTAGATTTGATGATTATTTAAGTGCAAAAGAAGCATGTGTAAAAAAGTGATTTTGACATATGACGTTAATATATCTTTTAAAATACAAAGCAACCTTAAAAAAATATCCATTTATCTTGGTTAGTATAGAATAAAACCAAACCCATATTTCAAAAAAACACCTAGATTTAAAACTTAGGGACCCATAAGAATAAATCAAAAGAAATGTTCATTTTAAATTAAACTTAGGGAAATAGTTCTTAGCTTGAATCTATACTTAGTCTATCAAAATAAGATGTTAACATGAATTTTTTAGGACAAAGTGGGCCCTCATTTGAAAATTTGAAAATGGGGAAGGTGTTGGTCATATTAAATGGAGCTTCAATGGGGAAATACTCTAGAGTATTTGAGAAACCAAAATCTTTGGTTCATACATCATGACAAAATCACAAAATTTATAAGAAGAGAATAAATAAATCAAAGGAAGTGAAAGAGGATTTGACATGTGCATGTAACATACTAACCATTTTCATTCATTAGATTATGTGTGATTTCATGAAGATTCTTCCACCTTATTATAGGATTTTTAACAAAGATTATACAAAAGTTAAGGTCTCTTTTTCCCCTTTTCACTTTATTATTTTTTAGCTTTTAAGCACAAGGTTTTAAGAAGTTGAAAATTACTCTACTTATAGACAAATTTTCATAGCCTGATAGAGATACTTTTGATTTCACTCTAAGCATTTCTTTACTTCCATCCAAGTGTCCATAACCCTTATAGAGATTACTTAAATCACCCATCTTACATGAGTTTTGTTATTTTATTTTTTTGAACCTTTATTAAAAGAATGGGTTGAAAGTATATACACATAATACTTTTAAAATTTATCAATTACTATTGTTTTTTCTCTTGCAATAACCCATTGAGTCTCAATATCTTTGAGTACATGCATTAAAGGGTACACTAGGAAATGGGTGGGAAGACCATTAGTGCTTCACAAGATTGTTGTTCCCTATACCACCACTCAAAACTAGCACAAACCTTTTCTATATATTCCCCTAAGCTTTGAAACCCTCATTACATTCTCCTCCAAGTAATTCACCACCTTAAATATCCCCTACCTAAGATAAAACCTCATTTTGTCATCCTTTGAACATAGTTGCATAGGTTGAACTTGTTCTTATAAATGAGCACATTACGGGTCTAAGCCAACCCAACAAACTTAGTCTGGGACCTAACTTCTTTATTTCCTAAAGAATTAGATCAACTGAGCCAACTATGTTTAATAGAACTCTATAAGGGTTTAGGGTTGGATATAGCTATAAAAACACATTTATACATCCATACATCCATCAATAACATCAATACAACTCATAGATCAAACAATGCCCATATGAATATATATATATATATATATATATAATATATATATATATATATATATATATATATATATATATAACATAATGCAAATACAAGATACAATAGCTTACATTATTTCTATCATGTGGATGAGCCACACTACCCATAGATGCATGTGACTAAACCTTCTGAATAGTAAATTGTAAAGACTCAATCTAGGATATCAAACCATAGACCCATCATTATAAATTGGCCACCTATGTCTACACACATCCAAGATTAAAATAGTCTCCACATTGGTAGCTTACTCCTATATCAATGCTTAACAAGATCTAGCTTCTCAATATTTAACTCCTATAGATATTTTTACACCATATCCTCATGCCTATAACAATTGAGTTTCCTCCCCAACTAGTCGAAACTAGCTAGCATAATCTAGGGTAGATGGTACCATAGGATCTACCAAGGTATATGTCTCAAAATATGAAAACACCCCATCCAAAATATCATGACGTGTGGTCACAATCATGACATCCCATATAATCTCCTCTATAGTATTAATAGCAACATAAAAACCAAATATACATCATAACACACACACACACAAAAAAAAAAAAAAAAGAGAAACACACACACACACACACACACACACACACACACACACACACACACACACACCTCCAAACCATCTATTTATACCAAGAAAATAAATAAATATTCAACTGGTGATCTATGTCAAAAATATTTTAAAAACTTATAAGAATTTATTAATAGAGTTGGTGTCAACAAACATGGTCTCCCCATTAGCCCAACCATTGAGCACCTCCTCTATAGGCTACCTCCATGCAAGTACAAATCCTAGAGTCACCACCTATGCATGTCATGGTCCTCTCATTAGCTACCTCTCTATGGACCACTTGTGTCTAACCTCCATTATAATATCTTCTTTTTCAAAAACTTTCTCTTGTGTTCTCTCCCTCTGATGGTCCCTCAATCTCTTATGTGCTTGTGCCGGTCTCTTTCATCCCTGCTATGAATCTATAGTTTCCCCACCTACATCATCACCCTCTACATCCAAAACTACAACATCCTCTATCTTAGGTCTCATTTACCCTATAGTTATGCCTAACCTACCTAAATTATCACTTACTAAGGTCTAATGATAGGTATCTCTACAAACATTCCTACACATCTGCTGGCTCTAGGCTCTCTAGCATGTCATGTACACTAAGTAGGAACTACTATGATAGACACTAGATGTGGTATGCCTAATTGTCTAGGTATATGAGCTATCAGATGTGGTTCCACCCATAAATTATAATGTCTTGTAATGTGAATGCATACCAATATAATAGCAATAGTATCCCAATATGACCAACTAGATGCAATATCAGTATAGGGATACCAAACTATCTTCCCATGAGTAACAATATATAAATTCAAGGCATGGGAAAAGACACACATTGCATGGTCCTATTTCCATCTCACCACCCAAGGCATCCTCTCATGAAATTCATGGGGAAACCCAACCAACCTATACATATAAAACCTATCATAAATCCAAACACTCAACAAAATCATGGGGGCCATAGTTTTCTACCCATGGTTTAACATACCATACATATCATGCATCAAATACACCTAAATGATAGAACCCAAATAATATAAAACACATTAATCTAAGATAGACTAACATAAGGCTACCACATACAATGGTACCTTCCCATCTAACTTAAGAAACAACACACATTATATCACAAGTCCTATCACAACCCTATTTATATCTATAATGGTCAAGATATATGCATCAAATAAGCTAACTCATAGACCAAGGTAAATATTATGTGAACCAATTTCACAAAAGGATAAATCTTACCTCTCATCCTCTACCTCTAACACATCATAAATGATAAGATTCCTGATAATGGGTATTCTAACTAAGGTATGGACATCCTCCAAGGTGATGCCCACATCTATGTTATCTCCATCCACCTCTCATCAAAAAGTATTGGACAGTCACTCTTATGTTCCTAGGAATATGAAGAATATATAAACACTTCTTTTGATCCTCTACATATCCATGATGCCTCTAAATCCCAAGGAAACTATCTGAGCTAGGTCCACATTTAATAGTCTCTCTAGTAAATTTGGTAGCTAGAATGCATCTAGCAAACACCAAAATCTCTATCATCTCTAAATAATGTAAAATAAAATATAATGTATTATATTTCAATAAAAAAATTCAAATACATTCTTAAAATTCTTAAATTACTACAAATTAACTATTTCATTAGCTTGTTCTTCTTATTTGTCTAATTATCACCATTTTCCTACGTAGTTAGTGCATTTCTATAGACATAGTCAGACCTTTTGATACTAAATTATCCCTTTCCCATCCTTTTCATATTATATTATACCAATAATTCATACTATATCAACCAAAATACACTAATTCAAACCTATCCATCTTTATAACTGAGTTGGCCCTCTGCTATGTAGTTGACCACCCCTAATAATACTAAATCAACTCTTTGCCATGCAATTGACCACCTTGTTTCATATCTCATTTTCCAAATAAGTTGGTAGGGATGACTCTATTTTAAATTTATAGTTATTTTTCAACCATTTACAATAAATTCCTAAGGCATTTATTGGTCTGACTCTTTTATACATAATATTCAACTTTGTTCCTAGTTTACCTAAAAATTTCCTAGTGTAATTTTCATTATCTACATTTCCTCTAAAAACTATTTTTTACTATTTATATTAATTTAAATATAATTTACCAAAAATAAATGAAATTATTGCACCAATTACCTAAGCTATACTGGCTATGCCCACTAGGAATCCTCCATGTCGTAGTTGTTGTTTCCTTACCATGATCACTTTATGGGCTCAACTAGACCAATATTTCCTCAAAATAACAAAAAATTACAAATGAATTAATTTTCACCCTATTTATATTTAATATATAAAATTATTTAAATATCAATTAATTACCACCATTTTTTCATCCATAAGTTTATTTCTACTAGTTTTTCTGAACAAAAAGATGTTTTAGAATTCTGACATTGTAGAGAAGTTTTCCACATATTAAATATATATTTTTCAAAAAAATGGATATATTTGTCATTTTAAAATTTCACCTAATATTCAATACAATGGACACCTCTACATTTATCTCAATTCATGTCTACTCTACAACACTAAGGTAAGTAAAGGTATGAATTTTTCAATTCTATCATTTCATTTATCTTATTTGCTTCTTAATATAATTTAGTTAGCTTAGTGTGGTGCATTACTATGTTCTTTTCCTATATCACCATCTCATGTTTCAATTGCATGATACATGATGAGATTCAAGTGGGGAATATGTATACACAAAATAGTTAAAAAAAATTATCTATTAGTAATGATTTATCTCCTGTAGGAACTCATTGAGTCTTAATTTCTCTAAGTGCACACCTTAAAATGTGTACAGGGAAAGGGATGGGCATACCAGTTTTACTTAATAAGATTTTTGTTCACTATACTACCACATAAAACCAACACAAAATTATCATATACATTTTCCAAATCTTTGACACCCCCCTTACATGTTCTTCTAAATAATTCACCACCTCAAATAACCACTACCTAAGCTAAAACCTCTTTTTGTTATCCTATAAACATAGTTTCATGGGTTGAACTTGTTCTTATAATAAAAATGTTGAGAGACTAAGTTATCCTAGACAACTTAGTCTAAGACTTGAATTCGTTTTTTATTAAATAATTGAGTTTACTAGGTTGACTATGTGAGATAAAACTTCATGAGGGTTTAGTGTTAGATATAGATATAAATACACATCATTCATGACATTTTAATTAGAGAGAGATAGAGATAATCATTCATTTGCACAACTACTTATCCATAATTATACTTGAGGAATCATTCTTAGGGTTTCATACTTCCTTTTGAGAGAAAATTATTTTATAGTCAGAAAAGTTTTTTGGATGCATAGGAGAAGTCGTGTAGCCTAGAGTCGACCTATCTTTGTTATCCTTACAAACCACAACAACCTTTTGAAAAATACCATTGGATAAGGGATATATTTAGGCTCAAAAATTTCATATTCAAGGTAAGTATTCCTAAATATGACTCCTCTTTTATTAGTAGATAGATTTGCATATATTGTCTTATGAATATATTTCTCTCTCAATGCATTAGGATTACCTCTACATTGACTTTAGTTGAGTTATTCTTTGCATTTTTACTTTTATTTTTATTATCCCCCACTTGTAATGCAAACTTTTATGATCATTAGATTAGATTTGTTTTACTTTATTATAACTTTGTTAGAAACCATAAGGCCTAGCTAGGGTTATTGTGTGGTATTTCTCTACTAGAGGATTTTGAAACCTCTATAATGATATTGTGTGGTAAGATACCCCTTAGTTATGTCTATTAGATCTATGTTGGTCATGACCTTGATTATCTAAATTTACCAACAATAAGAAGGGTTAGTTTGATTGATCTTATTCAAGCTAGGATTGATTTGTAGATCAACTTCACTTTACCTTGTATACAAAGATTTGATTTCATAAATATTCTTACCTCTTTTTATAAGAGTTTTAACAAATATCAAATAAAATCTAAGGTCTCTTTTTTCCCTTTTCCCTTTTTTATTTTTATCTTTTAAGCACAATGTTTTGGGAATGTATAAATTAATCTAGTTCCAACCAAGTTTCCATAGCCTAATAGAGATACCTTGATTACACTCTAGCATTTCTATACTTCCATCTAGGTTTTCATATGCCTGATAGATAATAATTAAATCACCCATCTTACTTGAGTTTTGTTATTTTATTTATTTTGAACCTTTATTCAAAGAGTGGTTTAAAACCACTAGTGGTTGGATTTATGGGATTAAAAGTCATTATAGATTACATATTTTACTCATATTTTGTCTTAATCCATGATTTTTATCCCTCAGACAAGTTTTAAGTGTGTACATATGCAATTTTTTTTTCAAAATGAGAAGTTTTTCTAAAATTTGCATGAATGAGTTCATCATAGCTTACATAGTTATGATGAACTCATTTTATTCAAATAAAATATTAATTTAACCATGACATATATCCTAATTTAAATATTTAAAATGCACCAAAATTAATATTCACAATTACCATTTTAATTATTTTGGCCACCCCTTTATAGGAAAGGTTTCACAAAATGCATGTAGGAAGTGAATTTGACTATTTTGAATTGAAAGCATGAAATATAATCTAGGAAATCATAAAATATAATCTATGAAAAAATGAAATATAATATAATTATAATAACAAATAAGAACTCATGGTCATTATGAGATATTTCTAGTTGGGGTAGCCAAAAAATAATGTTTCATAAACTACCCATTGACTGGAAACATCAACCCATTACCTTGTAAATATTTTAAGCAAAAATCATTATTAACAAAAATTTCAAATATTTTATGTCCAAATACACAATTAAGTGAACTTGCCATGTTTTCATTTATTTCCTTGTGCTTTATCCTATAATAGGACTAAATATGAAATATTTAAAACTTTTACCTTTGATCTTTTATCAAACCATATAGTGACTATATTATGATGTTTGTTGAAGTTGTGCAGTGCTTTTGTCTAAGCATATTCCATTTGGAAAATGATGAGTAATCTTGACTAAATATTTTCATATTATTCCATATACACTTGCATGAATTGATTTTTTAGTAACTTGAGTTGTTTTATATATACTAATAAAAAATTTGAGGCCTCGAGGGCCTATATGTTTCTTGTCTTGTCTTCCCTTAATCCATGTTTTAAAAATAGATGACATTCTCTTAGATTATATTTTATTATCTCATTTATGGCATCCATCAAGTTTTTATTGGTCCATTATACCACTCCATTTCTTTGTGGATAGTATTTTGAATATAATTTGATGGTAATATAACTATTATAGAGCCATTCTATTAACTCTATAGATTAGAAAGATGGATTTCACATACTAGGGAAAGTTCTATTCCAAATTTGGCTATATTATATTCAAGAAATATGTCCACATATTGGTATCTATAATTATTTATTTCATTTTCCTTTTTCCATATAGTATACTAATATGTATCAATCACCATAAACTTATGTCTAGTTGGTGAATCAATATTAATGACTCCTACCTAATCTATGCATCATTATGCAAAAGGGCATCCTTCAATTATAGGCTTCAAAAACACTATTTTGTGTAATTAGATTTTTCCAAATACTTGACATTGGTGACACTGTATAAAATGGTTTTGTGAATATTTAAAAATAGTGGGCTAATAAAATCCCATCATAAGAATTTTGTGTAGAGTAGCATTCACTGAAGGGTGTTCAGTGCCAATCTTCTATTCAATACTATTGTAGATGTTTTTAGCCTCTTCTTTAGAGACACACCTCAAATATATGCCTTCATAGTCTTTTTAGTATAGAACTAGCTTATTAATCTTGTAGTGTGGTGACTTGGGCCTGAGTTCTCATCTTCATTATTTATTTAATTAAATATGGTATGTGCTCATGAGTATATAATAAATAATTTGAATGTACCAGTCACCTCCTTCTACTTGAGACTAGTTGATCTATTTACTAAATATGCATGGATATATGTCCACCACTATCTAGATGATACCTTGTCCTCTTAAAATTTTAGTACGTCTAATATTAAGATCAAATTTTGATAACTTGACCACCCACTTGCCCCTCCTTTCACCTAGTTTGATATGATTAAGTGTGAGTTTGATAGTTGGGTCTAGGATGATGGTGTAAGTATTATTACATAGGATATAATGTCTAAATTTATTTATAGCATTGATCAAAAAAATTATTTGTTTTATATCATGGAATACTTTAATTTTTCATCTTTCAGATTAGTAATCATAAAATAAATAGGATGTTCATATCATCCACCCTTTATATGAGTAATGTTGATATAATATGTTAGATGGAAATGAATACAAGAATAAATCTTTATTAAAATATGGTTTTATCAAAACTAGATATTGGAAATGGTAGTATTGAAATCCTAAAATGATTTCTCACCTCTTTTTTCATTCTATTTTTGCATCCTAAATCAACATAGAATTTAGTGGCTTGACAATCTCTACAAATCTTGAAATAAATTTGTGAATAAAATATATCTTTCCAAAGGACTTGAGTTCATTTTTACTATTAGGAAATAGAATTTTTGAAATAACTTGAAATTTATATGGATCATTTGATATGACTTAATTGGAAATAACATGGGCCAACAATCTAACTTCTATGACCAAAAAGTACTCTTATTTGGGTTTAAGGAGATTTCATATATTATACATTTATCAAATACTCTCTTCAAATGGGCGATAAGATCTATTATATATATAGAAATGACAATTAATTCATCCATGTACAAGATAATACACTTACGAATGATTCCTTGAAAATAAAAATCCATGGCTTATTAGAAAGTACCACCTACATTAATTAATCTATATGACATTCTTTTGTATGAAAAATTTCCCCCCTTGGTACTAAAATCTATTTTCATCCAATCATTGTTTTCTACCAATAGTCAATTGTAGCCTGAGAACCCATCTGAAAATGACATCATATCTAACCCACTCACTATCTAAATTAATTCATCTAGGGAAGGAAAGGGATACTTATCTTTTTCTAAAGCTTAGTTGAGGTTCACAAAATACACACAACCTAATTGTTTAATGACATCCAAGTTACATAAATTTACACCATTTTTTATATTTTCATCCAAATGATTTACTTATAAAATCATCCATAACTATCTATAAATTCACTATTCAAATAATAAATGTATCAAATATAATAAACATAGAGATTTATCAAATCAATTGTCAATAAAATGATCCATTTAGTTTTCAAATAGTAAATAAAAAATATAAGATTAATATTTCTTATAAATGAAAATTGGAAAGAGTAAATTACATAGAATAATAATTTACTGCATATTACATTTTAGTATAAATTAAAATATAAAATATATCATGTATAATAGTATAAATGAGCCAAAAAAATAGCTCCATGATTCATATATAGCCATGAGTATGATACCAAATGGTTTAATAGTTAGACATAGATAAAACATCATCTAAGTGACTTACCTCCAAACATGCACCATAAATTCCCATACACCTCCCCAATAAGAATGGCCCTTACCTTCACAGAGGGGTAGATAAAAATAATATTAATATCAAGAAATCATCCAGAGCCCATGTGTGTATAACCAATAATACATGGAACAATCACATAGACCATGGAAATTAATCTCTTATCTAATATGACATCAAAAAACACATGAAAACTAGAAATTAAAATGGAATGACAATGTCTTAGCTATAACATTAATTTGGCCAAATTTTTCATTATATAAATCAGATCTCATATGGATCCGAGTCAATTCTACTCACATAAACTCTCTGCTAATGAATAACACACTATCAAATGATATCATTAGGTAGATATGTGAGTTTTAGGTCATCTCCCTCATATATCTAACTCCTATTATCAAATGAATCATACCAAATAATTATTAATATTGAATCATGGCATAATAAATATAGGTTACATCATACATTAAATATAGGTAATTATGTAGTCAAAGGAATTAACATTCATCTCTTAATATTATCATTATTTCAAAATCATGAAATTCATGCATAGGTTCTTTTACATTTAAACCAAAATGCATAAAGGACTAGAACAAGAATTCAAGAACACTAAATACATTTTACATCATATATCTCTCTATTCACAAGCATTATTCATATATATATATACATACATACATATATACATACATACATATATATATATATATATATATATATATATATGTATGTATGTATGTATGTATGTATGTATATATATATATAATATATATATATATATATATATATATATATATATAATATATATATATATATATACATACATACATACATACATACATACATACATACATACATACATACATACATACATATATATATATATATATATATATATATATATATACATACATATATACATACATACATACATACATACATACATACATACATATATATATATATATATATATATATTGCTATAAAAATTAGTCAAAAATATAAACCAATGAGTCTCAAAATAGATTTTAAAACACAAATAATGTATAATAAGATTATTTGTATACTTCATTGATAACTTGTCCTTTATATACTTATTCCTTTATTTCCTCAATCCATGAATATCCCATATTTTAAATTATATAAAATTTCAACCTATAAATGTTTCATGGACAAGATATTCTATATTGATTATATATAATAATGAGACATTAAAATAATATAACATATGAGAAAGGGTATTTAATACACATAAGTTTTCTCATCATAATTTTACTTGTTTAACATACTACTAACTATTCCTTCAACCCATGGACAATATTACTCATCAATAAACATAATAAATTGTATAATTCATAATTATAATTTCCCATTATAACCTAAGACTATTCAAAAGGATAAAAAATGAGACAAATATATGCTCAAGTTCAATATCTTGGTAATAGTTTGAATATGAACTTATATACATTGATAAATGTAATCATATTTATATGTAATTATAAATATATATACATAAACATTCATTTTTTTCATGAAAATAAAGTAAGTTTCTTTAATTGTATTATTAGTAGTATATATGCTCAGATGTACTCCTTCTAATTGTCAACATATAGGTCTACTTTACACACACACACACACAAACACACACACACACACACACACACACACACACACACACACACACACACACACACACACACACACACACACACACACACACACACACACACACACACACACACACACACACACACACACAGACCTAGTTTCTTAATTTCATTATGCATTGAGGCACAACTAAACTGACTTGATTTCCTATCATTAAATATACAACTATAAATCCTTATTTTTTTTTATGTAAATATGTATATAGAATAAAATATACCACAAAATAATCTTATTTACATGTTCTAAATAATTTTTTTTATATCACCCTTTTATAACTTGCCATTCAACATAAGTCTCTAATTTGTAAATGAACTTGAGTTGGTTTTACAACTTGTTTATATATGCTTAGCTTTCATGATAGTTATATTCATTTTCATTCATATCTAAAACACATAATATTGTATAGACAATCCTCTAATGTATGCAAAAAATAATTATTTGCAAGGCATACCATGAAGTTTATCAATTTAAAATAAGGCCCTTAATCTATATTAGTTCTGAGGGTTACAAAGAAAGAACATATTATCACTATTTGGACCAATACTTAGTCTAGGAAAAAGTAAAGATATAAGGTTCTTTAACCACTAGGATAAAATAAACATCAACTATAATACACCATTCAATAATTCTCATGTCGTGCATAAATCAAATGTCTACAGTAAAGGAATCTCATAGAAAGGATTTTACAGTCAATAAACATTCAATTTATTAAGAGGAAAAGGCTCAATATCATTTTCGTATGCCTAGGTATGGAACTTAATTCCATCCCCAACTATATAAATATTAATCCTTAATTTTTATAGAGAGATATGACAACAAACATAATTTAATAGGATATAAATTAACCTAGGGCAAACATTTATTATTTTAATCCCAAACAGATCTAAAACTTCATAGTAACAACCCATACATTTTCTATTTACAAATTAAAAGCTTAACTTACCTAGCTATAAAAATGTTCATTATTCCAATTTAAGGTGTTTTTAGCCTCCCTATCCTTCTTTCCAAAAGCCCTTTTTTCTTTCCTCCCTATCCTTATTTCCAAAATCCTTTTTTATCTTCTTTCATGTCCTCATTCCTTTCTCTTCCTTGCAAATATTCTATTTTATCCTTTTCTCATTTTACATGACTCATTAATTCTCCTAAAATTATGTGAGTTCACCATAATGGAACTTAAATTCCTTTATGCTTTATTTATTCCATTTTTTGTTAACTTCAATCATTCACCCTATTTTTGGTCATGGTAGCTGCATGAAAACCCTCTATTTTTCCAAATAGTGAAGTCAACTCCAATATCATAACAAAATAACAAATGTAATTCCTTCTCGTGATTCCCATTATAACTTAATATTTTATATTTGAAAGGTTCATGAGAATAAATATATTATAGAATTTTTACAAAACCAAATCCCACTTTCCTAAGTTTCCTAGAAACTTATTTAAAATAATTATGTTGGGTGTCTTTTTCCCTATTTCCCCCTCCTTAGGCCACCAAAAGGGTTAGTATAAAAGTTTAAAAACTTTAGCATGATAAAAACCTAAGACTCTATGGATTAAAATTCATAACAAGGTATATCTTAATTATAACACAACATCTCAAGTTTATCTTACAATAAGGTTTAACAATGGTTCACACCACAATGTACACCAAAAAAATTATAGAATTTAATTAACAAGTTCACCAATTCCAAGCTAGTTAGTAATCAAATCAAAGTAAATTAAAACATAAAATATTAACCAAATAAATAACTTATGAAAATTAATTAGTTGGCACATTCATGTAAAATAAATAACAAATAATTTCATCTCAGTAAGCATACCATAAGAGTGTGTGTGTGTGTAGGTTTAGTTTAGTTATCTCAATTCCTAATGCTGATATATGTACCCTGTTTTACAATGATACTCTCCCTCTATGTCACTTATGAAGGTGGGAGAGTCTTAAAACCACCTTAATCACATAAAAGGTAGTTAGTTTGAGATTATAAAAAGTAATCAAATACTCAAAATATATAAGTATCAATAAAATTTTATAATGTAAATCATTTACAATTGAAATCACAATCAATGTGATCATAAAACATAGTACAAACATATGAAAATGTTCTATAATATAAATTATCATGAAAATAACAATATGACTACCAATCATACAACATAAATATATAGATCAAACATGAAAATCAAAACTACAAATCATTTATTACATGACCCCTACTAATACTTAAGTAGTTTTTATAGAGTTGGATGGGATGTGACATCCTTTCCCACTAAAATAGGTCATTGTCTCAATGAATTTTATTTCAAAAAATATTTTAGAAAATAAAAATAATGTTAAGTAAAAAAAATCATTTATGTAAATGAGGAAATGATCTCAAGAACTACTCATAATCTTTCCAAGTAGTACTATCCTTAGAATATAGGTCCTACTGGACCTTGAATTTTTATACTTACTATTATGTAAGTTAAGCTTATTAATATTAATTATTTTTATTGGTTCTACTATGACCATGAATGGATCTAGAACCTGTAATGAATTCTAGTCCAAGACATGAGAAGGATCAACTATATACTTCTTAAGATAAGATACATGAAAAATATTATGAATTTGAGCTAAATATGGTGGAATTACAAGTGTATATGATAAATTATTACTCACTTATATATAATTTAAGGGTCACACATATATTGGTGATAATTTTGATGATTTCTCAAAGTTAATAACACTCTTTTGGGGTTTGAATTGTAAATTTTTTAATCTCCAATTGAGAATTTCCTTGTCATTCTTTTTATATTAACATAAATTTTCTATCTATCATTGGCTTCATCCAATATTTGTCTTATTAACTTTACATGTTCTTCTATTTCTACAAGAATATTAGGTCTAAAAACACTTTATCTTCTAATTTTTCCTAGTTTATTGGTGTCTTGCACCTCCTACCATACAATGCCTCAAAAGCAGCCATTTTCAAAGCTAATTATAATGAGATGTTGTAAATAAACTCAACTAATGGAAGATATTCTTCACATTTGTAATTATGGTCCATGTAATAATTCCTTAAAATATCCTCCAAAACCTAATTTACTCTCTATTTACCAATTCATTTTTAGATGGTAACTTGTACTAAAGTTTAGTTCTATACCAAATCTAAATTAAGAGTTTGCCAAAACCTTGAGGTCATCCTAGGGTCCTTATATGATATTATCTTTTATAGAAACCCATGAAATACATATACCTATTTTACAAATCTTTTGGTGAGCATTGGTTTATCATCTATTAAATTACCTAGAATGAAGTGAGCTACCTTAGTAAGTTTATCCACAATTTCCAAAATAATGTCATGATGATCTATGGACATAGGTGATCCTTGAACAAAGTCCATGCTAATAACTTTACACTTCCATTCTAGCATGGAATGTGGATAAAAAAACCTCATAGGATGTAGATGTTCAGTTTCAACTCATTGACATTCTAAACATATAAACACAAAGTATGTTGCATCCTTTTTTTATTCCCTTCTAAAAATACAATGGTCTTAATTCTGTTAAAAGCTTTGTCACTCTAATATGTCCTAAATATGGAGAATTGTGAAATTAATTTAGCATAATATTCCTCAAAATTTTCCTATCAAGTACATATATTATACCATTATACCTCAAAATTCCATAATTCTCAAATTAAAATCCATGGTATCTATGATCCTTAGATTTCTCAACCAATGGTTTCTTAACCTATTTTTTGAATTTATCTTTGGGTGAGAATTTTACTACTTTATCTCAAAAAATACTCATTATCATGTCCAAAGATGAAATATATCTTCTACAACTAAGGGCATCTTTAACTCTATTCACTTCAACCTTAATGTAGTTAATGTCAAAATCATAGTCTAACAAAAATTCTAACCACTACCTTTAATGAACATTAAGGTTTGGTTACATAAATACATATTTGAGTCCCAAGTTATAAATTTTAAGCCTAAAAATGTTTCCCAATAAATAACGCCTCTAAACATGTAAAACATGAAATATGGTAGTTAATTCTAGGTCACAAGGAGCATAATTTGCCCCATAAGGTTTCAATTTACTTGATTCATAGGCCATAATTGAATTGTCATGCATAATAAATCTTCCTAACCATTTCATATTATATCTATTATAACTACAAAATGACCATTTAAATTTGAAATCCATAACATTAGTGTTAAAATAAACCTCTTTTTTCATAATTTTAAAGGTTTATTCACATTTATCAAACCAAACAAAATTTTGCTCTTTCCTCTGAAGAGAGGTGACAATATTATCTATATTATATAAATTTGGCACAAACTTATTGTAGTAACCTTATAAACCTATGAAAATATGGACCTCGTGCACATGGTGTTGTCCACTCCATAATGGATCTAATCTTGGCTAGAGCCATAGAAATTACTTCTATAGACATAATATATCCCATTTATTATAATTTTATTTGAAATAATTCAAACTTGGATAACTTCCCAAATATTTTATGCTTCTAAAACTATCATCAAACTAAACATAAATGCTCAACATGATCTTCTTCACTTTTGGAATAGATGAGAATATCATCAAGAAATACTAGCATAAACTAATCGACATAATCTCCAAACACACTGTTAATGAGTTTCATGAATACTAAAAATGCATTCATTAGTTTGAAATGAATTAATAATGTCCATTGTAAGTATTGAAATCTATTTTTAGAATATCTTCCTCTCTAATTCTTAATTTATGGTACCCAACATGAAGATCAATATTTGAAAAGACTATGCACCATGTTTTTTAATCAAAAAGATCATCAATCCAAGGTAAAGGATACCTATTCTTGATTGTTTCCTTGTCAAGTATTTAGTAGTCAATGTAATAATGAAGGGTTCCATCATTTTTTACAAATACTATAGGTTTAACCCATGGTAAAATGCTTAGTTAAATCAACCCTTTGACCAACATCTCTTGAATTTGGGCCTTGAAATCTATTAATTCAGTTGTTTTCATTATGTAGGGAGACTTGGATTGTGGTTTCAACCTTGTAATGATATCAATGGTGAAATCAAATAATTTTTTTAGGTATACTTGGTAATTCCTCTAGAAAAAACATCCTAAAATTCTTACATAAAAGGATAATCTTCTAATGAGGGTTCCTTAGCTTCATCAATTTCATCCATTTTTAATAGGAATGGTTGACATCCCTTTTATTGAGCCTTTTTTAATTAAATGGATGAAATTTCACTTAGATTTAACTCTCTCTGATCTCCTCATATTTAGGTTAGATTTATCAAATCATCTAAACACTCAACCTTCTTAAGAAAATAATCAACTTTGGCTTTATGTTTAGAGAGTTAATTCACTCATAGGATCACATCATATTACCCTAGTAGTGCTTCATATAAATAAATTATCATAGTTAATTATGGAATTTTTTTTTTTAGTATCAATAAGACATCTATCAACCTTGACCTTGGATTCATTTCCATACTAAACTGACTAATCATTTTCCATAAAACTAGATTTCCTAGATAATTTACTTAACATTATGGGCAAGATAAAAAATTTAGTGGCTCCTATATATATCAAAATAAAAATAGGTTTCCCAAAAAATTACTTGATACATCAATGGGAGAGGTTTAATATTATTTTTGATGGTTGTGAACTATTTTTTGAATATGTTGCTAACAAGTTTCCTGTTATGATGTAGAGGTGGATGAATTCTTATTTATATCATTTTTATTCCACTAAGGATAATCATTTTCATAATGATCTCCTCCACATGTAAACAATATTTTATGTGGTCCCTTCCTCTTATACTAATTAACTCCCTTCAATCCTTATTTAAAACTATATCCATGTTTCACGTTACTTGAAGCATTACTGAATATTGCATTCTAGATATTAAATCAACTCTTGGAATTCCAATTCTATTTTTAGTTCTTTTTATTAAAAGGTATCTTCAAACTTCCAAACTTATTTTTAAATTTTTATCTAACCTCAAGAAGTGATTTCAAATTTTGTTCTATGTTAACTACTTTTTCAAATATTTGGTCCATGGTGGATGGTCCATTCACATCCACTTCACATCTAATTTGGGGTTTAAAGACCATAATGAACTTCTTGATTTGGTAACATTCATATTTCTGATACTATAGAACATACATTAAGAGCTTTGGGAATTGTTCTTAGTATTCATTTACTAGTAGACCCCCTTGCTTCAAATCATGAAAAAATGTTAATTTATGATCAAAATATATCTAGGGTAGAAATCATGCTCTAAAAAGAGTCACAAACTACTCTTAAGTGGTGTTAGTTGAATCAAGGTTCATCTCAAGATTCTTATTATCCTACCAAGTTGTTTCTTCACCAACTAGTTGGTAAGTTCCCAACATAATTTTAATCACCTCATAATAATTTTTTATACTAAAATATTTTTCCATTTTATTTATCTAATATTAAATTCCATCACCTAATACCTTACCATCAAACTTGGGTGGGTTTATTTTATTCATATTATACACAAGCTCTACAACTACTTGATATCTTGCTACTTACTAACCTTCATCATGTCCCTAATATTGAGGATCTTATGAATCAATTAGTTTTTACTCTATAACCTCTCTTTCATATTACTCAAGTTCATGAACTTCTCTCTAGAGCTACTATCCTGTCTCTAGTCTCATTAATGATAATGAGTATTTGATCAAGTTTTTTAGCTTGTTCAACTGCTAGTTGATTAGGATTAGCTTGAGGGTTCAAATTTGAAGTCCCATCTCACTCAATTTACCTAATGCCATTCTCCTCACTAAAATTATGATAATATATTTATGTTAGTGGACTCATTAGGTCTGATTGTTAAACCTTCACTCTAATACCACAATGTTATAACCTCATTTAGGTTATATAAAATTATGCCAATTTTATTTAATTTTTTGTCCAAATGGTTTAATTATAAAATAATCCATAATTGTGTAAATTAATTATTTAATAATAAATGTATCAAATTTAATAAATACAAAAATTTATCAACCCACTAATTAATAAAATGATCCATTTAATTTTCAAATAGTCTATAATAAATGACAAGAAAAATATTTGTCCAAAATGAATAGTGGAAAGAGTCAAGTACATCAAATCATAGTGTAATACATATTACATTTTAGGAAAAATCAAAATATACAATATATCATGTACAATAATATAAATGAGCCTCATAAAAAATCAATGATTCATATATATCCATGAGTATGATCCTAAATGGCTAAATAACTGAATAGAGGAAGTTCATCATCCATTTGATTTACCTCCAACCACAAATCGTCAATATTTTTCACACCTCCCAATTGGGAGTGCCCCTTGAATTCACAAAGGTAAGATAATAATAGTATGGATATTGATAAATAAATTGAAACCCATGTGTGTACAATCACTAATACATGTAACAGTCACATAGACCATGGAAGCTAATACTCTATCTAATATGACATTAGCAAACACATGTAAACTAGAAGTATATTGGAATGATAATGTCTTAGTTATAATATTATTTTGGCCAATATTTTCATTATATAAATTAGAACTCACATGGAATTGAGTCAATTCCACTCATATAAACTCTCTTCTAATGAATCACATACTATAAGATGATATTATGGGGTAGATATATGGATTGTATGGTAACAACCTCATATATATAACTATTTTTATCAAATTAATCATGTCAAATGATTCATAATATTGAATCATGGCACAATAAATATAGGTTGTATCATACACTAAATACAGAAAATTATGTACTTAAAGTAATACACATTCATCTCTTAATAATCTCATTGTTTTAAACACGTGATATTCATGTATAGGTTCTTCTACATTCAAACCATAAATGCATAAATGACTATAACAAGAATTCAAGAACACTAAATCCATTTAATAACATATCTCTCTTTCTTGTCAAACACAATTCATATATATATATATATATATATATATATATATATATATATATATATATATATATATATATATATATATATATATTCTTAATTTCATTATGAATTTAGGCTCAACTTAGTTTACCTAAGCTCCTATAATTAAAATATATAGCTATAAATCCTTATTTTTGGATGTAAATATGCATATAGAAAAAAATATACATTTCAAGAATCCTATTGACATGTTCTAAACAAATGATGTTTTTATATCACCCTTATATAACTTTCCAGTCAACATAAGTGCCTAGGTTGTAAACGAATAAGAGTTGGTTTTAAAACTCTTTTATATATGCTCAATCTGCATAAGGTTTTTATTCATTTTGGTTCATATTTGAAACACATAGAATTATAAAAAAATCTCTCTAAAGTATGTAATAAGTAATGTTGTGAAAGGTGTACCATGAATTTCATAAATTAAAAACATGTCCCTAAATATATATTAGTTTTGAGGGTTAGAAATAAATAACATCTTATCACTATTTGAATTAATGCTTAGCCTAGGATGAAGTAAAGATACAATATCCCTTAACTACTAGGAGAAAGTTGACATCAACTATAGTACACCAGCCAATAAACTCCTAACTCATGCACAAATCAAATGTTTGTAGCAAAGTAATCTCAAAAAGTGGATTTGACAATCAATAAACTTTCAGTTATTAAGAGGAAGAGCTTAGTATCATTTTTATAGGCCTAGGGATGGAACTGAATCCCATCCTTGGGTCCATAAATATGAATCCCTTTTTTTTATAGTAATATGTACCAAAAAACATAACTAAAAGTATTATAAACTAACCTATGTCAAAAATTCATTATTTTTCTCCCAAACAAATATAAAATTTCATAGACAAAACCCATACGTTTTCTATTTACAAATTCAAATATTTACTTGCCTAGTTATAGCAATGTTAGTCATTCTAATTTTAGGTGTTATAGCCTCCCTATCCTTATTTTAAAAATACCTTTTGTCCTTCCTCCCTATCCTTCTTGAAAAAATCCCATTTTTATTCCTCTATGTCCCCATTCCTTTCTCTTCTTTTTACTTACTTTAATTTCTCCTTTTATCCACATTTTGCATGAATCAATAATTATCCTATAACTATGAGATTTTATCATAATGGAACTTGAATTACTTCATTCATTATTTATTCCATTTTCCATTAATGTCAATCATTCAAATTATTTTATGTCATGGCAGTTGCATGAAAACCATCTATTTTTCCAAATGGTAAAGTCAACTCCAACATCATAGAAATAGAAAAAAAACCTAATTCCTTATTTTGATTCCCATAATATCATAATAATTTTATATTCAAAAGGTGCATGGGAATAAATCTATTAGATCATTTTTACAAAACCAAAACCCACTATCCTAAGTTTCCTTAGAAATTATTTAAAATAATTACTTCAAGTATCTTTTTCCCTATTTTACCCTGCTTAAGCCACCAAAATGGGTAATATAAATTTTGAAAAAACTTATCATTATAAACACCCAAGACTCTATGGATTAAAATTCATAACAAGGTCTATCACAATTATAACAGAGCATCAGGGCTTTTCCTCAAGAAATGGGAATTGGGTTTTGAGCCTAAAAAGGAAAACATAAACCAAATACCCATCTGGGTTAGACTTCCAAGTCTCCCAATTAATTTTTGGAAAGAGGATCTATTTTCAAGCATATATAAATCATTTGGTTATCTTATAGCCTTATATTTAGCTACCAAAGCATGAATGAGACTTGTTCATGCCATATTTTATGTGAACACTTTTGTTAACTAAGATTTACCAAACTCTATAGTGCTACATATAGCCTTTTGAGTCAGAACATAGAAAATTGAATTTAAAATATCTACATTGATGTGTGAAAAATGTCATAAATTGGGGTATTTAAAAAAAATTTATCACTCAAGCAAAACTTTTGTAGCATGGTATAGAAAGGGTGGAGTTTCCTTCAAAATGATAGAATCAGAGATCTATCCTCTAAATACAAATGCAAATGTGCATATTTTATGACAAATCATAGGAGAAGATTTGGAATTAGGTAAGGAAAAAATAGATGATCTAGAAAAAAATAATTATTTAGATAAATTGATTTCAACTCAGTGGAGTAGAGTAGAAATTTCAAATATATTAAAATAAATAGTTCTATAAGATATGAAGAAGCAGCCTTCTAAGCAAGAGGAAGACAAGAAAAAAGATAAAGTATTTCATAAAAAAACATTTAGGGAAAAACAAGATAATAAGATAAATAACATATAGATCCAAAATAAGTTTTAGATATTGAATTAGGACATAGATGTGAAAGAGTTAAATGATTAGGATTCATATCTAGAGGAAAACATACAAAGCAAGGTTGATACAGTGGAAAGAGGGAAGGAAGAAATTAGTGAACATAAAATGATAAATAATACCCTAAAGAGAAATATAAAGGTGAAGGTAACATCTCCAATAGTTACTAGGAGGAGTGTGAAATGCTTAGATATTAAAACCCTGCCAAAAGTAGGCAGGCCTTTCAAAAAGAGTCTTTTACATAATTTTACCCAAGTTGATAATAAAGATGAAGATAAAAAGTCCATCCCTTTAAATGGGGATAGTTCATCTCAATAATGTTTAAAATATTGATCTTACATTAGAATATAAGAGGGATGTAGAGTGTGGGTAAGAAGAAGGTCTTTAGAGATTTTACAAATAACAATAAGGTAGTTGTTTTGGCCATCTAAGAAATGAAAATAGAGGAAAGTTAGTTTTTATAACATAAAAAGGTTTACTAAAATTATGGAGAAGCAATTTTCATAAGTTACTTAGGTTCTTCTATAGGATTGATTACTTTTTTGGACCCTAAGTACCTCATAGGAGAACCCATTCTTAACTCTCAATACCATGTAGTAGTTCTCTTCACTAATATCATATAAAAAAATAGTGGATATTATCTAATGTTTATGCTCCTAACACTAGATCAACATGCAAAAAATTGTGGGAGGATATTAGAGCCTTAAAAGTAATTTCTCTCAAATCCCATGGATCTTGGTGGGAGATTTCAACTCACCCCTACACCCAGGAGGCAAAAAAGGAGGTAATTTATTTTTAATGGACAACATAGATGATCCTTATTAATTATTGACATTGGTGTATTAGATCTTGATCTTAGAGGATCTAAGTTTACTTGGTCTAACTGAAGACTCAAGGAAAATCTTATTTTAGTGTAGACTTGATAGAGTATTTATCTCTATGGATTGGTTGCAACATAAAGACCTTGTTCTCAAATCATTGCCAAAAATTGGTTTGGATCACTCCCCTTTGGAATTAAGCATCACATATTAATATGCTAAGGAATCCAAACATCCTTTATACATGAAACACATGTGGTTCAAACACCCAAATATTTAGGATAAAATGATAGAATGGTGGACAAAGAGTGACATAGGTTCGGCCATGTTTAATCTTACAAATTGTTTTAATAAGTTTAAACTTAAGTTCAAATAGTGGAACAAATATGTCTGTGAAAATTTTATTGAATTAACAAAGGCCATCAAAGTAAATATTTTAAATTAAAAGGAATAAATTGAGGATAAGGGATACAACTTGGAATTTCAAAGTAGACAAAAGAAATTACTGTGTGAGTACCATACCATAGCATCTAGAGAAGAATCCCTCTAGAGGTAAAAATATAGAAATATATGGTTAAAAGAAGGAGACAAAAATACTAGATTTTTTCATTTGTTCATGCTCAAACATAAGAAGCATAATGCAATAAGGGAGACCATCAATAGTGAGGTACATATGTCTTCTAATGAGCAGAAGATTAAACAAGCTTGTATGTTATTTTATAAGAATATGTGTAAAAATAATTTCAAAAATTACATTGACTTTGAGTAAGAAATCTTGAATGTTATCCCAAAGTTGATCAACCAATAAGATAATGAAATTTAATTTGTTGTGAAAACTAATGAGGACCTTAAGCTTTTCATTTCCATAATGAACCTAGATAAGGTCCCTAGCCCTGATGGGATACCAATTACTTTTTTCATAACTTTTTTGGATACCATTGGAGAAGATGTAGTAGATGTAAATTAATTCATTGATTCAGGTCAGCTACTCAAGGAATTCAATCATAATTTTTTTGTTTTTATCCCTAAGAAAGAAGGGGCAGTAAATTTTTTCAAATTCCAATCCATTAGTCTTTGTAATTAATTCTATAAAATTATTACCAAACTCATTACACTGAGGATGCAAATAAGCATGGGAAAAAATATTCAAGCTTAATAAAGAGGATTCATTCTAGGAAGGCAAATTCAAGATGGAGTTATTATGGTCCATGAAGCCTTACACTCTATGGAAAAAATTAAAAAGGTAGTTATGATCCTAAAATTAGATATGGCTAAGGCATATGATAGACTAGACTAGAGTTTTCTTGATAAAGTGATGAACCAATTTGGTTTCAATGAAAAATTAAAAAATATCATTAGAGTTTGTATTTCCACTTGCATGTTTTAAATTTTGGTTAATGGTGTGGTTTAAGGGTTTTTTAGAAGTGCCAAAGGAGAGTAGTAAGGATATCATTTGTCTCCATTTATTTTCATCATCATGGAAGAATCCTTAAGTAGATTCATATCTAAGGCATTGGAGGATGAACAATTAAGAGGTTTCAAACTAGCCAGACACATTGAGCCTTTTACACATAAAAAATTCACTGATGACACTATCTTACTAGTTGAAGCTTCACTATAAAAAGCAAGGACTATAAAAAGGATTTTGGTTATGTATGAAAATGTTTCAAATTAGAAGATCAACTTTGATAAAAGATTGGTTTATTTTTTTCATCACTCTAGTAAATAAATAATATAAGATAGCTACATTGTTGAGATACCAAATAAAATAACTTCCTTCCACTTACTTGGGAATACCACTCATTAGAAATTAACTCCAAGTCACTTCTTGAAACTTGTTGATTGAAATATTTCAAAAGAGGCTTGTTGGTTGGAAAGGTAAACTCTTATCTCAGGCTGGGAAGGTAGTTTTAATTAAGATCATCTTAAAAAGTCTTATAGTTTATATTTTATCTTTGTTCAAACTACCCAAAGAAGTGGAAGAAAAACTTATCAAGATTCAAAGAAATTTTCTTTGGTCCAGTACTGAGGATAAAATAAAATTTCACTTGATAGCATGGAAGAAGGTTTATAGTAGAAAAGCTTATGGTGGGTTGGGTATCAAAAATATTCATCATATTAATAAAGCTCTAATATCTAAATTTGTTTGGAAATTTGTAACTATTAATTTTGCCTGGGGAAAATTTTATCTTTCAAATACCTTGAAGGAAGAAAACCAAATTACATGCTGGTAAAAGTGCAGTCTATTAGAGGGTGGCATATTTGTAATTTTTTAAATGATAACAAATATTTAATTCTTGAAGGTTCCAAATGGCAATTAGGTGATGGTAGGAGAATAAATTTTTGGAAGTATAAATGGATCATAGATTTGATGCCTTTCTAGAGGGAAATTAATATACACATTCATGAAAATTTAAGGTAAAAATATGGGCAGAATATCATATATTATTGGAAAATAAGGGAGGGTATTAGACATTGGAAAGAGCTTGTTGATGCATGAATGTGTATCATAGGTAGTTTAGAGTGTTTAATAAACACTTCTCATTTTTGGATTCAAAGAATCCATTGCATGATAATCCTACTATCTTTGGTGGTATAGAGGCAAAGCAAGTGAATTATTTCACAAAATTTATATTAGTTGGTGGTTGGGAGACACCATGGCCTAAAGTTGATCTAAGAATTTGAGGGTGATCTATGCTGATTAGAATGAACTATGCTCAAAATTAATTCTAAAGATAAACTAATATGAATATTCATAATGAGAATTAAACTAGAGTGACATGATTAAAAATGGGGAGCAAAAGGAAGGGTAAGGCAAAGAAGAAACGTGTTGATATTTAATCCAAACATTATGAAAAATTTTAAACTTCATCTAAACATGCATTTAGCTAATGTATGACATGAATTATATAATATAAAATCCTATCACATATCAATAAAACATATAAAAAAGGTATGAAATGATGAAAACAAGAACCAAATCAAATTTAAAGATTCACCCTTGTAAGCAAACAACATTAGCACATATGCAAGAGAAGTGAAAAAAATGAAATGAACCTAAGAACTTTCAACTAATCTAGTATTAGAATGCATTAGAAATTCTACTTTTAAATATGCACATCCATAATTCATAAGAACCATTCAAATATAAAAATGAGACCAAAAAAATGAGAGAGAAGCCATAAAAGCAATTCACACAAGAAAATGTCTACAAACTTTGCATAACCCTTGGATTATATTAATTTTCTCAAAAGTTATATAATAGTTTTTGGCTCAAAAACACCCCCCATTTTTACAAAATGGTAATACCCCTTTTATAGAATGTAAAGGAGGTATATTGGTCAGTCTTGTCATGTTACATTTGTACATGTGTATAAGATATTTATCATTTATATAAGAAATAGAATAAATGACACCTTATAATAAACTAACCTATAATAAATTTGCTTTATAAGTTGCACATGCTTTTACAAAAAGGAAGATTCTATTTTCAAATATTATACAATGTTCCTAGACAATAGAATATTCTAAGTCAATTGTCTTATCTTTGGGACCCTTGTGTTGTTAATGTTCCCTATTTATAATAAATAATATTCATTGCCCTTTCATGATGCTCATAAATTAACTTGAGATTAGCAACAGGTTCTATGAAGAGTTTATTTTCTTGATCTACCATGTTCTTGAGATCTTTATCAACCCTTTTTAATGTTCTTTTATGTTCCTCACCTCTATAATATTCTCTTATATAGTAAATATCATGTCTATGATCCTACTATTATCTACTCTAGTCCTTCCTTGGCTCTTCTCACTTCTTGCATCACCAGGGTGGCTCTAATTTTAAACTCCTCATTAATGATGAGACATATGGAACTGAGTGTGAATGGTTTGGTGATCATGGTCTCAAGTATATGATATATCTTTTTTTTTAGTTTTTTATCATCCATAAGGAGACTCTCCAAGGTTTTGGACCATGTTCTCAAACTTTTGATCTTGTCACTAGTAATCCCATGACTAGGTTTGGATGTGTCAAGTTGATTGTCTTGAAGTTAGGAATTTGATCCTCAGTCAAGATATTGATCAAATCCTTTATTTTACCTCTAGAGTTTTACCATTGGTAAACTAGGCCCTTAACTATTACATCCTATTGACTCAACACATTCTCCCTAGACTTTCTTGATTTCAAAGAATTAAACATGTCATACAAAGTCTCTTTAAACATGTTGACCATTACCACTAGTACTGATAAAACCATTTAGTTCTCCAAGTTTTCCTTTTGTTGTTGCATGCCTTTGAGGGTAACTTGCAATTGTTGTACTTGTTCTTAGGCTAATTTAAGCATGTTTTAGTCTAATATATAGATTTCTCCAAGAATATATCCTCCAACTAGAGTCAAATTATTCAATGGTTCTACCATTTGGAAATTGATAAAATCTCCACCAAATATGACTTTATTTTCTGTTACCCTTTGCAATCCTTAACATCCTAGATTCTAGATTGATGTTGTGTTTTTTCAATCTCTTGATAACCTCAATGAATGAAGATGATTTTGTGTACATGGGATCAAAATTACTAAGATGGTGCTCATAAGGCACATTCATCACTTTTGATTTCAAGTGCTCCTTAACTCTCACATAGGGGTCCCACTACAATAGCTCATCAATTTATAAATTGAAAGATGTCTTGTGTTTAAAAGAAACCCCAATATTTTCCCATTATGAAAATATAGTCCTAATAATTATTATGGGGAGGGTGTGAAGTAGTCCCTTACTTTTGGTCTTGAAAAGACCATATTTTCCATTGCATATTTGATAAACTACTTCTTGTTATGCTAGTTTTATTTGTACATGTACATGTTACCTAAGTGGGGTGCATTGTGTCCCTTCAATCCTAATGATGTTATAATTTGGATATATCCATATGTCCCCTATAGATTCAATAGTTTTATTTATTATGGGGTTGACCCTCATTATTGGGATCCTTATGATGGCCTCACTAAGCATTGAGTAAACATAGTCACATATAAACTAGATGTGATCCTGTACTTAAAGATGTGTACCATGGAGTAATAATATGAAATATTTTGTGTCCCATTAGGTGACCATTCCATAAGGTTGGGAATTTTCATTATAGCAAGAAAAACATCCAGAAGGTATGACATCATGTAAAATTGAGCCCTAGTCTTCTTATTAATTATATAAAATTGTCTACTCAAAAGGGTACTGATTACCTCACCTAGAGGTAGGGTGACATATCTCTCATCCATAAAATAGACTAAGGGGAATAAAATTTTATCTACATATGTAGTGGTTGAATTCCCACAAAACATGTTCATCATTTTCATGACCATTCTAATCCCCAATCTAAATTAGATAATGGGGATGTTGTTATTGAAATATGAAAACACATGATTCATAGAATATATCCATAGAGAAAGGATAATTTTCAAGTCATTATCTTTGGCCCAATTAGTTATTATGGTTAGGTTTATTTGGGGTTTAGGAAATTTGCATTAGTTATCAAAGGCTACGGGAGAAATGTAAGCAATTTTCCTAAAAATACACTCATGAATAATCATGCCCTTATTTAATTTACCATCCTTCAAAATGGGAGAAATGATATTTATACAATTAAATACCTCAATATTTGTTTCTTTATAATCTAGACCTATCATCTAGATGGTAACTATGTCATAGTATCTTCTCTTTGTAGACATGCTCTTCTCTTCCTCCTTGGTAATGGCAGGCTATTCTTAACTGGTCAAGAAAATCTTGAACCAATTGGTGTCTCTTATCTTCAAAGATATGACATTGAATTGTATGTCCTTGAAAATTATCCATTATAAATCTAAGGCTAAATAGAGTTCTACATCCTCATTGGAAATACCTTTTCTAGCTACCATGGCTATAAATTTTGTTAAATTGCTCACTAGTGGACCATACTTTAGGTTTGAATTGAATTATTCTTGCATAGATGATAATTTAAATCTCCTTGACTTGTTTATAATGATCACAAGGTCAAATTAAAGCTCTCATACTTGTTAGGGATATTTTGAAGGTATTCTTAGTTATTTAATGGTAGTAGCTAGTTCAAATGGTGATCTTCATGCCTTATATTTTGTTTGGATCACGTATTTATATCTTTTCCTTTTATAGGTCTATGAAATCCTCAAGTCTATCATGTTTTGATTATGTGGCACCATCATGGCATCTCTATGACATGTATCTCATTAATATTTTCAAAATGTGATAGTTACCCTTTGAAAAATCCATTTGTTTTGCACCATTGGATTTTCTTTCATGCATCAATATGGGTCATTAAAGTTGATCTAAAGGACTAAACACCATTGGTATCTTTATCACTTTCCTTGTGATCATGATAATTTTTATTTCCACATTAATTATAGATTTATTGAATTGTCAACCTTCATCTCACACTATTGGATCATCCTCACTTGAGTGAATTTACTCCATTGATATCGATCCACTAGATTATGTCCTTTGCTCTATGGACTATTGATTTGAATGCGTACATGATCCTCATACCATTGATATTTAGAGGATTCTTGATTTTTAATTTATGGTGCATAGTTTTTATACTTGTCATATTTAAAGTTGTTCATAGGAATCTTGAATTTTTAACCTCCCCTATGTACCTTTAGATCTTGTTTGGCTAGATCAATGCAATCTATTGAATCTTTATCTGAGGGGTTGAATGTCATTATCTACTCAATGTTCTCTTATTGAGAGTGTGACACTTATCACCTTTTCACTTTTCTGAGGGATATATTGAATTTTTAAGTTAATATGCACCATTGATCAAAATGTGTATACTTATCCATGTACTTTCAATCTTTAAGGACATGCTCACACTTTAATCAGGAGATATGAGATCAACACTTATCACTTCCTCAGTCTTAAGGACTTTGAATTATCAATGTTAATCTTACAGCATTAGATGATATTTACCTAGATGAATGCATTTTTTTTATCAAAGTGATTGATTTATTAAATTTATCCCACATTGTTAGATCATCTCTACCTAAGCAAATACATATCATCAATCCTATGAACAATACAAAACATTAAGTTAGGCTCAGGAAATATAGATAACTTGGTTAAGTATTTTAGACTATGGTTTTATTTGTGTTTTTAAACATGATAAAACCTTAGGATAAAACTCTTAGGGAAAGTTCTAAATTGTAATAAAGGGGACCCCATGAATGATAAAAGACATGACATAAAGTTTTAGCCTAAGGTTTTTATGGTGTTTAATAAATACAATTTAAAACTTTAGGATAAGGCTTTAGGATAAGTTTATAACAAAGGGACCTTATGATTAGTTTGACTATATGAAGATGAAAGGAACAAAGGGGAATTGGGACATAAAAGACCAAGTATAAATTTTTTAGACTAAGGTTTAGTCATGTTGATAAACATGTCTAAACCTTAGAAGAAAAATTAAACTAAGTCCACGACATGATTATTTTTCCCACATAATTTTGAATTTGATCCAAAAGGAACCGAGCTAGGTTAATTTTGAATGAGGGGTTTAATATGCATAAACATAAATTCAATTTGATTTTCAATAGACCAAAGGTTATATAAAGATAAAATTAACATTAAATCACAAAACCCAAACATTGTCCATTCCAAATGGACTCCATTAGACCTACAACCTAAAACATAAAGATCCAATGTTAGTAAATTTAGGCAATATCAAACTAGAGTCATGTAAAAATATGCTAACCAAACTAGGTGTGGATGATCTTCAAATAAATATAATTTTAAAATGTTTTAATGGTACTCTGAAAAGTGAATTTTCAATTTTAAGGTACAAATTTTCACAATTTGAAATGAGGGTCCCTATTTTTCAAAAATGGGGGTATGTTTACCTCAAGAAATGGTAACTTCTAGGGGAAACATAATAATATGCTAGAATTCAAAGACTCTAATTTAGAATAATAACTATATTCCTCATTCCACTTGATCAAGTACCATTTTTAAGATTAATTCATAGTTAAAATAAGTCTTACATATGCAAAATTAGGATCAAACATAAAAAATTAGTCATGTTGTGTGTTTAATTTGATTCCACTTACTATTTGCCATGAGATTTAGGGAATACATTCCAAATTTCATTAATTTAACCATTAACATAGACTTACATCATGTTTATATATTCATTAAGAACCATGCTTTATCTTAGGGAAGGATTGGGCATAGTTCTATTACCATCTAGGCATCCATAGCCTTAATAGAGATGTCTTTAGATCCACTCAAGTTCTTTCTCCACTAGTAGCTAAACATCCATAGCCTCGATGGAGATTATTAGAATCAAATTTACTCAAAAAGTTCTCGAATTTTATAATAAGCTTTTAATTTTGTATTTCTTTCAAAACATTTTTTACTTTCTAGCAAAGGTTGGGAATTAGGTTAGCCAAGTTTTGGGATTTCGTCAAATTTTTTATCTTTAGATAATCATATTTGATTACAAAATTTGTCCCATGAACTATTTTTTTATAAGTGAAAGCATTATTGTGTACTAATAATTCAATCTTTCATCTTCTATATGCAATTCTTATTATAATCAAGTTTAGATCAGAACTAGGATTAAAATGTCAAGAAATAATTATCCTAACTATTAGTCTTTACTTTTCTCCAAATTATAGAATCAATATCATATTTTAACAATCCATGATAGAACAATTATTGAGAGGCCATACCTACATTCCTTAATGGTGAAGTTCCATTGAGATACTAAATAAATTTTGGGTTAAGCGTTGTTTTGTAAATGATTTATTTAAGGCAAGGAACCAAGCAGAGAAAGCAAACACACCAACCACAAAATAAAAAAATAGAAATCAAAGGGAATATACAAATATATAAAAACATATGTACAAGAAAGGAACAAGAAATAATAGAAAAGAAACTAATCTAAAGCCTACCTATACTAACCCTAAAAAATCTTATAGTTTACTCCATGAAGACTTCATGTGAGATAAAAGAGAAATAGTGTTTGAGGTATTTACCATTGGTTGAAAATGTAAAATCTTCTCCTTGCATGTATTTTAGTTTGAAAGTGTTATCCCCCATGGTCTCATCAATCTGATATGGGCCAATCCACAAAGCTATGAACTTCTCATGTTTTCTTTTTGGTTCTAAGGATTTATCCCATAGAAGGACCAAGTATCCTTGTATAAAAACCTTTATCTTGAAAACTTATCAAACCACCTCTTAACTATGGTTTGGTGTCTTCTAAAATTGGAAAAATATTCCTCTCTTTCATATTCCATCTATATGATGTCAAGTAGCCTTGAATTTTCAAATACTTGATCCTCTTCCATGTACTCTTTCATGAACTTGTATGTTGGCAATTTGAGTGTGATGGGAAATTTAGGTTCTTAACCATATAATATAAATAATGGTGATGCCTTGAGAGTTTGATTGACTCTTTTTCTATCTTCCCAAAGGACATACTTAAGTATCTTGTGTCATGTTCTTAGTTTATCTATTGTCAACTTATTTATGGCTTTCATCAAGTTATTATTCATTGATTCTACCACTCTATTACCCTGAGGGTAATGATTTGATGATAACTTAATAATAATGCTATTGTCATGTGCCCAATTAGTCATCTTAATTGATATAAAGTTAGATCCATTATCATAGACTAGACATACTAGAGTCCCAAACCTTGTTCATATATTTTTTCTAGGAATTTGATCACTTCTTAAGTCCTACACTACTTGGTTTCCACTACTTCAGTTCATCTTGTGTAGTAATCAGTAGCAGTTAGAACATAATTTTAACCATCTAAGGAATTGGGGTTGATGAACCTCATAAAGTCTAATCCCCATTAAGAAAAAAGGCTTATCAATCATGATTGGCTTCAATGGCATGAATGACTTGGGATCTTTGGTGTTGAAGATACGACATGAATGACATTATATTACATGTTTATGAGCATCCTTAAAGATATTAGGCTAATAATAATTAGCCCTAAGGATCTTGTGGGCCATTGTCCTTCTAGATGGATGTCCACTTCCTCAATTTTCATGGAAAGTAGCTCAAGATATTAGCTAATTCTTCCTTGGAGACACACCTTAGGTAAATTCATTCAAATTTATTTATATAGAGCACTCCATATTTGATTAAAAAATGTGCTACCTTAAAGCTCAAATCTCTCTTTTTATCTCTAATTAACCCTAAAGTAAAATATCCATTGATTATCAAATGAATAATAGGATCATACCAATCATTGGGCTAAATTTTTTTTTATTCTACCTATATGATACTCAAATTGGGATTAGTATTGGAAATCAACTCAATTAAACCTTAGCATCTTACCAATTTTGTAGTCTTCATCTATAGATCATTCTCTTGGAGGATAGACATCCACTTACCTTTTCTTTCTCCAAGATCATAGTGACTCAACATTAGCTTAGAGGTAGTGTCTGGAAAGATTGCATGAACTTTATTTCTAATAATATAATGTCTAAACTTCTTTACTATATTGAATAAAGAAAATTCTTTTTTGTCAATCAAATAATAGTTAAAATCAACATTTTTAAAATTAGTGATCATTAATGCAATGGGTTATCACATTTATATATCTTTTGAGTTACAACAATAGCTATTGTATGGTTTGAAGAAAAAAAATAGAGATAGAAGTCTTTTGAGAAATCTAGACTTATTAGGATTGGATCCAATTGCTTATTTGATGTCTTTGAAATCTTTCTTGATCTCCTCATTCCATGTGATTTTGACATCCTTCTTCAGCATGTCTTTCAATGGATTTACAATTTTTTCAAAACTAGAAATGAACTTTCTCAAACAGTTGATTTTACCAAAGAAAGACTTTATTTCTTTCCTATTGTTAGGGGTTTCTATATTTGATATTGAATTTACTCTATCAGGGTGTATAGAAATCCCCTCCTTGGTTATGACATGTCCCAATAAATTTCCTTCAATTACACAAATAATGATTTTCTTGGGATTGAGGGAGATTTCATACCTTATACATCTCTCAAATACTTGTTACAAGTCTATAATTTGATCATCCCTATTTTTAGAAAAGATAGTTAGATCATCCATGTATATAATGATGCACTTACCTATGAGGCCTTATAATGCATGATCCATAACTATTTGAAAGGTTTATGCTTCATTAATTAGTCCATATGGCATTATTTTGTAATCAAAGGTCCCCCACTTAGTAGTAAATTTAGTCTTCATTCTATCCTTTTTATTTAAATGTACCTGGTTATAACCTAAAAATTCATCAAGAAAAGATATCATAGCTAAACAAAAAATAATTTGTATAACTTGGTCAAGAAAAGGTAAAAGATAGTTATCATTTTCAAATGATCTATTCAAGTTCCTAAAGTCAATACACAATATTATTGCACCATTTTCCTTCCTTACTAGTACTAATTTAGCTACCTAAGTGGATTTTCTAATGGGAAACACAATTTTGGCATCCAAAAGTTTATTGACCTCTTTGTATATAAATGGTTCTAGGATGGGGTTGACTAGCCTTTGATTTTTTCTAAATGGTTTACAAGTTTATTTTAGAGGTATGGTATGGGTTATAACTCTATAATCAAAGATCCTTAAGTCATCATAAGACCATGTTATTACATCTTTATATTTGGTCAACATATATTTAGTTCTTTTGGTTTCTATGCTTGTATAGGATGCACCAATGTTTACCAGTTGGGGTTGACCTAGGGAACCCAAGTAAATTACATTATAGTCTTTCCCATCTACCTTGGAGATCTTAATAGTCTTATCTATTTTTTTTGAGTCAAACAACCTTTCTAGGGAAATCATTCCTTTAGATATTTTATTGTCATTCAATTGAATGACCTTGTCATCAAGCTTACCTTCAACTTTGTCATTATCAAGGGTATTTTCATTGACCTCATCAATGTTGTGAGACTCAAATACCTTTGAGTTAGTCATGAAGTGTATGATCTATTGATCATCATTGAAAAATTGTAAATGGTTGACATTATCTAGAACTAAGGGACAATGGAGTAACTTAATGGTAAGGTTTTTTAAGTTAGAACTTTGATTGGGAATAAGATTGGTTGTAGCTAAGGCAAGTTTGTCAACAACGTTTTTTTGTTTCCTAAGTATTAATGTAATGTTAAAAGTATTAAATTGATTCCAACACCCTAAATTTATACTTCTTAAGATAGGATAACTTGTATTGATATCTACTTTTGACCTGATTAGCTACCAGTTTAAAATCACCATAAACTAATAGTTCCTTGACCTTATGTTTACTATAAAATTGTAATCCAAGAATAAGTGCTTCATATTCTACTAAATTTTTAGTACCTGAGAACTAGATTTTTTAAGAAACATTATATTCTATCCCAATTTGATTGTTTAACACCACTCCTAATCCATAACTTATTTTACATCTAGCACCATCAAAGTATAACTTTCATAATCTAGGAATAGCATGAAAAGTTTTAGATTTTCATACCTTTGAGGTGTTAAGAGTGTAAACACCCAAATTTGATTTAACCATGTTGACCCTTTCATTGGTTACATTATACTCAGTGATCATGTGCTTCATCTTGGGTTCGCTCTCTATAATTATCTAATTTGAAACTCCCTTCCATGGAAGCCACATATGTGAATAGTTAGTTGATATATAACCATTCAAGGCCCTTGTATAATATCTATTCAATAACATACCATTAACATTAGTGATGTAAACCACTTGGATATCAATGAACTATTGGATCCTTGGTTTAGAAGAAATCTATATGTGAACATTGAATAATTCACTAATTACTTTGACTCTTGATTTATGTAATTGAGTTACAACCCTATCAGACTTAATTGGAGTCAAACTAGGTTGTTCACAAATAATTATAAGAGTGATATTTGTATATTCACTAGAATATAATTATAAATTATAAAATTTATTACTAAAGATCATAACTATAATTAGGAAAGGTGGATCATCTACCTTATTCTTGTATATTGCAATGTTAACATTTGTATCCTTTTGTGTTTTACCAAGCTTCTTAAACAAATATTCCTTCAATAAATCCATTTGCTCAATAATTTTAGTCAGTTCATGAAAATTAATGTTAGCTTTAATCTTTTTCATGTCCTCAAATATATTATATCCAATCCTATTGGCAAAATTAGACATATCAGTATTATTTTTAAAGGTACTTCCCTTAGGAGGATATGGATCGTTGTCTGATGTAGTATTAGGAGGAGTGCCAAAGTTATTTGATGGAGTCAAAATTTTTAAAGGTTCTTTTTTATCCTTTTTCCTTAGAGGATAATTATTCTTTAGATATTTTTGAAAACATAGATCTCTTTAGGGATATATTCAAGCTTATTCTCTTCTTGGAATGGGAACTAGAATGTTTCCACCATGAGAGTTGAATCAAAAGATTTATATGACCTTGAAGAACTTGATGCATTTACACCATTGTATTTATTAGGGATAAATACAAAATTCTCTATCTCTTCTTGAAAAGAATCAAAATCATTGATAAATTCAAGACAATCTAATTCACCATGCTTTGAAGTATAATGAAATCTACAATAATTAGGGAAAGCTACATCACTAAGATTTATGGCAGGTACATTCTTGTTAGTAAATGACTCATTTTTGTGGTTATTATTGTTGTTATTTTGGAATCTATTTTAAGTCCTATTAAATATTTAAAAATATAATTTCCTATTGGAACTCTCCCTAGTATTCCTAACTTGCTTTTGCAACTGAAGGATATCAATGCTTAACTTTTGAACCATTTTTAAGATAGAGTCATTTTCATTTTTTGGGGACTTATAATTATGAACTTCATTAATATTATTGATAGTGGTTGGAAATAAATATATTTTTCATGTGGAGGAGATACATTTACAGCATTGTTCAAGAATCCCAGGCTTTGTCTAGGATGAGCATGACTTAAAGGCAATTGGTTTAGAACTAGAAGTTGGTTTAGAGAAGGAATATTTTTATTGGCATTGGGAATGACATTAAATTTAGGTAAGTGTGGATTAAAATTGGGAATATTTTATGCTAACTACCTTTGGGGTTACATTTGGTCATTGATTATCATTACTTCAGAATAGGTTAATGCCAATGTGTTTATAGTTTGAATGGACATTTTTTGGAACATAGAGGTCATGGGATCTATAAAATCCTTATAAATTTATAAAGCTAAAGCTTTATCAAGTTTATAAGGGGATATATTCCTACTGAACATTTTTTGGAATGGAATATAGTATTAAAATATCTTATGGTCTCATTTGAATATCTTCTGACTTTGGTGAACTGTTGGTAGAGGATACATTGACTAATGATTTTGACAAATTGATCAATGAAGATATTATTAAAATAATTCTAACTAGTAATGTAATTCTTGGGTAGGTTGAGAAACTAATCATATGTATCATCTTTAAAAGTAAAGTGGAACAATCTATATGCTACATCTTCATGAATTATATTCAATAGTCTTAAAGCAACCACAAAGCTTTTAATGTGTTATTCTACAATCACAACAACATTAGGACTAAAGGTAGGTAAATATTTTTTAGGATTATGAGTAATTTCATGTACTACACATGATATGTTTATTGAATAACCACCTATCCAAGCCATACTTTGATATGGATTAAACATAGGAGCACCTTGAACTAGTGAATTTGTCTAAGACTTTGTGAGGATACATTTACCTTTGAATTTCCCAGATCTCTTATGAACCTCTAATGAAATAAGGGGAACCCTAATATTTATAAGTGACTTGTTCCTTATCCTTGGTAATTATAGCTTGAGTGATTTGAACCATATTTGAAATACGATGTGTAAATATTATCTTTGCTAAGAATAGTGATTAGAATTACACATTAAGCAAATTTTATACAAATATGTAAAAAAAATAGTAAAGGACATTGATATATAACTAAATTAGCTCAAATATATGTCTAGATACATAGATATGAAATATATTTACATGTCTAAGCTCAAATAAACTCAAATTTTTAAATGATCTATCAATCTTCAAACAAAATAGCTATTACTAACCTCAAACTCATTAGATTCATAGATCTTAAGATATATTTACCATGATTACTCATGAATCTTCAAAGAATATATATCTTTATCTAAATAATCACAAATATTAGTTTGAAACCATTGAGATCAATGATCTTTACATGACTAAGCTAAAAGAAGCACAAATATGCAAAGAATACATTGATCTTTGAGTAAAATTCACCAAAATGAGAAAATATAAATCAAATTTACAAAGATATAACTAATTCACTCCTTTTGTCATCAATTAAGCCCATTCCTATTGATGCCTAAATGTGTATCATAGGTGGTTTATGGTTTTTAAGAAACACTTCTCATTTTTGGATTCAAATAATCTACTACATGAGTTGCCTATTGTGATAATCTTGCTATCTTTGTTGGAATAGAGGTAAAGAAAGTGAAATATTTCACAAAATTTATATTAGTTGGTGGTTGGGAGCCACCATGGGCTAAATTTGATCTAAGAGTTTGAGAGTGATCTATGTTGATTAGAATGAATTATGCTCAAACTTAAGTCTAAATCTAAACAAAGATGAATATTAATAATAATAATTAAATTAGAGTTAATTGATTGAAAATGGGGAGAAAAAGGAAGGGTAAGGTAGTGAATAAATGTGTTATTGATCTTTAATCCAAACATTATAACAAAGTTCAAAATTCATCTGAACATGCATTTAACCAATGTATGCCATGAAGTAACATAAGATCAAATCCCATCACACATTAGGAAAACATCTAAGGAAGGTATGAGATGATGAAAATAAGAACCAAATACACCTTAAATACTCACTATTGAAAAAAAAACATTAGTATATATGCAAGAGAAGTGAAGAAAACAAAATGAACCTAAGAAATCTTAACTAATCTAACATTAAAACAAATTAGCAAATTTGCATTTAAAGATGCACATCTAGAATTTATAAGAACCATTCAAATCTAAAAATGAGACCAAAAAAATGAGAGATAAGCTATGATATAAATTCACACAAGAAAATGTGTAAAAAATTTACAAAACTCCTTGCTTATATTAATTTTATCTAAAGTTAAAAAATAGTTTTTGGCTTAAAAGCTCCCCCTTTGTTTACAAATAGTAATACCCATTTTATATAATGTAAAGGAGGTATGTCAGTCAATATTTTCAAGTTAAATTTATACATGCATATAGAAATACCATCATTTCTATAACATTATATAATAAATGACACCTTCTAATTAACTAACCTACAGGCAATGTGCTTTAGAAGTTACACATGATTTAACAAAAAAGAATATTTTATTTTCAAATATTATGCAATGTTCCTATACAATATAATAATATAAGTCAATTGGTTTAAATTTGGGACCCTTATGTTGTTGTATTTCCCTATTTTTACTAAAGAATCTTCATTGCCATTTCATTATGATCATCAATTAACTTGAGATTAACAATAGGTTCCATGAAGAGTTCATCTTATTGACCTTTCATGTTATTGAGATATTTATCATCCCTTTATATTGATTTTATTATGGTTCTCACCTCTACAATATTATCTTCTATAGTAAACATCATGTTCATGATCCTACTATTATCTACTCTAGTCCTTTGAATCTTACTTCTCACTTATTTCATGACCAAGGTGGTTCTAAGTTTAAAATCCTCATTAGTGATGATACCTATGGAATTGAGTGTGGATGGTTCAGTGATCATGGTCCAAAGTGTATGCTTTATCCTATCTTTATATATTTATCATCCATAAGGATACTCTCTAAGTTTTTAGACCATGTGCTCAAATTCTTGATCTTATCTACTAGTAATCCCATGACTATGTTTAGATGTGTCAATTTGATTGTCTTGATGTCAGGAATTTGATCCTTAATAAATATATTGATCAAATATTTTATTTTACCTTTGGAGTTCTACCATTGGTGAAATAGGACCTTGGCTACTACATCCTATTGGCTCAACACATTTTTCCTATACTTTATCAATTTTAAAGAATCAAATGTGTCATACATAGTCTATTTAAACATGTTGACCATTAGCTCTGGAACTAATAAGACTGTTGGTTTCTCCAAGTTTTATTTTTTCTGCTTCATGGCTTTGAGGGTAACTTACAATTATTTTGCTTTTTCTTAGGCTAATTCAAGAAAATTATCCTCAAACATATAGCTTTATCTAAGCCTCTATCCTCTCATTGGATTCAAATTAATCAATGGTTCTACCATTGGGAAAGTGATCTCATCTCCACCAACCATGACTTTCTTCTTTGTTGCCCTTTGTAATTTAACTATCTTGGGATCAAATTTGACTCCCACTAAGGATTGGATTACCTTAGGAGATGGACTTCCATTTTTTCTCCACTTGATTCTCATAGAGGATCCATCCTTTTCTATTCCTCCTTTTTCAAGGAAACTATCCATGCATTTAGATATTCATGAATAGGGATAGTGATGGCTTGCATCATATCCCAAGGATGGTGCCTAGTGGGAACTTTCTATAATTTATCATAGATGAACCATTCTAGAATGGTTAGACCATGAATTGAATTTTATTCACTAAAGTGATTTAATTCTCTCAAAGGATGAGTGAAAGTCACCTTTGGATTCTTGGTCCTTAATGGAACCATCACCATCTTAGCTTTGATTTTGGGGGTATCCATCTAAACTAGATCTAATATTTCTTTCCCATTTTCCTCTTTTATTTCCTCTATCTATACCTCTTCCTCATCAGACTCATATGTACTAGATAACATTTTCAAATAATTTCAACTATATTCATATGGTATAATGATACCATTTTAATTCCTCAATGAGTGATCCTTATTCTTATGTCAAGGCTAAAGAAGATGGAATGTCATCAGGCCTTCTTTCCTCTAGCCTTTGCTCAATTCATGTTTCAAATTTAGGCTCTATTGATGGAGGTATAATAGGTAAATTTATTAGTAAGTTATACTATATTGGACATAACTTCCATCTATCATCTCCTCCATTTTTCTCCCTTAGCATCCTATATTCTTGATTGATGTTGTGTTTTTTCAATCTCCCAGTGACATCAGAGAATGAAGATGATTTTAGATACATGGTGTCAAAAGGAATAGGCTGGTGCTCATAAGGCACATTTAACATCCCTTTTGCTTTCAAGTGCTCCTTAACTCTTCCATAGGGGTCCCATTGCCTTAACTCATCAATTTATAAATTAAAATATGTTTTGTGTTTAGATGTAGCCTCAATATTGTCCCATTATGTAAAGATAGTCCTACTAGTGGTTATGGGGAGGATGTGAATCAATCCCTTCCTTTTGGTCTTGAAAAGACCATCTATTCCATTTCATGTTTGATAACCTAATTCTTTCTCTACTAGTTTTATTGGTACATGTATAAGTAGCCTAAGTGGGGTGCATTATGTCCCTTCAATCCTGATGATGGTAAAATTTGGATATAGCCAGATGTCCCCCATGGATTCAACAATTTTCTTTATTAGGGGTTTGACCCTCATCATTGGGATCCCTATGATGGCCTTACTAAGAGATGGGTAAACACAATAACATATGAATTAGATGTGTCCCTATTCTTAAATATGTGTAACTTAGAGTAATAATGTGAAATAGTTTGTGTCCCATCAGGTGATCATTCCTTAAGGTTGGGAATTCTTTGTTATTGTAAAAAGGGCATACAAAAGGTATGGCATCATGTAAAATTGATCCTTAGTCTTCTTCTTGATTTTATAAAACTATCTATTCAAAAGGTTGATGATTGCCTCACCTAGAGGAGGGGTGACCTATTTCTCAACCATGAAATAGAGTAAGGGGACCAAAATTTTATCTACAAAAGTAGTGGTTGGATTCCCACATAACTTGTTCATCATTATCATGATAATTTTAATCCTTGGTCTAAATTGTCTAATGGGGATGTTGTTATTTAAATTTTAAAACACTGGATTCTTAGAATATAACCATAGGGAAAGGATGAATTTAAGTCATTCTTTTTAGCTCAATTAGTGATTATGGTTAGATCTACTTGGGGTTTAGTCAACTTATATTAATTATCAAAGGCGATGGGAGAAATTTAAGTAATCTTCTTGAAACTACACTCATGAACAATCATGCCCTTATCTATTTTACCATCCTTAAAAATGTGAGCAATGATATCAATACAGTGAAGTACCTTAGACTTTTCTATTACATAATGTATACCTATCATCTAGATAGTGACTATGTCATAGTATCTTCTCTTTACAAATATGTTTTTCTCCTCTTCCCTATAATGGTAGGCTATTATTTAATGGTCCAAAAAATCTTAGACTAATTATTATCTCCTATGTTAAGATCTATGGCATCAAAATGTGTGTCCTTTAAACTTATCCCTTCTATGTCTGAGGTCAAATAGAGCTCTACATACACCCTATAAATGCCTTTTCGAGTTATCATGGTCATGAATTTTGTTAAATTGATCTTTAGTGGATTGTACTTCAGATATAGATTGAATTATTCTTGCACAAATGATAATTTAACTCTCTTTGAATTGTTTATAATGATCATAGGATCAAATTATGAATCTCATACTTACTAGGTCTCTTTTCAAGGTATTCTTAGTGATTTAATGGTAGTAGCTAGTTAAAATGGTGATATTTGTGCCTTAGATTTTGTTTGGATTGCGTATTTATACCTTTACCTTTTGTGGGTCCATGAAATCCTAAAGTTTATCATGTTTTGCTTATGTGATCACCAGGGCATCTTCATGGCATGTAGCTCATTAATATTTTATAAATGTGACCATTATCCTTTGAAAAATCCTTTTGTTTCACACCATTGGATTTCTATACATAGATCAACATGGGCCATTGATTTCAATCTAAAGGATCAAATTCCATTAGTCACTTCATCACATTATTTATGGTCATGACACTTGTCATTAGTGTGTTCATTATAGATTTTATGAACTTTCAACCTTCATCTCATGATATTAGATCATCCTTGTTTAAGTGAATGTACTCTGTCAATCTTGATCCACTATATTATGTCCTTTACTATATGGACCATAGATCTAAATGTGTATGTGAGCCTCACACCATCAATATTTGGAATATGATAAATTTTTAATTCATGGCACATGGTTGTACCACTTTTCATCTCTACATTTTTTCATAGGACTCTTGACTTTTTAACCTCCACCATGCATCGTTAGATCTTGTTTGGCCAAATCAAGATTCTCCATTAGATCTCAATTGGAGGGGTGAAATACCATTGATTTCTCAATGTTATCTTATTGAAAGTGTGACACTTATCACCTTTTCACTTATCTCAGGGCTCCATTAAAGTTTTGATTTAATACAAACCATCGATCAGAATGTGTATGCTTCATCATGTACCATAAATATTTATGGGCATGCTTAGGATTTAATCACAAGCTATTAGTTTAACATTTTTTTCTTCCTTGCTTGTCTCAAGTCCTTTGAATTGTCAATATTGATCTTGTTTTATCAGATCATCTTCACCTAGATGAATGCATTCCATCAATCAAAGTGTTTGACTTATTAACTTTATCCTATGCCTTTAGATCATCTTTACCTGAGCAAACATGTATCATAGATCTTGTAGAAAATATAAAACATTAAGTTAGGCTAGAGAAATATAAATAAATTAGGTTAAATATTTTAGACTATGGTTTTATTCATGTTGGTAAACATGATAAAACCTTAGGAGAAAATTTTTAGGCTAAGTTCCAAAACATAATAAAGGGGACCCCATGAATGATAAAATACATGACATAAAGTTTTATCCTAAGGTTTTTATGGTGTTTAATAAATACAATTTAAAACTTTAGGATAAGGCTTTATGCTATGTTTATAATAAAGGGACCTTATGATTAGTTATACCATGTGAAGATAAAAGGAACAACTGGATACTGAGACATAAAGGACCAATTATAATTTTTTGAGGCTAAGTTTTGGTCATGTTGATCAACATGTATAAATATTAGGATAAAGATTAAACTAAGTTTATGACATGATTAATTTTTACTCGTAAATTGCTCCTACATAAATTTGAATTTGATCTAAAAGGATTTGAGCTAGGGTAATTTTGAATGAGGTTTTAAAATGCTTAAACATGAATTCAATTTGATTTTACATAGACTAAAGGTTAATAAAAGATCAAATTAACATTAAATCATGAAACTCAAACATTGTCCATTCCAAATGGACTATATTAGACTTGCAACCTGAAACATAAAAATCCAATGTTAGAAAATTTAGAGGAGATCAAACTAGAGTCATACATAAATAGGTTAACCAAACTAGGTGTGGATGATCTTCAAATAAATATAATTTACAAGCATGTTAGTGCTAATCTGATCAAGTGAATTTTTAGTTTTAAGGTACAAATTTACACAATTTGAAATACGGGTCTCCATTTTTTAGAAATGGGGGTATGTCAACCTCAACATAGCTAAATTTGAATGGCATCATTCAAAATGTGATGATGAAGTTAAATGAGATAAATAATTTTTTGTTCATCATTCATATTCTATGGATGATAAAGAAGATAAATCAATGTGGAAGGATTCTTTTTATGGCCAGTACAATGTCAAAGTAGGCTATGATCTCATTTCTTAGGAACATGAAGCTGAGGTTAGCTAGAAAAGGGTGCGAAATAAATTCCTTATCCTAAAAATTAGATTTTTCACCTGGGTTTCCATCCAAAACAAGATCTTGACTATTGATAACTTGAGGAAAAGAGGATGTATCATCGATAATAGGTGTGTGTTATGTGAATAAAAAAATTAAACCATTTTCCACCTTTTAGTAAATTGTTCATTTATGTGAAAAGGATGGAGTTTATTCATTATTTTTTTATATCTCATGGGTGAAGCCTAGTTATCTCATAGAAGTATGGATGTCTTGAGGCTTCCTTTTCCAAAATTCACATCTCAAATATATATGAAATCTAACCCTGCCACATATCTTGTGGGGGATATGGGGAGCAAGAAACAACAAAATTTTTAGAGATAAAAAGTACAATAGTAAGGTTATATCTGAAAGAATTTTTATATTTATCAAAGAAAACTATAGGTCTATATGAATCAAAAAGGAAAAAATCTATATCCCTATGAGTAGATCCTAGCTCAAAACTGGCAAATAGACATTATAACTTGAGAAAACCTAACCCTAAGGATGAAATTAGAAAAAAGCAAAGTGGAAACCTCCACCCAAGGGTTAGATGAATCTAAAATTTTATAGAGTTTCAAATGGGAATTTAGTAATTATAGGGGGTGGAGGTATCATCAAATCCCTTGAAGAGAATTTAATTTCTACTTATCTAGGGGATATGGGCTTGAAAACAAATCATTGGGCTAAAGATTTGGCATCACTATGGGCAATTAGATTGGATAAATAAATAAATGTAAAAAATATAATGATGGAGGGTGACTTAATGAACATTATAAATTGCTTAAATGGTAATAACTACATAATTTGGTCCATTAATCATGTCATTTATGAAGCTAGAGACATTTTGAATTCCTTTTAATAGGTGTGTATCCAACACATGTATAGAGAAGGTAATGGGATGGTTGATTGGTTTGCAAATAGAGAAGTCATTAATGTTGGTTTAAAAAATTGGTTTGGACATGAATACCTCCCTACGGAGTTGATATTAAAAGTCACCAATGAAGGTGAAAATAATGATAATCATGCTTAGCATATTGATGATTTCCATAATGTTTAATAGGGATGAAAATTTGTGTGTTAATAATTAGGTAATAAGGCCCATTGAGTCTAATTTTAATTTTTGTAGGGAGAATTTTCTAGAAAAGGTTAAGAACCATGAACAATTCCATAGCTTCTCACATGGACACAACCCTAGTTGGCTAGAATGCAAGCACAAAAATGATAGAAATGGTAGGAGAGACTAATGTGTTGAAAAGAGGAATTCCATGTGCCTACCAAAAAATATTCAAGGAAAAAATGAGAGATTTTATAATGCCCTGTAGGGTGGGGGTTTAATGGGTTTCATAGAGAGAATTGAAGGATTCAACATGCATCTTTCTATCTTATTTTATAATTATTAGGATGAGAGGTATGTTACCATTAATGGGGTCATGATCGACATCGAAAAGGATCTTATTTCTCTTTAGATGAGTTTAGTATTTGAGGAGACCAAGAGCTACTACAATCCTAAATAATTCAAGCTAGATAAATAGGCCTTTATAGAATATGATGAGTAGTTGGAGTAGCTTCATAATGGCTTTGACAAGGAATTTCTTCCTAGGTTATTTGTTGAGGTAGACTTTCATCTTATTCAATATACTACTCTAGAGGGAAGGTAAAATGTGGTGAGATTGTCTATGTTTAGAATGCTTAACTACCTTAGACATAGGATATATTTTAGTCTACCTTTATTTATTCTTAAATCCATAAAGACCTCTATTCTAAAATTAAAAAATGGGAACTATTCTACCCCAAGACACGAGGGTGTAATATTACTCATCTTCAAATATTTCAAAGGTATGAACTAACTCAGTCTTGAAATTCCTTAGAAAAAGTAAGAGAAGACAAAGGAAGGGCTAGTGGATATAAGGAAGATAAATAAATATTAGAATAAATATCTAGGGAGTTCAAGTAGGGCTTCTAAAAGTAAGAAAAATTCTACTAAGAAGGAATTAGGCAAGAAAGGGATAGAGGGCACCAAATATCAAGATAATATCAAAAATTAACTCAAAAGTGCTTCTAAAAATATTTTCCACAATTAAAAAAATTAACAAAAATAGGGTTTTAAGAGTTTGTAAGATACACATGTCAAACAGGGGGTGAAAGTCTTTGAGGTTGATGGAGACTAGAAATTTGGATGAAATTAGAAATGAGGATGAGAATATCAAAGAGTAATAGAAGGAACAAATAGGGAAAGATAAAAAAAAATAGAATGAGGCTACTAAGGTGGAGAAGGGGGAGTCATCCCTAGCTCAAAAGGATAAAAATGAAGATTTCAATCAGCTCATCGACTCACTCAAAATAACAGAAAATGTAGATAAAATTATGGAGGAAATTGACTTATAGAAATATTTTATGAGGTGGTTCTTATAGGAAATGATTATCATAAAGAGTAAGATGAATTCTCTTTAGTAGGAGAATGATAAGTTTTCTAAAATCTTTACAAAGAGAGAGAGAGGACACCCAAATACAAAGGCTAATTCTTAGAGTGGACTTAATTGAGCATGCTGATGAGAACCTTTATAACAAGATAATATTTATAATTAATTAAATCAAGGTTGAAATGAACAAAGGTATTCAAAACATGGAAAACCTCAAGGCTCACCTCATATATTTGTTTCATCCTAGCTATGTTGGAAAAGGTAAAACCAAAAAGGGTCTAATTAATAGTGTTGATCATAAAATAAACCATGAAAATTTATTTATGTAGATAGATATGAATCTTAACAATATGAAGACATGTTGGGAGGATGTATCTATAAGTTTGGAGTAGTATAGTTCTTAGGAAGTTTCTATGCTATTTCAAGGCTAGTTTTTAGTTTTTTTTTAGACTGTGTTATTCTCATTTCTCTATTGGGATTGGTTAGACTTTTGTCTCTTTTATAATTGATATTCTCTTAGGGTTTGGGGAACATATCTCAAAAAAATCCACACTTTAAACTTAATAAAAAATTTATAACAAAGCATCCCAAGTTTATCTTTAAATAATGTTTAACAATGGTTTACACTATAATGTACACCAACAACATTATAGAATTTAACTAACAAGAATAACCATGACAATAAATTAATAATCAACTCAAATTCAATGAAAATATATAATATTAACCAAAGAATTAGCTAATGAAAGTAAGCACTCAACATATTTACAAAAAACCAACAACAAATAATTTCATCTCAATAAACAAGAGTATAAGTGTGTAAGTGTGTAAGTGTGTGTGTGTGTGTGTGTGTGTGTGTGTGTGTGTGTGTGTGTGTGTGTGTGTGTGTGTGTGTGTGTGTGTGTGTGTGTGTGTGTGTGTGTGTGTGTGTGTGTGTGTGTGTGTGTGTGTGTGTGTGTGTGTGTGTGTGTGTGTGTGTGTGTGTGTGTGTGTGTGTGTGTGTGTGTTCAATTATATTATCTCGATTCCTAATGCTAATATTGACATCCCCTCTCTAATGATACTAATGGTGATATAGTATTACAACCACATCAATCAAAAAAAAGGTAGTTAGTCTGCTATTATAGCATGTAATTAAATAATCATAATATATAAGTATCAATAAATTATCTTAATGCAAATAATTTAAAAATTAAATCACAATCAATATGGTCTTAGAACATGGTATAAACATATGAAAATGTTCTCTAATATAACTGATCATAAAAATAATAATATGATTGTCAATCATATAACATAAAACATGAAAATTATAACTACAAATCATTAGTTCCATATCCCCTAATAGTACTTAAGTAATGTTTTTAGAGTGGGATAGGATGTGACATTGATTTCACAATTATTATTATTTAGTATTGGGAATAACATGTATACCTAAGTATAATGCCTGATGGGAAATATAATTTTAGCCTCTAACAATTTTTTGTAATTCTTTCTAAATAAGAGGATCCATAATAGAATGTACTAGTCTTTGCCTCTACCTAAAAAGCTTATCTTATTATTATTTTTGGTATGGTACATGTGATAAATCTAGGATAAAAAAATTGAGTCTTCATAAGTCTAAGAAATCACATCTTTATATTTAGTCAATAAATCCTTGAGTCTTTGCTTATATTATTATGTATAGATTAGTCAATGTTAACTATTTGGGGATGATCATTTGTTCCTAAATTTACCTTGATGAGATCATATTTATTGGTTTTAGATTAGTTCTATTTTTTATCTTGGTAATCTATATCAAAGACCCATTCCAATATGACCATTCCTTTTGGTATCTTTTTAAATTTTCATTACAAGATACCATCATTCTCTTTATTTGCTATATTAATTTGGTCAAAATCCTTTTCATTAATAATTTGAGACTCAAAGGCACTAGAATTTCCCATGAATTTAATGATTTTTCTTTGATCATCAAATACCTATAAGTGATCAACATTATTAGGAACCAAAGGACATGGAACTAGTTCCATTAAAAAAATCTATTTTTTTAATTCTTGAAGTGGAGCTAAATTGGTTGTAGAGACAATCAAGGAATTAGATATCAAATTATTCTCTCTAGGGACAAATTTTATATTGAAAGCCTCAAATGATTTAATCAGATCCCATGATATGTTTTTATATTTTTTGAGATATAAAAATTTACATTGATATCAACTCTTGATCAATTCAATAACCACCTCTGAGTCTCCAAACATCAATAGTTTCTTGACCTTGTGTTTCAATGAAAAATAGAGACCTAAAATTAAAACTTCATATTCTATATGGTTATTAGTCCATGTAAATTATGGTAAAAAAGTGATAAAATACTACCTCCCATAAGAATTAGTCAATGTTATGATCCACATTGGAACCTTGGTTAGATTGAGCACCATCAAAATATAAGGTCCACAACTATGAAAGACCCTTCAAGTTATCATTCATGGTTTTTAGGTTTAGTTTTAAAGGCATAAACCCCCAAATGTGATGAATTAAAATTAATTATTTATTTTTTGTTAATATATTTTGTGATCACATGATTCATTTTTGGTTCTTTATTGACTTTAATTTTATTGGTTGTTCCTTTACAAAGTAACCACATGTGTGAAAAATATGTGGCGATGTATTCATTCAATTTTTTTACCAATCTCAAGCTAAGAGTAAACCATAATCCTTAGGTATGTTAACTACATGGATTTAAAAATAATATTAGACATGTGTCTTAAAGGTAGGCTACATGTCGACATTTAGTAATTCTCTAACAATTGGGACTAAAGATTTTTCCAACTATAAGACTAGTCTTTTGGATTTATCTATGGTCAACCCTAGTATTTTACACATTCCCATGGGTGTTAAATTGTATGAGGCTCCTAATTAAAATAATTAATTTTCCCCCTTTTCCCCTAAAATTATAGCATTCAACAATAAAAATAAGACCTCATGTTTATCCTTATACATGACCATATTTGTATGTGTAGCCTTTAATTTTTCATTAGATAGTTTACAAGTTAACACTTTGATAAAAATATCTCTATTATGTAATATGAGATTAAAATATGAGATAAATATTGTTGATTAATATTAACCTTAGATTTATTCATATCCTATAATATGTTATATTCAATCTTAATATGTGGATCAACTTGATTTTATTGATCATTCCCTCAAGGAGGAGGTGGATTATTATTAGCATTTAGATCAGGAGGAGTGGTTATGTTATTGTTTTAAGCTGTATAAGTTGTGGTATGGTGTTTATTATTGTTTATAAAATTTTATTTATTTATTTGGAATTATTTAAAATCATGAATCTCATATGTGTTGTCTTCTAGATCATTCTCATCTTCAACTAGGAATGGGAAATCATAAGTTTGAAACATTGTGGTAGTACTATAAGTATTAATGGAAATGACTTTAGATGAATCCTAATAGTTTAGAATAAATTAGGATATTTCCATATCCTTTTGAATTATTTCAAAAGTAATACATAACTCTATACATTCTAGTTCACCATGATATGCAATGCTATGGACCTTATTCCAATTAGGTAAGGATGCATCATAAATATTTATCTCAATCAATCTATTGGATTGAGGATATGAATTTTTTATTTACCTATTGAATTTTATATTATATATTTGGAATGAAAAATTCATGTTGGTTATTTCCCCCATAGTGTTTCCCAGGTGGTTTTCCATGCTTAGAAATTCATTTCTATGTTTTTACACCATGCATTAGATGACATACAACTTTGTTTTGGTAAAATCAAAGGTTATCCCCTGTGTGTTAGAGGAATTAATTGGGACCAAATATTGGTTTTCATAGTGTTTATTTAACATGGGTAGGATTATTCTAAAACTTAGGTTCTACTTTGGTGCAACATGAACTTGACACAATTGAGTGAAAACCTAGTTTTGATTATTAGCCATGACATTTTGATTAGAATTTGGGATGGGATTCAAGATCAAGAAATTTGAATAAATATTGGGTATAGTTTTTAATTAAGGATTCAAATTTATTTTTCAATTTCAATAACTTTAACATATTTTTATGTTAGTTTATTAATATTTATAGATTTATATAGGAATACCATAGTCATAGGATTTAAAGAATTTGTATACATCTCAAGTGCTAAGGAAATAATAGGTCAATATGAAGTATCCACATGACTATACATATTTTCAAATCTTGCATTGAATGATCTAATTGGTTTATTAGGTTCCCTTATTATGATATAACAATTATGATATATTATGTTTGGATTGGTAACTTGTACATATTGTTCCATAAATGTGTCATGAAATTAGGCCCATGATGTAATTGAACTTTATATAACATTGAGGAACCAATCATAAGTAGCATATTATACAGTGAATGAGAATAATGTGCATGCAACATCCTCATAAACTATAATTAGAAGGCCTAGATAAATTTTGAAATATTTTATGTGTTCCTTCATAGTTCATCCCCTATAAGGAGATAATTAGGGAAGGTAATTATCTATGTTAATAGTGAATTGATGGATAACACCACCTATGATGATGGTTGAACCAACGAATCAATCCACAATAAAGTGTTGAGTTTGGTTCACTTGGGTTGGTGAATTTTTCTAGGTAAAAACTATCATAGGGATACCTCCATCTGATCTATGTCTTTGATGAACCTATAAATGTGATAAAAATTGTATAATAAAATTATAATTGGTCCTTTTAACCTTACTAAGAGATCCAATGTATATAAATAAAGTGACTTTTGATCAATCAGATATTATGAGCACTCTTTCTAGAGATTGATAAAAGCTATTGATCTGGTTTTTATGCATACCAAGGACTCTTACATAAAGGTCCCTAATGTTTAAATGCCAATGAAATATTTAATCCAAGACATGAGTTATTAGTGACAGTTTTACAAATAACCACATGGTGGGATATTTGATGAGCGAATGGTTATTAACCATTGATGATTTAAATGTGATGGATGTATGGATCCTAATTGAGATAGATGTGTGGATCTAACCTAAGATTAACATGTAAAAAATAAAATAAAATAAGGGAATGGTAAGGTATAAAAAAGAGTATTATATGACTTAATGAAGGTTTAAACCCTTTCAAGTAAGCCATTTTTCCATCCTAGGATAGGCAAATTTCAATAGCTAATATTTGATGCAAGTTATTTCCAGCACAATATACACATATCCATAGTTAATCATCAAAAGGAATAGTTGAAACATACTCACATCATAAGACACATAAACTGTGGAAGACATCAATTTAACACAAACTTACAAAATAGTCTAAAACTTTCTTATCTTATATTAACATGAAAATTTCTCCTCTCTTTACAATGTTTAAGAAACATATACTTATATATTGGGATGGGGACACCTCATCCTCAATTATCAATATAATTTTATATCATATAAATTAGGATTGTGTGTTAAAATCATGCATGTTTTTCATGAATACAATATATTAAATATAATACAAAGTTAGACACAAATTATTTTCCATATAAAATAATTCATAGATAAAATAGATCAAGACTTGGATTAAGTCTTAGTTGGAACTACCAATATAGTTTAAATTTTAATTGAAATAATTAAAATGTCACCATGGGATCTCTCATTGAATTAATATGCATAACTATTTTTACTAAAATTTGAAATGAGGTAGTATTTATTGTTGAAAGTATCATTAGAGGCAAAATAGTTGATGTGGTCATAAGCACTACTCTTTTTAGAGTATATACTATATTATATCTTAGGAACATAGAATTAGTTGTCAAATTTTAAGCCTAAGATGATAAAGGCTAAGCTTGAGATGAAAAATGGATGGGTTAAAAGGTGATAACTTTACTTGTCCCTATAATATTTTGTATTCATCCATGTTTTCTACAAAATCCATTTCAATAGTTTCAAAATCAATGATGGATCTTTTGAATAATAGTGGAATTTTGTCCATCCATTTCTTGTGTATAACCATGGAAGATTTAAAAGATACATTTAATGTCTATTTATAGGCCATTTTATCTCTCGAAAATATGATCAATTTTATTATATGTTTATTAGCTATGTAAGTGGTTCTCTCCACCACTACCTTGAAATTATCAACTTGAACTACAACAAACTCTCAAAAAAGGGTTTGGTGACAATTAATCCTTATGGTGTAAATACACATGTGATCCTTATATCTCTGAGAACCTAGTTATTTATTTGTTATCGATTCATAAATTTTTGAACCAAACCTTGCATTTCCTGATGCCATTTTACTAAATGATCCCTCTTGGTACTTACATAATTTTTACTTAGAGTTACATCAATCACAAACATCAAATTTAGATGTTGGTGTGTATTCAATCAAGTAGATTAGCCAATTAAAATCAATTACCCATCCCATTATTTCATTTATTCATGAAAATTGACCACATCTCCCCATAGTGGTTTATATTTTCTCTTTCTAATCTAATGGAGCTCAATATGTGTTACATAGTACTAACAAAGTTTTGCACATTATTAATTATATATTTAGGAGACTCAATTAAATTATACTCCTAACCTCATTTTAGACCATTACAATCCCATAAACATTTATTTTATCATACCCCCAACTGTATAAACCATTGTGATAGGGTATTCTTCCTACTCATCTACATATCTAGGTATTGTTATGTTTTAATTTATTAATGAAAATAATTACTCATGTTTTTCTAGTTTGATAGGCTTACCCTTAACCATTACTCTCTTAAATGTATTAGTAACTCTATTAAATTTCATGGTAATTTTTATATATTCTATGATAATTAAATATTACCCTCTTGATTCTTCTTACTCTAGTTGTTGTATCCATGGAATTAGTAGCATGAGAGTATACTCAATAGTTTGGGATAGAGGTGAGGAAGTAGGGAATGAAAGACTACCTAGGGGTTACATTAACAATGTAGGTGGAATATTGGCCATGGAATATGGAGCATAAGATGTAGGGTTTTTTTGAAATGTATGCATATCCTTTATCCAATATATACTCTTTCTTAGTGGGGGGGTCTTTAAAATATATTAGGTTAACTATATGGACTTATTTACATAAACTATTGAGGATTATATTTAGGTGGCATATGTAATGGGCATCCCAAACTAAGTATAAGGACTCACTTGTGTTGACTAGGTAATAAAAATGGACTTAGATACTAAGTCATCAAAATTTACCCTAATTCTTTTGGTCTCTTTATTGATAGGTGTGAAAGGAAATAAATGAGTCAATGGAGCTTGGGTTAATGCTTGAAAAATTTGAGTAATGAAAGAATAAAAAAATCATTTAGTACTAGTGGCACTAGGATTATAAGGAATAAAAAAATGTGAACTTCTTAAAATTGTTAGTGTTAGAATATTGTTAGAAGGTGCATTTATCCTTGGATATATTGTAGTGGAAATTATTGAAGCCTAAGCTTACATTGCTTCCCCAAGTTTATTAGCACCTATAACTAGTCCACAAATATCAATTAATGTATAAACCATTATAATAGTAGGGGAAACCATGGGACCATATTCCCTTATATATTTTTGAATGATAATATACCTTTTATTGTCTACCTTTTATTTCTTTAAATCTTAAAGTTTAGGAGAAGGAAGTGAATAGCTAAGAGGGTGACTCTCAGTCTATTCTTACACTACATCCCCTCCAAGACTATTAATCTTAATCTTCTATACTGATTCATATTCTTCAATATCAGTATATAATTGACCTAATGGAACACTTTCATAGTTTAGTTGTCTTCCCCCATTCATGTGATATTTGGATATTGTAAAGTGGTTGAAATATTTCTTCTTTTCATCTTATATGTAACTACTAGAGGAGGTTCAGAAGTAAGTGTCTCCAGTGGACAAGTAGTAGGAGTTCTTACTTTATGTATCTCTATAGATTGGGTCTTTGAGGCTTGCTATGTATAAATTTAAAATGAAATTTATATAGGGGAATACCTCTAGTTTGGAGGCCACATTATGTAGTCCCAATATGTTAATTTCCAAAAATTCATCCATGTATTATCTATCTTATAGATATAACTAGTCATTTTGCCCATATGGTTCTATTCAATCCACCTCTATCCATATTATAATATAATGTTGATTTTTTTGGTTGAATATGGATATATCAAATGTAGTTTATGTATACTTGATGCTACCACTATAAATAAATATGGAGGTAGAATGATTTATTTTTGAACTATCCACTTTAATTATTTTAAATAATTATATAAAGTCACAAAGCTTAGTCTTTTAGTTCAAAAATAACTATTACAGTAGTTCATAGTGATAGAAAGTAATAGCATCTTGGGACTAAGTATGTAGTTAATTTAGTTTAACTCAAACATTAATTATTGAAATCCTCCATTAATGGGAATTAATTTTAGAAAATGGCTTTTCTACCCATCTTTTTTTTAGAATTTTATTATTATGATTTCACCCTTACCATGGTTATTTTCTATGTGGTGCTTAGTCTCTCCCTTTTATTATTTAATTAGCTTGATGAGTCCTCTATTATGACACATGTCATTACATCATTTAACCAGGATGTATATTTCTTTATTTTCATTAGTTTATTTTTAATATGACATGTGGCCTATTTTTATTTAATCATTTAGAGTTGATATTTATGTCCTTGGAAATTTATCTTAACTCAACTAGTGTGGACATGTGGTCATATCTCATTTATCTACTTAATCTCTTATCTTAGTGGTTTGTGCAATTTAATGTGAGACATGGATGAGTGGGATGTTGACACATATATGCATCTCACTTATCCACTTGATCTTTGGGATTTTTAACTTGCATCACTATGTATAGTCCATGGATGAGTGGGATGATGATGTGTGGATGGTTGTCAGTTATCTAGATTCTCAAAAATATTTATACTTTGTACCTATACCTTACAGTTGTGGATGACTAGGAAGTTGATGTATGGATAGATCTCATTTGACTAGATGGTTATTGGGGGTCAATACTTTGATTCTTTTTGTACAATTAATATAGGAGTGGGATATCAACATGTGGATGACTCTTAGTTATCAAAATGCTTATAAATATCTATGATTTATTGATTTAATATGTGAGGAAAAAGTGAGTAGGATTGAGACATGTGGCATGATAACATTAACCTAGATGGTTTGGAAGCCCTGCACCTTAGTCATTTTATACATAATTTGTGAGTAATAAGGATGGATACATATGGAAATTAATCAATTTCTTAGGTACCTAGATGAAAATATACTTATAAAATTATGTATAATACACAAATAGATGATATTGAGACATGTGTTTCTACCTAAATCAACACACCCTAATTTAATCAATGAAATCATGGAACCAATTTTTAATATGGAGTATAAATTTTATCATTTGAGGAGTCCTAGTAGATTTTTTTTGAGTTTTCATCTCTGATCTACAAGTTTCTTGATGTGAAGTTTTAAATCTTGAATATATTATGGTTTTGACTAAGTTTGAGAATTAATTTATCTTAGAAAAGTATCTATTTTAAAATAAATTTTGCATAATGAACCTTTGTGGTTAATATTTGAATTTTATGTGGCTTAGAGGAATCTTAGGTATTTTAAATATTGATATTTTTAAAATGCTTTCAAAATTTCCTCCATTTTCCAATCTATTTTTATTTTAAATCGATCTAGATTGACTACGTGCTTGCATTAATTTAGATTTTTTAGACTTAGTAAATTTAATTTAAATGGTTGAGGTATTTTTTTATTTTATTGTTAAATTATTCATTTTATTTATTATTTTTACTTAGTATATTCTTTATAATCTTGTAGGTTCAAAGATCTTCCACCCCTCCCAAGATTACAATGTGTGTCACTACCATGCTCACCTAGAGATCAAAACTCCATCCACTTAAAATAAACTAAATGAAAAATATATTCCACCATCTCATTATTTCAACATGTGTTTGCATCACATAATATTTTTCTTAGTCTATGCAATTATTCATGTTCAAGATCCCTAAACTACCCACCCATCGTGTAATCATTAGATCAAAAACTTGGGTTGATTCTTAGTAGTGGGAGGTTGAAGACCCAGATATCTCTGAGTATCAAAGAATTGATATCATTCCACGTGGTATGATAATGAGATCACATCAAAAAACCATCAATACTAGGTATCTAAACCAATAAGAGGTTTCCATGTGGAATTTATTGCTATAGACACTTAGTTTTGGCCACTTTCATACGTAAACTAAGATTTAGTTCAATTTATAACACATGACACAATTTAAGCCTAAAATAACCTAAAGGCCTAAATTTTATCTTTAAAGGGATTTAATTTATCAATAACATGACAAGGCTTGATTATTTGGGGTGTTACCCTCTATGCATAAGTAACCTAGTCAAATTATGACCTAGTAGTTTAACACTTTTGGCATATCGAGATATTAATCAAAACCATTTAAAATAATTTTCAAAAGAAAAAAAACACTAAGAAATATTAATTAAATTTCAAGTCTTAATTAACTTGCCTAAGTAAAAATTCCAAGTTGAATTATTGAATTTCATTTATCAAAAAAGGAATTTTTAGCCAAATATGAAGTAAAGGTAAAAGGAGATAATGAAGTGATTTATTAATTCCTAAATATTCCAAAATAGTGAGTCATAGCCTCACAAATATTTAAAGTTATTTTTCATACCTCATTAATATTTGAAATTGAGATGTTAATACTTAATGAGTGCTTGGAACCAACCAAAGGTTATCCTAACTCAACCTAGGTTATTTTAGACTCAACCAATATTAAAATTTAACCTAATATACCTAGGGTTAGAGTTATTTCTTAGATCTATAAATACAAGTTACCACATCCCATGCCAAATTTTTTTTTGTCTAAGGTTATTATATAGCAAGAAGCTATTGAGAGTAGTGTTATAATGCCCATTTTATGCCAAACTTCACACCAAGCCAAGCCAATAGTTTAAAGACACAAGTGACCATTGGATAAGTGCTACCACCATAGAAAAGCATTGAAAGAGTGTCTAATGTCATAGACCGAGCATGAACATCCTTATGCCAAAAAGTGGACATCAAATTCAACAAAGGAGGTAAAATAATTGTGTTGTTTTTATTTCTATTTTATGATCTTGTTCATTATGTTATGCCCCCCCTAATTCTTAGGCAAAAGTGTTTAGTTCTAGTGTGTTATTATGCATGATTTTTTTTTTTTTTTTTAAAAATCATTTTGACTAATAAGGAACTAATAAAAATTTGTGTAATCTTTAAACTCCTAATATACATAATGGCATGTCGACTAGGACCACACATCCCATATGGATAAGAATAATGATGTGCAACCTTTAGATTTATTAAAAAGAACATTTAAATCTTCAATTTTAAAATTTTATGCTTAAAATTCACATCATTTTTTATAAAGTTACAAGGATTGGAAATGATTGTAAAAGATCGTTGATGATCATAGGAATTGGTAATGATCTAGATAGTAACCGATGATGATCTCTATGTTAAAATAAAGAGAGCAATAAACATCATAAAATTTAACTTTTTTCTTTCTTTTTGGTGCAAAAATTACTACTTATTGCCTTTCTAACCTTTTTATTGCAAGGCCATGATAAATTTGAGTTGGAAACTTATTTATCAAGAATTTTTGTTTCAAAAAATCTTTATTTTTTGTGTGGTTGTAGGAAATGATGATGATAAAATCAAATCAATTTGATTGCAAGACTATTCAATGATCAATCACTATAGTAATTATCGATGATTTATTTGAGATAAAAATAGAAACACGAATGATAAAAATGGAATGTTGTTTATTGATTTTATTTTTCACCTTAAGACAAGATACCCCCTTAAATTTTTTGTAGGAACTAAGTGGATAGAGAGAGAAAGGCCTAAACACTTCTAAATATCATATACACTTTAATTTGGTACTTAATATCAACCTAATCAAACTTGTATTTTAGTATTTTCAAAGTTTTTTTTACAAGCAACAAGGCCAAGGGGCCAAAATTTCATTCACATTCGAGTTGGTGATTTTTAAAAATAACATACACTTTCATTAGAGCTCTTAATGGTTTTTTCAATTTTTGTTTGTTCTTTGTTTATTAGCTAGTTTTAAAGTTTATAGATTAAATTCTTTGTTTGTGGTAAATTAAAAATTATAGATTTTATGATCTCCCCCATCCACTATAGGGAACTCAAGTGATGAAAGGATATTGGTTTATTGCATTGTTTGTTTAGTCTTATCAGAAATAATATCATGTATGCCTTCTTAAAGATTTGAGTGACTTGGATAACCTAGAAATGATCTCTAAAGTCTTTCCATTTTATTTTTTTGCATTTGGCTTGTGGGAAGGAGTATGCTTTCTCCTCAAAAGTTTTTTAGGGGTGAATTGGCCTAGGGTTTCATCTCCCAACATCATACCAACCCTAATCCATAGTGAGGTATATAAATTAGACATGTGATACTGGGATTGCCATGGGGATGAGCAGATAATGTTTATGATCCTAATGAAAACCAAGGTTAGTTTTTTACTAAACATTGGAATTCACTAAGTAGTATATGGTTGAATTTGATGTGTAAAATAATAAACCTTTTCATAGTAAGTTAATGGGTTTGAACCCAATTGATGATATGCACCCTTTTTTTAGCCACACTTATGACAATTTAGTGTATTTATAAACATATAGATTTTAATCAACCCCACTTGGCATGGAATTTAGTTACAAATGTTGAGTGATCCTAACTCTAAGTTCATTCCATGTACTAATTATTATGAGATAGAGGGGGGCCTAAAAACTCTACCTACACCTATTCTTTAATTTTTAGATTAACACTTAATTCTTCATGAGCATTGGTATATTAGTGGAAATTTTGGTAGAAACTAAACATACTTATGTCAGTTATAGGGATAGGATGAGACATTAATTTTATTTATATTTTATTTGATTTACATAAGTGTTTTAGACTAAAATTGTTTGTTTATATTATCAAGTTCAAATAAGCCAAAACTATCACAATGTTTTTAAACCACTTGAAGTCAAGAGGTGTTACTCTACCCATTTTGTGTTACACTTTTGCCGTATATATTTAATACAAAACCACTTGTGTGTCACTTGTTTAAATGGGGTGTTGTTATGCTACCCACTTCATCTCAAACTTTTGCCTTGGATTTGATTCTAAAACCATTGTTTGCCAATTATTTGAAAGAACATTTTTTAAACAACATAATTCATTCCAAAACTCTTATCGCATTTAAAACCAAGTTCTAAAACCATCGATATACCTTCTGTTTAAAATGCATGGTTACTTTACCCATTTTGATCCAACCCATTATACTTTAGAAACATTTAAGTCTTTTTGCATGAAATTTGAAACTCAATATTTCAAATTAAAAATCTTAAACTAATCAAGGTTACACCAAATCCTCATCTAATTTGGGCCTAGGTATTCTACCATTTGTTTTTGGATTATGCTACTTGGGTTGAATTCATATTTTGTCTAAAATACCCCTTACCTAGACCTAGTAGTTATTTGTTGTCTTATGCCTCATTTTTAGTGTCCTTTGAACCAAGTTGTTTCCATATGCCTTATTTGAAGTCTTTTGTGTTGATTTTGAAAATATTTTACTTTCATTATTCAAATAGTCTCTTATGAACCAAATATTGAGTCTTAGAGAGCCAACTAGTGAGTGTCTTCTAAGCCAATTGCCTTAGCATTATATATTTTTTGAGTTTTTTTATTGAGTTTATCTAATCCAGCCACCTTAATTTATATTTTTATAAATTTATTATTTTAGGTCAACTTTTGTTTTTGAGCCTTTCCTTATTTTTCATGTAAAATGATCATAAATTCCTTTGGACAAATCATTATTATCTTTTTGACATAGTTTATAATTGTTCTACCTTATTTAGATAATTTTGTCACTAATTATAACTACCTTTTGGAAAATTAGTACCTTATCCATAAATAATTTTTGAGATTTTATGCCAACTTGGACACTGATTATAATCACCTTTAGACAAATTAGTATCATTTGTTAGACTAGTTTTGAGTTTGTTTTGTCTTTATCATTAACAAGTTTTGTTATTTTACCCTTTATGCCTCTTTTATAGAGATAAATAATGTTTTTATACCTTAGTTATTTTCTACTTTTTAGACCTTTATTTTTTAGGATACCTAGACATGGATCCAAACATGCCTCGTTACACATGTTACGTGGCTATGTATAATTTAGACTATGAGAACTTTATGACTAGTGACCCTTTTATTTAAGATCCATATGGTGATGACATAACTTATGAGATATATCCCTATGAATCTTATAATATTCCATATATATAACAAAGGTCAGGCCCACTAGAGTAATATTTGTGACTACACCTTCTTATCTAGGCCAAGAATAAAAGTAAACAATATAGTACCTTTCTCAAGTAATGCCTAGCTTTAAACAAAGACAAAAAAAGAGACCTACGATGTTATGAAACCAAAATAGACAAGATACAATCCATAGTTGTTTTATCATCATTTTTTATAGAATAAAGATGAAATTATTGTTAGAGCCATCAAAGTAGGAGCTAAATTTTTTTTTTTTGACTTCCCACACAAAATTCTAAGTAGTTTGATTATAACTCCTAGTAATGTGGCACAAAACCAATAGTTTAAATATGCATCAATTAGTTATAGTCAAGCTTTAATTAAAATTCCATATCATAACCAAAGTATGCTTACAAAAGGAAAAGGTCCTATGGATAATCAAATGGAACATATACAAGTGTAACAAAACTACCACAATCCATCTCATAATCTTAATTAAATGTTTGTTTATAACATGTCACTTATTGATATAACTCCATCAAAATGGCTAGAATTATATTCTTAAGGATATAAAAACTAAAACATATACCCATTTATCCAAAGAACATTGGTTGGTGACATCCCTAATGTCCCCATTTTGATAAAAGATAATGCTAATGAAATGGAATACCTCACTCAAAACATTATAGATAACATGAAAATGCAATCCAGTTTGAACCAAAGTGGGTCTAATTTACTTTCATACAACTAAAAATAGATTCTTCTAACTAATGCTACATGTAGATTGTAATAATATGGGATAAGTACATCGATTTCCAAAAATCAATAATTAACCTTCACTCCTCAACTAGTTGCTTCTTTAAGTAAGAAACATGGGGAAACAAGCCAAAAATAGACCAAATTACCACCCCAACAAGTGTAAAAAACTATTCACCTCAAGAGGGGGAAACAAATGTTTTACCATAATAAACATAAACCAATATTCCCTAATAATCACAAATGCTACCTAATCCATAATGTGTTTTTATTGGTCAAAAAGTGCGTTAGTAAAAAATAAAAAATTCCAAACCCCCAAAAAGTGCCTATCTAACAATAGGTCTTCAACCAATAGTAGGGTTCATATGTATAATAAATGTTCGGTGATAGTAAACAATTACATTTCACCAAATGAGTATCACATGTAAAACAATGATCCAATTTTCAACACCTTTAATAGTAAGGATATAGTAAGAAATGTGTTCCCTACATACAACAAGGTTTGACAAGTAGGAAGCAATTTACCTCTCAAACCCAACACTACCAACACATCCTATAGAGCCAAATTCCATTACCATAACTATAATTTTCCAACCAAGGCTATGTAGCCAATCTAAACCAGAATGTTTTCCAACTACAATGTATCTTGTATCAATAGTACAATCCCAATGTATAAATATGTATACTTAGTCATCTAACTAATTTGACCAAACTTCCATGATATGACTATTGAAATTAAGGTAATCCATCTTTGACCAAACAACCCCAATAGTAACATGTCACTCTATCTGATTTCATTCAAATATATATAATAAATAATGGAATTCAAGATATATAGATTTGAAAGCAAATAAATAAATTCAAACTAGATGAAATATCATCGTATTCATTCAACATGGATTATCTATAAATACCATTTCATTCAAGATATGAGCTAGCCAAATTTAAAAAATACAAGGGAAAAAGTGACCATAAAGAACATCTAAAATAATTCTTTGTTATTTTATAGCCAATGGCATATAGTGATATATACCTTCTTCTTCTCTTTCCAAGGAGTCTATCCAGACAAGCCTGGAATGGCTTTTAAAATTGTTAAAGAATTTTATACCTAAATTCAATGATCTTTCTAATAAGTTGATACAACATTTTCCATATAATATCGAGCATGATATTATAGTTGTCAACTTGGGCCAAGAAAAATAGAAAAATTTTGAAAGCTTAATTTCATGTTTATAATGTTAGAGAGTACTCATGACTTGGTTCACTCATAATTTGTAAAATAAGTAGTTGGTTGTGATATTTACCAAGAGCTTACATAGTGAGATATCTTACCATATTGATCTACATTATGGTCATGCATTTAAAGAACTTATATATAAAATAATACAAATATATAAAACCTTTGTAAATAAAGGAATCATCAAGTTATCTTCTTTTAATTAGATCCAAAATCAACATCAAGGCCAACAAAACCAAAAACAAGGATATAACCATAATCAAAACCCAATTCAAATACCAACTTCAATTCCACCTTAGACCAAAAATAATGAGAGACCAAAACCCTAAAGTATCAATAAGAATGTTTTTGGTAATAGGGTCACCAAATCATGCCATGTTTAAATGGTGCAAACACTAGCTATCCATTTCCACCTACCTATTTAACAACCACCATCTCCATACATTCAACCAAGGCATCCACAAAACTAATATCCAAAAAATCAAAATAAATAATAAGAATGTCATTCAAGGATAATATCACCCATTTTTAGATAATTTAGTGACCTTGGTGAGCCTATTAAATTTTTATTCTAAATATTAGTTTAGGAAAATATGATCAATCGAATAATACCAAAGTCATTCTTTGAAGGGATTTTTTTCCTAACTACTACAAATAATATGAAATTTATGAATACCATTATGTCAAAAGACATCCCATACTCTAGTGTATCCAAATCAAGCATTTGATTGAGAATATTCTAGAAAATGGAGAGATACAATGAAATACCCATGCCCTTATGACCAATAATAACTTGGCCATCTATCAAAATCTATTTCCCCAACATAATAATAACAACAACAAAAAAAAGTATGAATAAAAACAATAACAATGGTAGAGAACTTCACTCCAACATTAGCAACAATAACCCAACCACAACAATAATAGTAGAATGGTCAGAACCAAGAGAAAACTAACCAAACTAACCAAGGAGGCCATCATATTGTTTATATACCTATAAAAATGTTGTAAGACATAACTTATGAGGTCATGTTTCTAGTATTACCATTAACCCTCAACTAAATACCAACACACCAAGACATTCACCCAATAATGCATATCGGTTGAGCAATGCCTATCAACCTCCCTATGTCGATAACCTTCTTCAGACCATATTAACATTTAGGATCAACACAACAACATAATTACCATTCTAAATCCCATTACCTACCTAATCAACTACTAAAGCCAAGTACTAGATTGAGAATGCACAATCATAACTCAACAATCCAAGTTTACTATCAAGGGGCTACAACTAAATACTATGAATGATCCCATTAATCTTTCCATGCCTTTTAGAAATAAACCAAATGCCAAAACTGAGAGGAAAAAATATGATATTATGGAGAAAATAAAAAATACACCTATGCAAATACCCATCATGGATTTGTTTCAGACATCAAACATCCATAAAGATATCCTGAATGATTACTTGAACCAATCTATCATGCTATATGACATCACTCTAAACAAATTCAAGTCATGGTAGGACACTTAGCCCTGGCCAACATCTTACCTTTGACCAAAGTGACATGTCATCCTTGAGCCCTATACATAATAACTAATTTTACATCAAGGTCAATATAACAAAAAATAGAGTTAAATATGTCCTTATAGACAATGTTTTAGGCCTTAACATTGTGTCTCTAATGTTAATCAAGCATCTTAGATATACATTAATTGACTTAGATCTATATACCATCATTATCAAATAATATGATAATTAAGAATGAGAATATAAAGGTATTATTATCTTAAAAATGGATATTGGGCCTTTGACCCATGACACTCTATGCCATGTTTTAGACCTATAACTATCTTACAATCTATTATTGCATTGAACATGGATCCATGAAATTAAGAACATACCTTCCACATTACATTAGTGTATAATTTTTATCCATTTAGGTATAGAATGACTATACCAGCTAATATCCAACCATATTACTATTGGAAACATCTCAAGGTCAAGTGTAAAACCATAACTAGCATTTTGGCATGAATCCTATGCCCAAATATGATAAATAAAAGGCCAAAAAAGGAAAATCCATTGAATCAAGACTAGAAGCCAACTACATTGACCCAAATAGCCTAGATTCTACCTCATTCATGACTCATGATTTATTTTATATTGCCAAATTATTTCAAAACCCTAAATCTTATGGGATACCTAAGGCCAAAACTACTCGCATGGAGTGGGAAACCAAAATAAAATCTCAACTAAACAAACCCATTATTTTCAAACCATCCTTTGGCCTAGAATATGAACCCTTAGTCAAAGAGAATTCCTAGATTTACACTAATGAGTTAGTTGAATGTTACCAAAGTGAAAAGTATCTTATTCCTAACTAGATAATGGATCACCTAGTTTATGAAGGTAGAGGCCTAAGGCTACATCAATAGGGAAATATTGATCTAGTCTCAATGACCAAGTACTAGTAAACCCATGGTATTATATTTAAACCACTTGGGTGTGACCTCTCATACCTTATTTTCATTTAAACACCATTGAATATAAAAGATAATGATGGAAGCAATGCATGGTCTGATTATAGCATATATGATGACCTTACCACTACAAATTTGTTTAACCCTCATTTTTTTACCATTAACCCTATTTATAAACCTTTTCCATTAACCCTTTATCACCCACAATTGATATACTAGGACCAAAAAGAGTCAACAATGCCATTAGACAAGTTTGAAAATAATGAGCTCATATGTGATTTTTTAGGATTGAGAAATCATATTCCTCCTAGAGATCACAAGAAAGGATTTTCTATTAGGTTGTATCCTACTACTTATTTCAGAGAATGGATGAACTTCTTTGGCCAAAAAAAATCAAACATTGAGTGTAAAAGTGAAAACCTCTTTGAGGCACTTTATGACTAGGGTAAAATTAAAGAAAAAGGAAAGTCTTTTGGTGAAAACTAGTTTCTAGTGCAATTATATAGGGATGCTCACCCCTCTTCCTATGAAGCATATGAGATCTATAGTCCAAGGCCTATTTATGGCTATGAAATTAATACCAAAGAGTGGTAATATTTTTCAAAGATTATTTAATATTTCCCTAAAGTATTTGTTTCATGTCCTTTACCATCATTAGAATATTATAATTTGTTCTAATTAGGAGAATTAAATGAGCCAGTCTAGCTAAAGGACTTTGCCATTGCCAACCAATTTACCTACTTGTCAACTATTTTAGATGATGGTTCTATACTTCTTGTGGAGGATACTTTAGAGTTTAATATTGGGACTCTAGAGGACCCAAAGTGGATCAAATTAGTCACAACCATCATGAAGGAGGAATGTGAAGTTTTTACAACACTTTTGAGGGAGTTTATTGACATATTTGCATGGGCTTATTTAGACATGTCATGTTTGGACCCCACATTAGTTTTACATAATCTTATTGTACATATTAACTCCAAATTTGTTAATTTGAAGCTACATAAGATGCATTCTCATATTGATGTGTTAGTCATGAAAGAGCTGGAGAAAATCTTATATGCAAGATGCATTAGGTTGATTGACTATTCAGAGTGGATTTCAAACATTGTGGAAATGATAAAAAAACCATAAGGTATCATAATATACATTGATTTCATGGATATCAAAAAATTATACTCAAAATATGATTTTTTTCCACCTAAAATTGACATGATAATCAACTAAACAACTGGATATGAAATGCTTTCTCTTATGGATAGATTTTTAAGATATAACTAGATCAAAATTATAGTTAAAAACCATCACAAGATAACATTTACCACTTGATGGGGAATTTTTTGTTATCAGATTATGTTATTTGGACTTAAGAATGTAGTATCTACTTATCAAAGATCCATGCCATGATTTTACATGATATGATGCATGACATTGTTGAGGACTATGTTGATGACATCCTAGGTAAATCAAAGACCCGTGCCGATCATCTAGCCATACTATAAAGAATATTTGAGAGACTTCCTAAGTATAATGTTAGGATTAATCTAAATAAGTGAGTACTTGGCATAAATTCAATCAAATTATTAGGATTCATTGTCTCTTATAGGGGCATTGAATTTGTTCCAGCTAAAGTTTGAGCCATCACAAAAATGTTGCCACCATATACCTTAAATTAGCTCTATAGTTTTTAGGGAAAGATCCACTCAATTTGATGTTTCATATCAAATTTGGTCTATAAATTCCATCCTTTTACACACTTAATAAAGAATTAAATTGCTTTATATCAAAATAAAGAGTGGTAGAAAGCATTCAAACATTTTAAGGAGTATCTTTCCAATCCTCCTATTTTATTTCCACTGACGTTGAACAAGCCATTGTTACTTTATCTATTAGTGACTGAAAATTCCTTGGGGGAACTTTTAGCATAACATTGTGAAAAATTTAAAGAGCATGATATGTATTATCTAATCCAAACATTGGTCATGTATGAGTATAATTATATGTTGATTGAACAATCTTATTTAGCAATGGTGTTCAAAACCCAAAAGTTGCATCATTACATGTTGAAAATCAAAACCATAGTTATTGCCAAAGTATATCCACTTAATTATCTAATTTTTAAAATAAATCTATAGGTCCACATGAAAAAGTGGATCATGCTATTGATCAAGTTTAAAATTGAATATGCCAATCAGAAGGCCATTAAGGAATAAGCACTCAGAGATCAACTTGCAAAAGCTCCTCTTTAATATACTCAACTCTTACATTGGTATATCTAGATGAGGCCATTATGACCATTTCATAAGTAAAATCACCTCTTGAGGTATAAAAATGCAAGAATTACTTTTATAGTTCATTCATAGCTCATAGATTATGGGATGGAATATTATTTGTTATGCCAAAATAGGACCTTATTCCCAAATCCTTTCACATTAGATTTATTTGTACTAATAATATAGACAAGTATGAAGCACTCATTACAAGACTTCATCAAGTAGTATAGTAGAACATCCAACATTTACTAGTTCATAGTGATTATTACCTAATCATCAATTAGGTTACAAATCAATACTAAACAAAGGATGAGAAATTCGTGTTGGATAAATATATGGTTGACACTCTCAATAAAAAAATTGATAACATTTAATTTGAAATAATAATTTGAACTAATAACTAGATATTTGATGTCATTAATGTAGACACCTAAAACTGGCTACTGATAACCTCCAACCAGGCTTTTGGCTATTTTTTACCTAAAAGGCACAATTTGGCCTAAAAACACTAAAACACATAAAATGATGTGAAAATGACATATTCAAGTGTCAATTTTGGCCAGGGTATCCCTAAATGGGGTAATGAAATTTATGGGCCATCTAATTTTGATAGTTTATTTCAAGTTAAAATGCTGAATTTACACCCATGTGTTCTAGACTACTCTTTCCTATTAAATATTTTATAGAAGATAAATGCCATTGTTATTTGTTTTTGGCAACATCCTCAATGGGAATACACATCCAATGCATCTAACATGGACATCCAATTCTAATCCAGTCAAATTTAGGACCAATAACAAGGTATTCTAATCAATTTGAGTAATTTGTGCATAAAGTGCTTAATCATGCTTAAGAGCTAATTAACCCAAATTAAGGCCTGATTAAAAATTCCATGGAAACTTGTTGAATACTTGTTTTTAGAAATGAATATTTAATATCTACATCATCAAGTGACCTTATTTCTTGGGAAAACATCGCTAGGCCATAAATACCACAAATATCAAGATTCATGCCCTCTATGCCTCATCAATGCCTTCCATGATGCCCTCCATGCCTCTTAATTGACCCTTCTTCCAATGCCATGATGAGGATAATTAAAAACTTAATTTCAAAAATTGAATTAATCCTCAACAACACATCTCAATCTTGAGATGGATGGTTTAGGTTGATTCTAGCTAAATCTAAAAATCTATAAATAGGAGGCCTCACGACATCATTTCTAAGCTTAATTAGTGAAAAGTTATAATACAGGATTGGTTCCAAAAAGCTCCAAGCAACTAGTGTTATAATTCCAAATTGATTCCAAGCCAAGCCAAGCCATAAGCCAAAGGTGCCAAGGAGAGATGGAGGTATCCCATTGCAAAGGACTTTATGAGTAAAATCCAAGTAAGCCACCACTATAAATGCATTTAGAGCATCCAAGGAAGGTGAAATAACTCTTTTATTTGATCCCTTGATTTTTAGTTGTGCTTGTCATTTGCTCTTGTTAAATAAGATCTCCCTAGTGTCTAGGCCTAGAGATGTTATGCTATTAGTGTGTTTATTTCATTTTGTTTTCATTTTGGAACTAACATAATACTAACCATCATCTCTTGAGTTAAATTCCTAGATCATAGTTGATACTATTAGCTCCATGATTTATATCATAGATAGAGTAAGGGATTATCAATTTCTTATGGAACATTTCTTAGCACTAACACATGAATAATTAACTATTAAGATGGTTTTTCACATTGTTGATCTTACATATCCCTAATATTTTGACATATATGCCTATTTCCAAGACCAAACTATGCCTCCTAACCTATCATGTAAGAAACAAAAAGCCTTCATCCACAAATCCTTTTATTATAACCTACTTAGACCAACCTTGTATCATAGAATCTATGATGTAACTTTGATTCATTATTTACCTTTGATAGAATATCAATTAGTGTTGAGGGAATTTCATAAAGGAGTGTGTGGGGGCCACACCAGTGAGGTATTCTTAGCCAAAAAGTTATTCTGTAATGGTTATTACTAGTTGAATATGGAAATATATGCAACTACATATGTAAATAGGTGTTTAAAGTGTAAAAAGCATGTTAATCTAATTCATGATCTAACCAAGACACTTATACAATTGACAACACCATGCCTATTCTCAATGTGGGGAATCAACCTCATAGGCAAGTTTAATCCTTCATCCTTATATGTCCATAAACATTTCCTAACTACTACTAAACACATTAATAAGTAGGTGTAAGCCATTCCTCTTATATCACTGGTAAGTAGATATCTAGGTTCATATTCAATTAAGTCATTTGTCTTTATGGCATACCCTATGAAATTATATCTAATAATGGTGGATCATTTAAGAATAAATATGTGAAATAACTTTGTACCCAACACCACTTCAAACAATATTTATCTACTTCCTATTACCCACAAGCCAATGAACAAACTAAGCCTTATAATAAAACCATTGTCAATATTCTAAAGATATTTTTCAATGATGCTAGTCATAATTGGTGCTTGTAATTATTTAAAACCTTCTAAGATTACCATACCATATTTTTTAATCCAACAAGAGATATCCCATATTCACTTGTTTACATCACTAAGGTTGTTCTTCCTATCGAGGTTGAATTGCTTTCTCTCTGGATTTCACTGCAACACATCATTGATGATGAAGATTATAGAGTAGCTTGCTTGCAAGAGCTAGACTTACTTGATGAAAAATTTATGGATACCTTGAATAATATTTAGGCATATCATAATAGATAAAGAGGCTAATACCATAGGAAAATTAAGCATCATGAATTAGAGCTAGGTAACCTTGTGTTAAAAGAGAATCATATGATTGTCAATGTCAAGATAGAGAAGGGGAATTTCAAATCTAACTAGTTAAGGCCTTATGAAATTATTTATAACTATATTTATGGAGAATATAGGCCCACCATGCCATAAGGATATTAACTTAATGAACCAATGAACATAATGCACCTCAAACATTTTCACACTTTAGGGACTTGAATTATTGTCTACAAGGTCATTTATGTTATGCCACATTATACCTATTATTTGTACCATATCCTATATTATTCTACCATGACTTAACCCCTTATCAACCAATTATTTTTATCTAACCCAACCTATCACATTTGGCCTTGCTTCCAATTCATTTATACTTCAATATTTTTTAGTGGTTGATGACAAATTCAGTTCTAGCAATTGTTTTAGAATTAATTGTTTGAACGGCAATATATGAGATTAGTATGATAGTGGTCCTAAAAATTGCATCCTTCATTTATTTTTACCTTCCATTACTCATGCTACTAATTACAACTATTTATTGGAAAATTAGTACCACTAACCCTTTTTCATTGTTTCCTAATTATATCTACCTTTGGGAAAATTAGGAACAACCGCTTTATCATGCATTAATGCATTACCTTTCCATTATTATTTCCATGCCTTGTCATTTGATTGTACCTAAAATTGTTGGTATTTAGTTGGATGCCTTTTGTAAAGGTATACATATAGTGACTTGAGGTCCTACAATACTATTTAGGTAGTGCTTGATTTATATTTAGGTTAGAATGATTACCCCTTTGCCACACTCTTGTACATTTTGATAGAAAATTTAAGCCATACTCTCACCTTTTTGTGATTCAGGTTGTGTTTTATCTCAAATTCTCAATTGAGTTGAGATACCAAAAACACAAAAAAAATTGGGATCTAATCCATGATTTCACTATTATAGGTGGAACTACAGTGGATTGAGGTCCATTTGGACTATGTAGGTAGTGCTCGGTGCTTTTTTAGATCAACTCAGTCATCCGTATTTGAATGCTCTTGTCATTTTATGAACAATTTGAGTTTGAATGTTCTCACCACTTTGAGATCATGTCTAAGCCATGATCTCACAATTTTATGAGTTGGAACATTTTATATCTCATGACTCTCAATCAAGCTGAGATGCATATAAAATTCTAAAAACATTTTAAATAGTTCAAAAACCCCTCCACATTTTTAACAAACCTAGTAAAATCCTAAAAGTCAAAAGAAACATGAAAATTGGCTTATAATTTCCATACAAAATATAAAGTCATTATTTTCTTGGATGGACTGTCTTACCTATTCATCTTTATTTATATAGCACCTTGGTCTTTTTCCTCCCATTTTTTGAAGAACTACATTGGCCTTATCTCTACACAAACAATATAGGAATCACTTAGATACATGGGTTATCTTAGATTAGCTCAGCCCCTACATTCTTTCCTTTTTTAACTATCTTATTTTCTGGAAGGATTCTGGGACTCCTAACTATTTCACAAGTAGCCACTTGTCCTTTAGTTTCCCCATCTTTATTATCCTTAGCCGTATGCTCTTTTAATTTTACAAATTCATGTTGTGAGTATGGTGCATTTGAGTTTGATGCACTAGTACCCATTGGATATTAGGATCTCATCATTTTATGATCATTTTTATATTTTAATGATCTCACTATTTTGTGAGTAACCACTAAAAATGCTCTCACTATTTTGTGAGATCATTCTCATTCCAATCCATATACGTAGTGAACACTATGAATTGACAATTTGGTTCATTTTTAGATACTCATCTCAACTTTTAATGTGGTTTTAGCCTAAACCATGCTTTCACACTTATGAGATTCATTTATATTTAAATTTTAATGACTATAAACATCATCCCCCTCTTTTTTTACAAACTCATTATTTTTTGATACCATTCCCATTTTCCTATATAAGTCAATCATATTTTCTTATCATCATTTTATTTTATCCCATATCTTGGGAAAATTACATTTGGCCTGAAGTTCATGTTAGATCTTATGTCCATGGGACTATGTAGGTAGCATCAACTTGCATAGTGGACCAAGAGTCAGCTTAGCTACCACTTCCTTTTCTTCTATTCCACCCATTTTGTTTATTTTGTTTTATTGTCCCATATAGCCTAGGGGAAAAGTTTGCCATTGTGCCATTTATGTCATTATTACCTATAGCCTAGAGGAAACCTTGTGCCTTTCTTGTGTTGTTTTACCTATGTTGTTGCTACCTAGCTGAGGGGTCACCCTATCGTTAAGAGCAACACCTCTATTACACATGCATGAATAATTTAGATTATATTTGTACTAACATTTTGATTAACCATTGTTTGTATATTTATATTTGTTTATCTTAGTTTGCTTAATTTATTTTATGTGTTTAGATTAGTTTATTTATTTCACTATTCTTTGATTTGGTTTTTTTTATAAATTATTTTGTTTTATTTGTTTATATCCTTGTTTTTTTGTTTGTTTAGTATTTTTTGTATATTTAGTTTTTTGTTGTTTATTTGATTTTTGATTATCTTGCCTTGTTTATTTATTTGTTATTGTTTGTTTGTGTTTTATTTGTTTGTTTTGTTATTGTTTATTTGTTTTATTTTTATTTGCCTTTTTTTTCAGTTACCATAGGGATATTACATTTTTTTACACTTAAGTCTTGATTATCCATATCATGTACTTAGATTTTGAATGTTTGTATTTAGTATTACACTTGGTTTATTTATTTTATTCAATCTTACGATTTGATTATTCATATCTTATTTCTTAGTTGGTTATATTTACACTTAAACTAAGTTTTCCATTCTTAGTGTATATATTATCATTCTATTTGCTCATAAATATAATGCATCATATCATAATCTAAAAAAAAAAAACTAGGCATAGGAGACTATCATATCAATGCAATGGTAATAATTCAAATGATATATCAAAACCAACCAAGTACCCAAACACATGCTTGAATCTAGTGAGTAATATAAAGATACAAATTATTTATAATGTGTTTAAATAGACATGCATCTCTAAATAAACATACATATGAGTCGTAAAACATAAATAGATAACCAACAAAACAAGACCTTATAAACATGGCATAAGAAATAAATGAAAAAGCATACATGAGCATAAACACCCAAATTAATCATTTATCATGATAATCAATGTTAAACATGAGATAAATAAGAAAACAATGTGACATTGTATATATATCAAAGGAATATCATATACATGTATACCAACCTTGAAGGACCAAAACTGAATGCCAATGTATGTAAAATGTCATGTACATAAAGGATATATTCATATCATAATGGTGTTTCAAAATAAATCAATATGATGATACAAAAAGTACAATTACATATTCAAAAACTATGCTAAAATGAAAAGATGTTTATGTATTTGCATGCTATAAGAAGTGTATTTTTCACATTTATGGTCCATTTTACATGTCGTTTGATCTTATGTGCCTTATTTTTTAGTCATTTTATAGCTAGACCATATTTTTGGACGTCTCTTAAGACCCTTTAACAATATTATAATTTTTCAAGAAAATTTCTACATATACCAATGTTTATTCAAAAATGCATCTTTGAAATCACATTTAAGCTAGAAACATGTTATTCTTTTCTAGCTCATCATAACTCTATTTTACAATTTTTTTGCATAAGCTATCCTTGCCAATTTTCTCCAGTGTGAAAAATTATTTTTTATTGATAAATGATATATTTTGATCTTTTTGGGAAAACTCATTTTAAATAACACCATTTAAACATGTGAATAATTATTAATGCATTCAAGAAAATCATTCTTTTTCAACCAATTTAATGATTATAACCACCTATGGGAAAATCACTATTTTTACATCCCGTAATAATGATTCTCTATGAACAAGAGTCTCTAATGTCATCATTGACAAGAGTCTCTAATGTCATAGACCAAGTATGAACCTCCTTATACCAATAAGTGGACATCAAATTAGACAAAGGAAGTAAAATATTTTTGTTGTTTTATCTCTATTTTGTGATCTTGTTTATTATATTACACTCCCCCTAGTTCGTAGGTAAGAACATTTAGTTCTAGTGTATTTTTATGCATGAATTTTTTTCATTTTGACTAATAAGGAATTAATAAACATTTGTGTGATCTTTAAAATCTTAATAGACAATCCTATCTTAAATTTGATGGTCATATCAAATGTCAAAGTTATCAACATCAAGAAAACATTATTTGACAAAAAATATCAATAATGGATATTTTTCTAAATTTAGATTCTAATAAAAATTCATGATCTTTACCTTAATCTATTGAACATTTTTATTTTTCAATCAAAAAAATCTATGAATGCAAATGTTTCAAGTTGGAATGCAAACTCTTTGTTTAATTCTCACACTCATTGTCATATTTTCCTTCCTATGATTTCTCTCAATGAATTTATGATTCGGTCATTTTATTTGTAATACATGGGTTTGATTGATTCAACATATAGCCTCCATGTGTCAATAATCCAAGGATGTTATATCCAAATAAAATTTACTTAAAAATATGACTTTGTTTGGAAGGCCCCTAAACAATGTGATTACACCATGTGGCATGATCGTAGAAGTCATAACATTAAGAAAAGATTGAAGAAATACTAAGCCTTGAGGACCTGAAGTCCCTAGTTTTATGTCATTTGTCATGTTTATGTATTTTAGAGTCCCCCAAGAAACCAAAGGTAGTAGAAATCCCTAAAGACACACTAACCATTTGATCTCTTAAATCTATAGTGGGTAAGAGTTGATAGTTTATAGAGGCATAAAAGGTAATGTTAAAATATTGAAGACTTGATATATTACCACTTGGAAACATATCATGGGTTGATGGCCTAGGAATGATTAAATTATTCCCAAAGTTCACTAACCATTGATCTCCTAGATCAATGACTCATAGAAGCTGATCAACAATAGACCTAGTAACAAAGGCCCTAAAGGTCTAAAGGCCTGAGTTGACACCACATAGAACCACCTTAGGATCACATGGAATTAGTGGGAGAAAATATGTAGAGGGAATAAGAATCTCTAAAATAATTTCATGTTTAATGATCACATTAGATCAAAGTTCAAAGGTAGGAACCAAGGCTAAGGGGAAAATATAAAAGCCAAAGTCCCAACTCATCAAGATGATGCCATGTGGCAACATCCCATGAGCCTAAGGATAAAAAATAAAGTTAAGGAGCATCATATAGGATTAAAAATAATAAATTAATCCCAATGAAGATAATGAGAGAAATCCATGTGGCCTATAGTATAACTTATTGGATGAGTTGGCATGTTTAGTCACACTAATGGCATCAATAAATAATGAGATGGAAATTTTGTGGTCATATTTCCTGTTAAGGTTATCAATCCCAAGAATAGATTGTTCCATCTACCTAATCAATTGGGTTGAACTATGGATTGATCATGAGGATAACCTAATTGAGAAGGGGCATAATTAAATGTAAAATATGTTGATGGTATATTAAGTATATTAGAAATGAATGCCAATATAGCTAGATAATCTAATTGATAGAGTAATGTCCTTCTGGATATAAATAAAAAAACACATGAGATAAGGAGTGTCATCTTAGGAAGTCATGGTGTGTGATGCAAGATTTAACAACCCCACTAGGTTTTATCAAAATATTGATTTAAAAAAAATTAGGTACACATAATCAACATATAGATTTCACCATGATAAATCTTTATTAGTGAATTTTAACTATTTACATTAATTTATTTAACCATCAAGGTTATATATAATACAATTATCTAAGGATCACCATGTATAATATAGAAATCATTAACAAACTGAATAAAGATAATTATCGTCATTTCAACTTTAATGATATAGTACAAGCTTAGCCACAACTGATACAATATTAAAAACTTTACTATAGAGAAGTACAATACATATATATTATAGTTTCATCAATATATAAAATATATCAAATGATAAAATATGATATAATCTCCTTTGACTAGAGTCTCCATGACTCAAGAATCAATATGTAATCTTAAGTGTAGTCTCAAGTATAGTGCTCCAACTAGGAGGGAGAACATCATCATAGTGTTTCTCCACACCAAATGTGGACCATAGATCCCCCAAAATATCCCCAAATTATGGGATGGATTTCACTTCATAGATGGGTAGATAATGATGGTGCATAAATCTATAGTAACAAACTAGAATCCATGCGTCTAAGAATATCCAATACATAATGTTCACCATAAACAAATATGTTCCAATATGACATCACATAAATATGAGAACTATATCAACATATGAAATTAAAATGTTTATCAAACAATCTTTTGGCCAAAGTTTTCAATAATAAATGAACTCTAGGATTAGTCAAACTCATACACACCACTTGATTATATTACCCCTTATCTTGAATTGATAGTGTTATTTAATATAATGGATTCCATACACTACTTAATTAGGGTCATGAATGCAAGATTTGGTAACATAAATTATAACACAAAAAATTAATATATCCATTCATCATATTTCTCAAAATTATATAAATATCAAATACATTCTTTTAGTCCATCAAATGAAGTGAATTAAATCTATGTATCTATTTTATTAAATATATGAATATTAAAAATAGTCCTCAATAACACAACATCTATGAATGAATATCCAAACTGCTAGTTACTTTATTCATTAAGCAACTTATAATATTATTTTTGCATGAACTAATATTATAACTTTGGATATATAATTGTTCATATTCTACATATAACAACAAAAAAATCCATACAATACTATTATGTTTTGTATTCAACCTTATAAATACATTGTATAGTTTTTATTTAACATATCTAATGCTTTTATACAACCAAATATGAACAAGCATCCATTTTTTATTTTTATAATAAATAACCATTTTATCATAGCTATACATATAGTAGATGTTTATATATAAATTCAAACATATTATTGTATTATACATACTTAATTCATGTAGTATACCATAAAGTTGGCATCTACTATCATTAGCATTATGGTATTTTGTATATGTAATACATATAGTCAGCTTACATACAAAGGCCCCATAACCTTTTCTAATAAACTAATAAATTCATATTCCATGATATTTAACTACACAAAATTCAATAAATCAAACCCCATTACTTCATTGTTTATTTAAACTATTTAACCATTTACATCTAACTATCATTCAAGTTGGTCAATAGATATAGTTCAAAAGATCAAATAGATGAAACACAATCACCTATAATCTAATGTGGGTATGGTTCCATTAAAACATGCAACAATTCACAATTGATTATCTAGCTTAGTTATCATTAGTATCATCCCAATTTTGGATGTATAAGACAATTACAACATAATATAAATAAAATAATACAATTATGTAAAAGAACGCTGACACCTAGTCCCTTATTTGGTTTATGAAAAATTATACGCATTTTAATAATATAAAGTGATCTAAAAATTTGAATGTTTATAACATCAATATATACTCCTTTTTAAGTAAGATAAATGATTATATTAAAACTAAACTTTTCTATAATTCCTTAAAAGTCCATTAGTATTCATTATTTCCTAAGACCAAATGTAATCTATAGCCACATATTTCATCTACCATACATGGCAACTCAATGACTACATAGAGAAAAATCCTAAATCTACATACATTCATTATAAATAATAACAATATTTTGTAGTCTAGTTTAGCCCAATCCAAATAATTATTTCATCAATAAAATGAAATGAACATAGACAATCATTAGTCCATCTACCAACTACATATACATACATACATAAATACATACACACACACATAATATATATATATATATATATATATATATATATATATATATATATATATATAGACACACACACACACACACACACACACACACACACACACACACACACACACACACACACACCACCTTACAATCTCTTTAAGAAGTTTGCCAATTCAATGTACCAATATATATATATATATATATATATATATATATATATATATATATACATAAAACATAGTCTTAATAAAGTTGTTAATGATATAATTAAACATAAACAATTCACTCATAATCCAAAATAAGATGAGCTATGTAAGATCACAAATTAGTGGAATAACTCAAATAATTAACATACATAATTAAAAAAAATTAAGATTATACTAGTACTAATAATCAAGAAAAGAAAATTACTTAAATACACATCAAACAATTATTGAATATCTACATAATCATTCATTTGATAAACCAAATAGGCTTTTGAGTTAAACTATGGATTCTCTATGGTTTTAGATATATAAACCCAAATATATATGAGTATATACATAGTTTAAAGACATTCTTCCCACTTTTATCATTGATCCATGCAATACATATGAAGGAGATCCTCTAATATAAATCATAACATATAATCATTTAAATTAAGCAACACAAACTAATTTAGTTAATCAACTAATCCATAATAATCACCTTATCATTATTTGGTAGAAAATATTATAATATGTAGTAACAAATTGAACAAACAAATATGTAAATAGCTTGTAAAACTATCCTTTAGATTATTAATCTCATAGGATCATATGATTTATGGTTGATATGCAATATAGCTTTGAATCTTATTTAAATTTGATTGAGCTTTTATGAGGCTTAACCCATGGAAACACTTTGTCACCTATAAAAAAATACCTAACTATTATCTTTAGATCAACATACTCATTGGCCTCAGCCAAAATTACCATGTCTTCTAGATCCCAACTGTCAACCAAAACCTATAAAGTCCATACTCATGGATCATAATTCAATATGATCTTCTCTAAAAAACCATGTAACCGATATACTTTAATAATCTCTTCACAAGAGTAGGTTTATCATCATTTAAATTTCTTGGTATAAAGTGAACTACCTTAATTATTTTCTCAACTATTACCAAGATCATGTCATGTCTATTCCATAATAATGGTAACCTTTGGATAAAGTCCATACTAATCACCTTCCAATTCTGCTCTATTATGTCATGTGGATACAACAATCTTTATGGATGCACATGTTAAAATTTCATAGGATGACATTATAGAAAATGAGACATAAAATACATTACATCTCTCTTGATTCATTTCTAGAAATAGAGTGGTCTTAGCTCAACCATGATCTTGATTACTCTTAGATGTCCTAAATATGGGGCATTGTGTAATTATTTAATCATTTTACTCCTTATATTCTCTCTATTTGGTACACATATCCTACCATTGTATCATAAAAGACCATAATTCTCTCATATAAATCGCTTATACCTATATTTTGAGCATTCTCAAATAATGATTTCTTGACCTGATCATAAAATTCATCTCCTAGTGAGAATTTGATAACTTGATCTCTAAAAGTACTCCTAATAGTAGCCAAAGATGTTATTTACCTTCTATGGCTTAAAGCATCAACTACTTTATTATCCTTGACTTTGATATAGTTAATATCAAAATAATAGTTATATAATAACTCTAACCATCATTTTTTATGAGAATTTATATTTAGTTGGGTGAAAATGTGCTTGAGTCATCAGTTATCAAATCTCAAATAGTTTTCCCAATAGATAATGCCTCTAAACTTATAAAATATGCACAATTGTCACAAGTTCTAGGTCATAATGGGCATAATTAGCCTCATACAAATTTGAGTTTACTAGATTCATAAGCTAACACTAAACCATATTGCATAATAAATCCTCCAAGTCCATCCATAGATATATCTATAATCACTAAGAAATGACCATTAAGATCGAGAACATCTTAGCACCGATGCTGAAATAAACATCCTTTTCAATTCTTAAAAGGCTACTTCACACTTTTTTGACCAGATGAAACTTTTATTCTTTTATTGAAGAGAGGTAATCAAGTTATCTATCTTATAAAAATTTGAAATGAATTTCATATAATAGCCTACTAATGCCATGAAACTTCTTACCTCATGCACACTTTTAGGTGTTGACCACTCAATAATGGATCTTATATTTATTTTATATACTAAAATACCATCTATAGAGATAACATGTCCTAGATACTACACTTTATTTTGGAAAACATCACACTTAGATATATTGACATACAAACTATACTTATACAAATGTTGTAAAACTAATTCCAAATGTCATAAGTGCTCTTTATCATCCTTAGAATAAATGAGGATGTCATCAAGAAAGACCAACACAAAGTGATCTAGGTATTCTCTAAATAAATTATGCATAAGTTTCATGAATCTTTCTAGAGCATTCGTCGATCCAAATGGTAACACTATAAACTTATAGTGCCCATAATGAGTCCTAACTGTTGTTTTTAGGATATCTTTTTCATGGATCCTAAACTAGTGATACCCTAATCTAAGATTAATTTTAGAAAATACGTCTCTTTGAATTTGATGAAAGAGATTATATATGTAGGGTAATGGATATCTATTTTTGATTTTTTCTTTATTTAACATCTTGTAGTGTATGCACAAGTGAAGAATACCATCCCTCTTCTTGACAAAGACAATTGGAGAACCCCATGGTGACACACTCGATTGAATCAAACCTTTTGACAATAACTCCTAAATTTGTGACTTTAACTCAACCATTTCAATATTTGTCATCTTGTATGACACCTAAGAATATGGTTTTGATCCAGGTATTATATTAATTGAGAAATCAAACTCACTCTTAGGTGGCAATCTTAGTAACTCTTTTGAAAAGACATCATGAAAGTTTCTCATAAAAGGATAGTCTTTGATAGATGGTTCCTTAAGTTATTCCATATCATTTATCTCAAAAATAAATCCATGGAATCCCATTGAATTTTTTGAGCTGAATTTTATAAATCTACCTCAGTTTTAAATCCTTTCTCTTGCCCTAAATTTGTGTGTGATTTTAAAAATCATCTTCACACTCAACCTTCTTCAAAAAATAGTCAACCTTGGCTTTATTCTTAGTAATCCAATTGACTCCTATGATCACATCATATGATCCCAATAGTACTATGTAAATATTAAATACTATAGTAAACTTAGGTAAATTAATATTTGATTAAATTAGACACGTATCAACTTTAACCTTTGACTTATTCCCATATTGTATCAACCATATGTTTGCCATTATTCTAGCCTTTCTAGTCAATTTGATAAGCACTCTAAGATCAATGAGACATTTGATATCTCCCATATAAATTAAAATAGAAACGAGATGATCAAACAAAAAAACTTATAGTTATATGGGTGAAACTTGATACTCAACCTATTAATTGTGATTAGATGCATGATTACACTTCTAAAATTTACCTTATTGAGAGGCTAAACCCTTATTATTTGATTTATCCTATGACCATTCTTAAGAAAAGTGGTCACATCCACAGATGAAACAACCTCCAACCATTTCTTTCTTCTCAATCTATTAGTTTCCCTTGAAACCACCTTTGAAACCATTACCAGGCTTCCTATTCCATAAACCATTGTTGAACTTGGTGTTTTGATTCTTGAATTGATCCTTTGAATCCCAACTCTTTTATGTCTAGTTATTTTTATTAAAATTTTATATATAACTTCCAAATTTCTTTTTAAACTTATCTCTAACTTGGGAAAGAGATTCCAATTTTTATTCTTGCTTGAGTGCTTTCTCAAACACATGATAAATGGTGGATGAACCACACACATCTACTTCACCACATATTTGGGGTTTGAATCTCATGATGAATTTCCTAATTATAAACCTCTCATATACTTACTAATGAGTTACATACTGAAGAAGTTTGGTGAATTTATCCTATTATTCATTCACATACAAATCCCCATACTTAAGATTCTATTCATCCATAATATTTTAGTTGAAATATAACTATGGAATCCATATTGACCTAAAGAGTGTCAAAAACTATTCCCAAGTAGGGGTGGTTGAGTCAAAGTTCATCTTTAGCTTATTATTTGCCCAACAAGTCATTGCTTCACTAATAAGTTGATAAGATCCTCAAACTTCTTTTATGACTTTAGAATAATTCCAAATCTTGAAATACTTATCCCTTTCTATTAGCCATTCTTTATTTCCATCCCCCAATATAGTTACATTAAACTTGGGTGCATTCACTTTTTTCATGTCATGTGTCAACTCTATAGCTACGTGAGATCTTGCATCATGTGTCACCTCCTCATGCCTCTACTATTAAAGATGTTCTTAGTCATTATGATGCTTTCCAAGTTTTTCTTGAGCATTCTCCTCTTTATGTCCATGCACTTCTTGATCTAGGGTTGTGACTTGATCCTTAGTCTCTTACATGGTTATAACAATTTGATCCAACTTCATAGCTTGCTCATCTATAAACTGATTTCGATCAATAGGGGGTTTGGTATTCAAAGTACCCTCACCTCCTAGTCTATCACACACCATTTTTATTTTTATATTTGAATAATAAGTTTGTGATAGTGGACACATTAAGTCCTAGAGTTTGATCCTTATCTCTGATACCACAATGTAGTAACCCCACTATGTTTTACTAGAATAATGCAATTTTTTTAAGTACATATAATCAACATATAGATTTCACCAAAAGAAAGCCTAATTAGTGAAATTTAACTAAATGTATTAATTTAGTTAACCATCAAGTTTATATCTATTCCACTTAGCTAATAATGACCAAGTATAATATTGAAATCATTAATAAACTATATAACCATAATTACTACATTTCAACTTTAATTATATTATACAAGTTCAACCATAACCAATAAAATAGTATAGCCTTTACTATAATAAGTATAATGCATATATATTATAGTTTCAATGATACATAAAATATCTCAAATGATAAAATATGATACAAACTCCTCTGAGTGGAGTGTCCATGACTCAAGTATAAATATGTAATCTCAAGTGTAGTCTCAAGTATAATACTCTGGCTTAGAGGGAGAACATCATGCAAGTGATTTTCCACACCAATTATGGACCATATATCCCCCATAATATCTCCCAAATAAGGTATGACCCTCCCTTTGTGGATGGATAGATAATTATGGTGTAGGAATCCAAAGTAACAAACCAAAATCCTTGTGTCAAAGATATATAATACATACTATGTAGCATAAATAAATATATTCTAATCTGATATCACACAAATATGAAAAATATATCAATATATGAACTGAAAATGTTTATCAAATATTACTTTTCCCAAATTTTTCAATAATAAATGATCTCTAGGATCAATCAAATTCATACACACCACTTGATCATATTACCCTTTATGTTGCATTGATCATGTTAATTAAGATAGTGGAATCTCTCTACTACTTAATTAGGGTCATGATGTGATATTTGGTAAAATAAATAATAATATGAAAATAAATATATCCATTCATCATATTTCTTAAATTTATAGAAATATCACAAACATTCATTTAGTCTATCAAATAAAGTGAATGAAATCTAAGTATCTAGTTTATTAAATAAAATAATCAAAATACTAAAAATAATCCTCAATAACACACCATCTGAGAATGATATTATGATCAACTAGTTAATTTATCCATTAACTTATAATAGTATTTCTCCATTAAATAATACTATGACCCTTGGCTATTTAATTCTTCATATTCTACATATAACAACAACCAGTCTATAACATACTATTATATACTGTATTCAACCTTATAAATATAATGTATGGTTTTTATTTAACATATCAAATGATTTTACAAAATCAAATTATGAACAAGCATCCATTTTTTATTTTTATAATAAATAACCATTTTATCACAACTATATGTATAATAATTTTTTCTATGTAAATGTAAACATATTATACATTATACATACTTCATTTATATAATATACCTAAATTTGACACCCACTATCATTAGAATTATGGTATAATTTATATGAAATATATATAGTTAGCTTACATACAAAGGCCAATTAACCTTTTATAATAAACTAATAAATTCATATGCCAAGATATTTAACTACATAGAATTCAATAAATTAAACTCCATTACTTCATTATTGATTTGAATTATTTAACAATTTACATCCAAACTATCAACAAGTTGGTCAATAAATACCATTCAAAAGAGAAAATAGATGAATCACAGTTGCCTTTAATCAAATGTGGGTTTGCTTCCACTAAAACAATAAATAACTCACATTGATTACCTATCTCAGGTATCATTTGTATCATCCCAATTTTGGACATATAAGACAATTACAACATAAAAATAATAAAAAAATATAATTATACAAAATAACCCTAACACCTAGTCCTTTATTTAGTTTATATAAATTTGTATGCATTTCAATAATACACAATCTTTTACAAAGTTCAATGATTATAAAATCAATATATAATCCTTTTTAAGTAAGATCAATGGTTATAGTAAAACTCAATTATTCTATAATTCCTTAAAATTCCACTAGTATTCATTATTTCCTAAGTCCAAATGCAATCTATAGTGTCATATTTCATTTAACCATACATAGATACTCAATGACTATGCAAATAAAATTCCCAAATCCACATATAGTCATTACAAATAATAACAATATTTTGCAATCTAGTTTAGGGCTTAATACCTAACATATGCCCAGTCCAAATAATAACTTCATTAATAAAATGAAATATAAATAGATAGTCATAAGTCCCTCTACTAACAACATATACATACATACATACATGCATACGTGTGTGTGTGTGTGTGTGTGTGTGTGTGTATATGTGTATGCATGTGTATGTATACACACTGTGTGTATATATATATATATATGTATATATATATGTGTTAGTGTGTATATATATACATGCATACACATATATATACATACATTTATATATACACACTACATATATATATATATATATATATATATATATGTATGTGTGTGTGTATATATATACATGCATACACACACACACACACATGTGTGTGTGTGTATGTATACATGTGTGTGTGTAAACACTCACACACACACACACACACACACACACGTGTGTGTGTACACACACATATGTATATATATACAATATTTTAGTGAATTAAAATAATTGATCACAATTATGAATACATATATCTATATGTATATACACTTATAGTCTCTTTAATAAGTTTTCCAGTTAATGTATTAATATACACACAAA